>JAUTXW010005454.1:502500-1102500 GCA_030620095.1 Kuschelorhynchus macadamiae
TATATATATATATATATATATATATATATATATATATATATATATATATATATATATATATATATATATATATATATATATATATA
Organism: Kuschelorhynchus macadamiae; assembly: GCA_030620095.1. NCBI lineage: Eukaryota > Metazoa > Arthropoda > Insecta > Coleoptera > Curculionidae > Kuschelorhynchus > Kuschelorhynchus macadamiae. Next base: position 502,587 of record JAUTXW010005454.1, read on the forward strand.
TACAGTGTGTATATATATATACATGTATTGGGATCTTGCGAACTATAAGAGATAGAAGGAAGGTTAAATGAGGAAAGTTTTAGACAATTTAGTTAATAATTGATATATATATATATATATATATATATATATATATATATATATATATATATATATATATATATGAAAAAACAAAAAAGATATATATATATATATAATTTCTATTATTATATATAAAATTTTCATATATATATATATATATATATTTTCATAGGAACTTTTATATATATTTTTGGAACCATATATATATATATATATATATATATATATATATATATATATATATATATACATATATATATATATATATATATATATATATATATATATATATATATATATATATGTTTTTGAAAATTTTATATAAAGAAATATATACATATATATATATATATACCAAAATATATATATATATATATATATATATATATATATATATATATATATATATATATAATACATGTATATAAATACACATTATATATATATATATATATATATATATATATATATATATATATATATATATATATATATATATATATATATATATATATATATATATATATATATATATATATATATATATATATATATATATATATATATATATATATATATATATATATATATATATATATATATATATATATATATATATATATATATATATATATATATATATATATATATATATATATATATATATATATATATATATATATATATATATATATATATATATATATATATATATATATATATATATATATATATATATATATATATATATATATATATATATATATATATATATATATATATATATATATATATATATATATATATATATATATATATATATATATATATATATATATATATATATATATATATATATATATATATATATATAATATATATATATATATATATATATATAATATATATATATATATATATATATATATATATATATATATATATATATATATATATATAAATATATATATAATGTATATATATATATATATATATATATATATATATATAATATATATATATATATATATATTTATATATATATATATATATATATATATATATATATATATATATATATATATATTTTTCAACATTTTTGGGTGCAAGTTTGTAATATGCAATTTTTTACTCCTTTTGTTTCGTCATGTCGAATTCATATTAAAATTTTATGAGTGTACCAATATACCATATTTATTTCTTGTGCAATCATTAAAGTCCATTGAATAAGTTTCGAATATCGTTTCCGTTTATCGAAAGTAGAATTGTCGAAATTCGAAATAGACGTTATCAAAAGACACGATTACAGCAGGATTTGAACTTTTTTTCAAAATAGAATGTTCTAATATGCAATTTTTAATACAAAAGGTCTAAAAATTTAATAAGCAGTGAGGCTGAATGGTTAAGGGTCTGAGATATAAAGGGAACAAGAATGGCCAGTTCCATATATCACAACTGTGGAAAGCAGAGCATCTTTGCACACATTGCACCTCAATTACAACGACTGAAGCTCACGCAATCGCCTTGATGCAAAGATCTCTGTTGCACTTTTGTGCTGGGTGTAAGGTTATTGTTAAAAACCTTGCACACCTTAAGAGAGTGTCTTTAATATTGAACAAGAATATATGGATAAACTAGAGGCTCAAAAGCATGAAATAACCAAACTCAATAAAGAAATACTTGCTCTGCAGGAAAAAAACCAAATTTTATCTTCGCCTGTACAAGACCTACAGAGTAGGTCGAGTTCCCTTTCAAGAGACCTAACTAACTAACCTAACACTTCCCTAAAAAACCAGATGATTGTAAGCATTGATGCGTTAACCAAGGAGAACGAGTGTTACATTAACGGCTATGGTCCACTGAAGAAACGTTAACTCATTCAGCAGAACAAAACTCCTTTAACATCTTCAATTTCACAGGCTTCATCAAAAGATAAATCAGTGGCAGGGGTAACAAAAGGATTAAAAAAATCACAAATGTTCATTTTGGGCAATAGCAATATGCGTAGCTTGCCCCGCCTGATAAAATGTTTATTCATGGGACGTTTTGATACCAACTGTCAATGGCTACATAATTTTACATTTGCATATGGTGTTGAATTATGTGAAAAGCTGTGTAAAATCCTTACACCAAAGACGACTAGGACCGAGATTTGCTTGTAGCCCCGCTGACTGAGCACACAGCCTCGATCATCACAACACTATCTGTCAGCTCATACGAGGATATCTGGATTCAGTTAGACCTTAAAGGAGCCAGATTTATTGTGAGTTGTGTCTACATCCCTCCAACTTCAGTTATTGACAGTTATCAGTCCTTCTACAGTACTTGCGATTCTCTATAGAATCAGTACACAAACCATAAGTTTTTAATTTTCGGTGACTTTAATCTTCCATTAGTTCATTGGACAGACGAATCAACAAATGGTGAATGATAGTTTGTCTAACGAAGTTAACGAACGAGGTTCTCACATTCAACGTCAAAGAGGGATGACTTTACAGATGAGGTTTTTCAATCTGAAGAGAAATACATAGAAAAAATAAATGAAAAAACCAACACAATTTCAAAGCATAGTAATCAAACAGACGTTTTAAGCCTTGAAAACAAAACTTTACGTGATAGTATTCAGGATTATAAGGAAAAACTCCGGAAAATGCAAGGGATATTAAATGTAGTTACTTCCAAGATGGCGGCGAGCGACGATCGTGAATTCGTGGCTGCCGAAAAAATAAACTATAAATGTTGTAAAAAGAAAATTGCTACTAGTATTACGTGTGTTAAGTGTGGAAAAGTGTATCACAAATCATGTTGCTAAAGGGATTGGTCCAATTATGTAAAAATATTGGATAATTCCCGTTTAATATGTCTAGAGCATCAGGAAGACATATTCTTAGAATCCGAGAAAGAAATCAATTATCTGAAAACATTGATAGAAGAAATGAATGGAAAAAACCGTTTGCTGGAGGAAAACAACAAACTTTTGAAAGAAAAGCTCCATGTCCTGGAAAAAAAATGTGAAAAATCAGAAAAAGTCGAAAAAAAACAGCAAAGTTCAAAGGTCAGTAGTGTGAAGTTATCTGGGGATAAAGAAATAAAGTTAAATGTCAAATCAAACAGGGCGCTTTCCGAAAAACAACCAGAAATGAAACCAGATCAGGCGCTTTCTACCAGAATGGCGAAAACGGCAGCTAATGCCAGCAAAATACATACGCGTCAAATAGAAAAATTAAACAACAGCAATGATCAGTCTTCCGGTTCGTCTCGTCGAATGCAGACCTCTGTGTTGTTAACATAAGTGGTGCCACGTGTTCGGTTTTGCTGCTTTATTTCGGGGGGAAACGGGAGACTCAACCGCTCAGGTGGAAACTTACGACCCCGCTAGAAAGGGAGCATACGCTGTGAACGTGTGAGGCCTAGTTGTTCCTGCATTCTATCCCGTTCTTCTGCCGCAGTTCTACATAGAATATTAGCGTAACGGCCGCTACGTGGCGGGAGTGGGAGGGGTAAGGGGATAGCTTGAAAGAAAGGGTCATCTCGTGATATCAGTAGTACTCTCAAGGGGCACCTAGTGGAAGCCTAGATGCATTTCAAAAATTTAAAGAGGAATTATTAAAGTATTTGAAAGATTCGGGGTATTCGGGAGCCTAGAGCTCGCCATCCGGATATCCTACCGATAACGCCTCCAAACTGGACCAAGGTGCAGGGTCGACTTCGAGGGTCGCCGATTTAACGACTCTGAGCCCCGGACGGAGGGCAATCTGGCGACTGCCTCGTAGCAAAGCCAATAAGTCCTGTTATGTAACAGGCTAAACAGGAATGAAGAAGAACAGCAATGATTCTGCAATTACAAATCGGTTTTTAGACCCCCATCAAACTGATTACTTGCAGGCTAAAAGTGAAACAGCAACCATATCTGCACCAATAAACATTGGTATATTGCGGCCCTCCCAAGAAATAGTGGAGCAAGATGAAAATAAAAAACCACAACCATCAGTGGAAGATAAAACCAAAGAATCACCTTGGGCAGAGGTAAAAACACGAAGATCCAGAAAAAATCAATTTCAAAGACCCGATCCTATTATTGGCATTAACGATCAAGCCAATATTCTTGAAGTAGCACAAAGAATTCACTGGATTTTTGTATCAGGGCTTTCTAAAAACGCCAAGGCAGAACATCTAATCGAGTTCCTAAAACAGTACCAATTAGAGGAAAACTGTATTTGCGAAAAGATGATTACTAAATCTAAACAGGTCAATTCATTTAAACTTGGAGTGCCAGAGAAAAACAAAGATCGTCTTTTGGATCCTAAACTTTGGCCACAGGGAGTACGAATCAACCATTTTCGGAATATTCAACGCCACGATGCAAACAAAAGCAGTCCTCCAAAAAGGGCAGCTCGACAGACTGGGTATTAAACAACAATGTGAAGAAGCGGGATTTTCACTCGGTGGAAATTTCAGAGAAACATGGCATTCTTCATCAAAACATCCAATCGATTGGAAACTCTCTCGATGGACTTCAAGACTTGGTTGATGGACACAATGAGTGTCTGGCCGTTTGTGTTACTGAACATTGGAAGTCATCTCAAATACCAAATTACAACATCATTGGCTATGAGTTAGCATCAGTTCATTGTAGAGAAGAAGGGATGCATGGTGGTGTTGCAATATACATCAAGAATAATGTTCAATGGAGGGTTAGAAAAGACATTGTCCTGTCTTCAGAAGACATTATGTTTGAATGTGGTGCTGTGGAAGCAATTATAAACAACACTAAGGTGATTATTATTTGCATCTATCGTTCGCCTACAGCTCCTGTTAAAGTTTTAATGACAAAACTTGAAGACACTCTATGTAGAATTTTTAATGAAAACTGTCTTGTTTTTGTGGCTGGTGATTTTAATATTGACATTAGGAATAGTAATAATAAAGACTCTGTTGATTTTATTTCCATGTTTGAATCTTTTAATTTTTGTCCGTCAATTTTAGATTATACTAGAGTGGGCAGGACCAGTCAAAGTTGCATTGATAACATTTTCACCAATAGTAATTCTTTTCAATCAGAGGTATTGAGCACTCATATTTCAGACCATACTGCGCAAAAAATCATATTCAGTCTAAAGGTGAGTAATAACAATAATAGGGTAAAAAGACGAATATTTAATGTTCAAAATAAGGAATTGTTTAGGAGTACCTTGCGTGCGGAAACCTGGCAGGACATTTTTATTCTTCCGGAGCCTTTGGTAGAATTGCAATGGAAGGCCTTTATGCGTATCTTTATGCCTATATTTAGCCATTGTTTTCCAATTAAATCATTTAACACTAACTCTAAGAGAAAACTACATCATAATGCAGATATTTTGGTCTGCAAACAAGAACTTGATGTATTGTTGGTACTTACCAGGGTTGACGATCGGCATATTGATGCGTATAGGGAGAAAAAACGCCAATATAATCGTTTGCTTGTAGAAAACCGAGCAGCACAATTAGGTAGACGCATTAATAATAGCGAAAACAAATCAAAATGTGTTTGGCAAATAGTAGGAGAACTTACTGGGGCAAACAAAGGGGATGGTCGCTGTCAGATTCCAGGAGATCCAAATATAATTGGTAATAATTTTAATAACTTTGTCTTAAATGCGGCCCCAGACCTTTTGAAGAGCCTGCCGCAGCCGGATGTCTTTACATGTAATGTTCCTTTTAATAATAAAACTTTTTTTCTAACTCCTGTCACAATAGACGAAGTCATTAGTATAATATCGAGACTAAAAAATAAAACTAGTTCAGGATATGATGAAATATCATCTAATCTATTAAAAAAGTGTGCTGAGGAAATAGCAATTCCCTTGTGTCATATTATAAACAATTCCTTTATGCATGGTATATTCCCGTCAGATCTAAAATTAGCAGTAGTTAAGCCATTGCTCAAAAAAGGCGATCCAACTTTAATTGAGAACTATCGGCCAATTAGCCTGATATCAACCTTTTCGAAGATCTTCGAAGTGGCAATATCGTCAAGACTATCACAGTTCTTTTATACTGAGAAGCTGTTTAGCAGCTCCCAGCATGGTTATCTTAAAGGCAGATCAGTGGAAACGGCTGTATATGACTTTGTAGATAGAGTCATAGGGGGATTCGAAGATCGAAATCTATCGATGGGAATCTTCCTTGACTTGTCCAAAGCATTTGACGGATTGGACCACAATATACTGTTAGAGAAGCTTGAGCGATATGGTGTTAGGGGACCAGCCTTGAATTGGATTCGATCTTTTATGGTTGATCGCAGACATTCACATTATGTGAATGATCTAGCTTCGGAGATAATTAACCGTGACTCTCACTTAGTAAATTTTGCCAACCAAGCAACATTTTAGTTCTCGGAACAACATTATCAAATCTCCTCGACATTGCAAGTGATCGTCTCCGTGCAGCCCAGGATTGGTTTGCAAATAATAGGCTCATTCTGAACAAGGAAAAAACTAACTTTCTGTGCTTTAGGACAAAACAAAAAAACAACGAAATTCCGGGGACAGTCGGTCTCTCCTCCCAGATTGTGGATCTGGCGGAGAGCACCAAGTTTTTGGGAATCTTTGTCGATCGGAATCTGGATTGGGTAGATCGGGTGTCCAATGTCTGCAAGAAAGTAAATTCGGCCTCTTATTCTTTGAGAGTGATGTCAAATTACATAGATAGTCATAATCTTAGAGTTATATACTATGCAAACATTCAATCCATCCTTAGGTTTGGGATTATATTCTGGGGAGGAAGTAGGGATGCGTACCGTGCGTTTGTTGCACAAAAACGAGCGATACGAATTCTTAAGTCGTTAAAACTACGAGAATCGTGCAGAGGCAAATTCAAGGAGTTAAATATTCTAACTGTCCCTGGGTTGTATATATATGAGTGCTTAGTCTTCTTTTTTAAAAACAGAGAGAAATTTTCAAGATTCGAAATCAATCACGGTTTGAACACTCTTTTGGTCTAAATGTTCCTAGTCATAGACTAACTGCCACTGAGAGGGGTCCTGCCTACTCTTGTATAAAATTCTTTAATTAACTTCCCGAAGCCGTTAAGGTTGAAGGAAATTAGGTTACTGGTATTCTGGTAAATCTGGAGCCATATTCTACCAGCGAATTTTTAGGACACAATTTTTAATTTTGTAAGTGTTATTCTACCTAAGTGTCATTTTAACTAGTGTTATTTTAATTTTGTATGTGTCTTTTTTTTAAACAATTATTAAGTATTGCAAAGAATATACTAGCATAATATATTGTAATATTTTCTGTGACGCCAAATCATTCAATTTGTATGCATTTTGTTTTTGCAAGTTTTTTTGATTAAAGAGATTTTGACTTTGACTTTGACTAAAGAAATAAATAACAAAATGTTGTCCTCCATCAGAATGCTTGAGTACAATAATGAAATACATAGTAAAGAGGTGGATCGTCTTCGAGATGAATTAAGTAACTTTGGAGGTGATTATTCTAATAAGCAAAATTCAAGCTTTACTATTAAAATGTTAGAGGGCTTCTTACTAAGACCATACAATTTTCCTTAGCAGCTAATAATTCTGACTATGACATTGTCGTCTTGACGGAAACTTGGCTCTCCAATGATATATCAGACTCCTGAACTTTTTTCCTCGTGCTATCAAGTATTTCGCTGTGATAGAAATTATGAAAGTATAAATTATCAAAGAGGTAGAAGCACATTAATAGCGGTCGACTTAAAAGTGTCTGCAAACTGCTGAATGGAAGCTCCAACAACCTTTATGAAGACCTGTGGGTATCTCTCAAATTAGGATCTGTATAGCTTCCACCTAACTCCAGCATCGAATTATACCAGGATCTTGGCGACACTATTGAACGACTTAAGAACTTGAATGAAAAAGCCAAGTTTCTTATATGTAGAGCCCAAATAAAATGGGAGAATGAGGTCAGACACCTGGTTCCAGCAAATATTAGTTCTGACCCTGGCGAAGTATTTGTCAACTACGTCTACTACTTAGAGCTTCAGCAATGCGAATTTTAACAACCGATTCTAGATCTAGTATTTCACGATTTCTTTGATCACATCAACGTTTGCAAGTGTGCCAGCCCACTAAGTGTTCCTGATATGCATCACCCTCCATTGGAAATCACTTTTTGTACCAAGTCTGCACCATATTTATATAATAAGACCAACGTTAAGGTACATATGTTTGACAAAGCAAACTTTGCTCAGATTAACGATTATTTCAGTAGCATATATTGGAGTTTTATCAGTGACTCTACGGTCATCGACACTACTCTTGACAAATTCTATGATATTGTTAACAATGCCATTGAAAAATATGTACCCGAGAAGAATATATCGGGTAACAAATATCCTAAGTGGTACAACAAGGAACTAAAGAAACTCATAAATTACAAAAACAAACTTTATAAGAAATATAAATATACAGGTCAACATTCTGATTATTTAGCATATTCAAAAGTGAGACAAGAAACAAAATACCTAATAGAGTTATGCTATCTAATCTACGTATCAAATACAGAACAAATGATTGCTACGAATATCAAATATTTTTGGTCATATGTCAACACTTTACATAAGAATAATGGTATTCCAAGAGTTCTTGAGTTCAATGGTACATCAGTGGAAACTCCTGTGGATATTGTTAATGCTTTTGCCAACCATTTTTAATCTTTTTTTTTCATATTAAGACCCTTCTCATCAATTTAAAGACAATTCTAAGGTTCTGGACAACTCACTTCTTCAACATTTCTTTACACCCATAGAAGTTGAAAATAAGGTAGCATCCCTAGATATAAATAAAACCGCTGGACCTGATGGTATACCTCCAATATTCTATAAAAGGTGTTCCAATACTTTATGTGCTCCTTTGTATAAAATATTTTAACAGTCCTTTAATTCAGAGAAATTTCTGACTGTATGGAAATGGTCAACATTATTCCCTGTTTTTAAAACTGGCTCAAAGGGTGATATCAAGAACTACATCTTTGATATTGATTGTTGCAAAAGTATTTGAAGCAATCATAGCGAATCAATTGTTACCAACTTACAGAAATTACATTGTACCAGAGCAACATGGTTTTTTCCAAGGCAGGTCTACAACAACAAATCTTGCAATCTACAAGAACTTCTTGGGTGTCAACATAGAAAAGGGATACCAGGTTGATGTCATTTACACAGACATATCAAATGCCTTTGACAATGTTCATCATGGTCCCCTACTCAACAAACTTTGTTGTATTGGTGTCTGTGGTACTTACTTAGAGTGGATCCGAGATCTTAGTGGACGAAAACAATATGTGAAACTGAGTGGCGTCTCTTCGCGCGACGTAAGTGCGTGTTCTGGGGCTCTCATTTGGGACCTATACTATTTTTATTGCTTGTAAATAGCGCCGTCTCTGTTTTTAAAAAAATGTAGATGTTTGTTGTATGTATGTGACCTTAAATTCTTTAGTGTTGTCAATAGTTATGAAGACTGTGTTTCCGTTCAATTAGATTTTGATAATTTAGTTAACTGGTGTCACGAAAATTTTCTGAATTTTAATATTAAATAAAAAATATGTAAAATCATGCGCTTTAATAGATGTAAGGATCCAATAATATTTGACTATTGTATTGGGGGCGATATTTTGCAATCAGTAGATACAATAAACGATTTAGGTGTAAAATTTGACAAAGAGATAAACTTTAATAAACATATTGACAACATTGTGCTAAAAGCACATAGAATGTTGGGATTTTTGAAGCGGAACTGCAGGTATATCTGCGATACCAAAGCTATTATGTCCATGTATAATTGTTTAGCTAGGAGTATTCTTGAATATTGTAGTATAATTTGGTCTCCAGCATATTTATGTCGTATTAATAGAATTGAATCTGTTCAGAACAAATTTTGCAAGTTTCTATCGTACAAATATAATATACCTTATAATAACATTTCTTATACTACTAGGCTACAACTAGTTGGTTTCAATAGTCTCGAAAAGCGCAGACACTTTTTCTGTTTAAACTGTTAAATGGTTTTATAGATTGTAGTGACTTATTGGCTAATATTTTATTTCGAGTTCCTCCCAGGCCGAACCGTTCAACGGTCCTATTCTCGGAAAATTTTTACCCTACAATAATTCGGTAATAATTCTTTCATCGATAGAATAGTGAAAAATTACAATAACCGATTTTCAAATCACGATCTGCTTTGTAATAACTTTAGAAGTTTTAAATGTTTAATTTTAAATTGTGTGTGATGTTTTAGAATTATTATGCTACAATATTTAATACTTACTATTAAGCTTGCTATTAAGTTTGTTTGTGTATATCTTTATGTACCTATTTTTTTAATTTGTTAATCTTTTTTGTTTGACTTTAACTTAGAACATTTCATTCTGACTAGTCTAAGCCAATTGGAAATATTCTCTGTAGAGTTTGAATAAAAAAATAATAATAAAATAAATAAATAAGACATCTGCTGAAATCTTAATGGACTCTATGTACTTCCTTGAACTCCAGCAGTACAATTCGGTTCAAAATCACCTTGGCAGAACACTGGACTTAATATTTGCTGATGAACCTAATCAACTTTCTGTATCAATCAGTCTTCAACCATTACTCTCCATCGATACTCACCATCTAGCAATAGAAACCAATTTCAACCTGCAACAACCCTTCTATAATAAGAAAGGGCAATATAAAAGTTTACTTTTCCCTAAACATTGACCGATGCAATATGCAGAAGGTATGTCAATCATGACCAGAAATAGATATGGTCATCATATTCCACCACACAGCTCCACCTTCTTTGAGATGGGTCCTCACTATGAGCATAAAAGCATACCAGCTATTCCCTCCTGAAATAAAGAGTATTGAGCAGACTTTGAAATTCAAAAAGGCAGTCACGCATTATGCAAGAAGCAAGTGCTTCTACTCATTTAAATTTAACTTTTAATATATTTTATTCTGTTTTATCAATAATGTATTGTGTAATATTTAAGCTTTAATTCAATCTTAAATTTGTTATACTTTTATAGGTTAGAATGATTTTTTAAACCTTTCTCTTTTTTTTTCTCTGTTTACCATTTTATATGTATACCTATGAATGCTTTAGCTTATAGTTAAAAGGCATTCTTCTTTGTACTGACGTTGCTATTTCCCGTATAAATGAGTTTGTTGGCAAAAAGGAAATAAATAAATAAATAAATAAACATAAAAGTTCACCAGTTTCATCAAGCGAATTACTCTGATCTGAACAGTTTTTATGAAGAAGTGGACTGGTCTTTCATTATGTGCATTTCTGGCATAGATGAAATGATGCACCTATATTATGGTGTACTGTTGAATGGAATCGATTCATTTGTATTAAAGAAAACTATCTCTACTGACAAGTACCCCAGACAGTGTGACCCTATTGTTTGCAAATGCATCGCACAAAAAAACATACTATAAAAAATTCCAGAAATCTGGTCTCCAAACAGACTAGAAATCTTACTCTACTGTTCGTCGTGAGACCCAGATCTGAACTGATATGTGCTACCTCTTATATGTGACCAGAGACAGGCAGAGCACCTGATCCCCCAGAATATAAAACATTTCTGGTCATTTATCAATAATCTTAAAAAGACATTCAGTTTATCCACTCAGATAAAGTATAACGGCCAAAAGTTGGTTTCCCCACAGGATATTGCGGAAGCATTTGCGACTCACTTCCAACTTTCATACTCTAGCCTTGGTGAAATAAATTTAAGTACCCTAGAGCCTATCACATTTGCCAAGGAAATTGAAAAAAAACTCAACACCCTGGACTCCTCTAAGAAACCAGGTCCAGATAGTATTCTGAGAATTTTGTTGAAAGGTTGTTCAAGATCGTTGGCGAGTCCACTCAGATTGATATTCGAGAGATCATTTAATGAGGGTTACTTTCCTGACATTTGGAAATGTTCCAATATCCAACCGACTGGCGACAAAGGTGATATAGCCAACTATCATGGTATATTCATTCTTTATGCAATCCCTAAAGTGTTTCAATCAATTCTCACTGATGAATTATTTCTCACACACAAACACTAATTTCCTAACTTTTTTCTAATTTCATCCGTTGAGGCAGGGCATCAAGTTGTCATGTCAAAAGTCTTCGATAGCGTATACCACCCACTTTTGATAAGAAAATTATCCAATATTGGTATTGCTGGTCCCTATCTAGCATGGATCGAGTCTTATCTCTGGAATCGTCGACAACGTGTGGAAGTATGCGTTTCACTCTCACGTGAAATACTTGTAACATCGAAAGTTCTGAAGGTTCACACATCGGACCAATTCTCTTTGTTTTATTTTTCAATGATGTCCTGCCCTGCTTTCACTTATCACATATTTTGCTGTATGCTGATGATCTAAAAATTTCTCAACACCGCCAATGCTAGTTGTAATAATGATTTGTAACCTGACCTGGACAACTTTGCTTCCTGGTGCACTTCCAACTTTATGAACATTAACATATCCAAATGCCAATCAATTAAATTCTTTAAATGCATGAATCTGTCGATTTATAGCTACAGAATAAATAATGAAACAATCGAGAGTGTTGGACTTATTAACAATCTGGGTGTGATATTTGACAGCAAAATATCTTTCAACTTCATATAGACAGCATTATCCTGAAAAGCTACAAACTTCTAGGATTTATTAAACGAAACACCAAGTACGTTAATGACACAAACTCAATTGTGTGCCTCGTCTGTAGCATCCTTGAATACTGTTCTGTAATTTGGTGCGCCTAACATTCACATACATATTATAAGTTCAATGATATGTGTATTATACCAAACCGAAAAAGACCTACCAATCTGTCTAGCCAATGAAACACATTTTGTAAATATATCATTAATTATTTCATAAAAAATAGTTACGGCACTCATAATATCTTGACAAGCAAATAGAAACTCCAAATCTTGAGTTTGCAAAAGCTCACACATAAGTACAAAATTTGCCTTCTTAAAATTAAACTTAAAGTTTGGAGTATCTCATATTTGTTTATTTACACTTCAAATTGAGAGCAATCAGTAGTGGAGGGTGAAGTTGATCAACTGGCAAGAATGGTTCATTGTCGGTAATTATTTCACAGTTATGTAGGTGAGAACTGATAATAACTAAGTCTAATAGTACATTATTAACATTTAAAACATTATTTCGCTGCATAAAATTAGTAAACACTAAGAAATTTTTAAAATCACATATGGGTTCTTTATACATATTGGTGGAAACTAGTTCGCCCAAATTAAAATCACCTAAAATTATACAGTCATTATTAACCAAATTAGACTCAACACAGTGATAAAACTGTCGATAAGTATCACAGTTACAATCAGGTACAAAGTAAACAAGAACTTAATTATAATGTCGATTTTAATAATATGAATGATGAAAACATGCGGTCTGTGACGCAGTTTTCATTTTTTTCAGTCATTTGGATTGCAAATGCATGTTGATGGTTTACCTACAAATATAAAAGACAATTGTTTGGACAACATATTTAGTAATTTTCTATCTGAATCTGCTGAATTGTTTAACATGGGTTTATCAGATCAGAGTTTTAAGAATAGAGCTGGTAAAAAATGAAATAGATATTATCCACAAAAATATTCGGTCTTACAGCAAAAATAAATACCAAGATTTTTCTTTCTACTTATCAAAAGAGACTTGGTGTAAAGTGGATACTGCCATATCGGCTGAGGATAAGTGTGGGGCTTTTCATAATGATTTCTTGTATTATGATATGTGCTTTCCAAGGATGAGCAGTGGAAAGGCATCTGGGTCTGAAATGAGCAGGGTCACGGATGAGGTTAAAGAGGCAAAGAACAGGCTTCTTTTTTATTATGAAATAAAAGTGTGATACCCAACTGCGGGGAACATAGAGATTTATAAACAGTTTAGAAAAGTTTATAATAGCATATTAACTGAAGCAAAGAGAAGGTATAATCTGAGGAAGCTGGAGAAAACCGATAACTACAGTAAAACAGTGTGGGATATAATAAACACTGAAACGGGCAGAAAACATAAATCTAAAAATGAACCGGAAAATCTAACCCCTAATGAACTAAATTATTTTTTTATAAACCATGCTACTGATCTAACAACGAAGTTACCTCCAGCAACCACAGATTATTCCACTTTTCTGGATACAAATTTAAATCAAAGTCTTTCAATGTTCCTCAAACCCACTGATGAAAATGAAGTAAAACTAGTTATAAACAAACTTAAAAATAAAAAGACGGAAGACATTTATGGTGTAAATGTGTACAGTGTTAAAATGGTTAGTGACTTTCTACTACATCCTTTAGTAAATGTAATTAATACTTGTTGGCTGCTTTACAACCCTGTTAAAAATTGCAAAAATTTTCCCAATCTATAAAAAGGGAGATAGGGGTCTCCCTCAAAACTACAGACAGATTGCTTCCCTGCCTGTCATTTCTAAAATGTTCGAGAATATCATTCATAGACAAATTTTGTCCTACCTAGAAATAAATAAAATATTGATACCCTAGCAGTTTGGGTTTAGAAAAGGTCACAACTACTGACGCAATTAAAAAATTAACAACCTGTATAAATGAAGCCTTTGAGAACAGAAATAATTATATAGGATTATTCACCGATCTCAGTGCAGTGCCTTTGATCCTGTTAATCATAAAATCCTACTGGATAAACTTTACTTTTATGGTATAAGGGGCATAGCCGAAAAATTACTTACATTCTATCTATCAGACAGATATCAAATGGTCAGCTGTGAAAATGAGAAAAGTGATCCTTTATTGACTCAAAGAGGAGTACCGCAGGGCTCTGTGCAAATGAACTTTTTGTGAATGAAGGTAAAACCCAAACAATGTAGTTTGAAACCCGAACTGCTGGAATTCTGGCAAATAGGCCCATTACAAAGTTTCTTGGGGTTGTGCTGGATTCAAATATGATATGGAGTGAACAGGTGAACGTATTGTGTGGCAGGCTAAACCAAGCAATAGAAAGAAGAAAGAAAGAAAGACGTTTATTATGTAATAATTATATAAAGTATACAATTACAATTACATAAAGGGTGTCATTCGCAGAGCGTTCTTCCATGCCACCTACACAAGAAACAAACAAGATGATAAATAGAAACTATAAAAAACATAACTAACCAACCCAACTCTGTTGTTGCATTTTTTGGAGTAATAACTTCTTGTATTTCATTTTGAAAGAAGCATATGAATTATCAATAATTAAATTAAAAACATCAGAGTTGAGTAGCTCTACTGCCTGAAAGGCAAACGAACTCCTAAACTTAGCCGTGCGATGCTGAGGTATACTAAATCTAATAACATTTCTAAGGTTCAGTTGATGTATGTCCTGCCTAGCAACTATATGGTTCCAGAGATATCCCGGGCATCTCGACCTAAATATCTTGAACACAAAAGCACCAAAATGAAGTGTTGTACGATAGCTATATTTTAAGATATTATTTCCAACATAGGTTGGTGTTATATGATCAAATTTGTTTATACAGTAGACAAAGCGAATGCACATATTTTGAGCTAATTGAATTTTTCTTTGAAATTCATTACTTAAATAATTAAAATAAACAACACTGCAGTAATCAAGTAGTGGATAAATAAGTGATTCAATTAGCAACAATTTGGTTTTTTCTGGCAAAATGTATTTTAAAGAATATAAGCTTTTTAGTTTAATATACACTGAAGTAAGTTTCTTCTTTGTGTGTAATTCAAAATTTAAATTTACATCAAAAGTGACTCCGAGATTTCTTGCAGACTCAACAGGTGGCAGCAAGGACCCATCAATATGCAAATCTACAAAGTTACAAAGGTAAAATTTACTCCTAAGTGCAGATGACCCCAATATTAAGTAATTACTTTTCTTCACATTTAAGACTAAACCATGATCAACAGAACAAATAAATACTCTCTCCAAATCCTCATTGACCTGTTGCATAGCCGAACTGGCCTCCTCGGGGGCAAAACCAGCTAAGAGCTGGGTATCATCAGCATAGAGTTGGACCGTGCAAGACCTAACCTGATTGGGCAGGTCCGACGTGTACATATTAAACAAGAGTGGACCCAGTACACTTCCCTGCGGCACACCCATGTCTGTCATCACAGCCTCAGATCTTGCACCATCCAGCTCCACCAACTGTAGTCGAGAAGAAAGATAGTTCGAAAACCATAAACACACTTGTTCCGAGAAGCCAAAAAATGAAAACTTGGCAATTAGCATTTGGTGATTAATCAGGTCAAACGCCTTGCTATAATCAAGTAAAACCAAGCAGGATACTTTGCCATCATCCATATTTCTAGAAATATTGGTAGTAACATTAGTAAGGGCTGATGCAGTATCATGACCCTTGCGAAATCCAGACTGAACTCCAGGAAGAATATCCTTATCATACAAATATTCCTTAATCATATCACAAATGAGTAACTCCAACATTTTGGCAAAAATTGGAAGGAGAGAGATAGGTCTTAACTCTGAAAGGATTTCTATCTTAGGGTTCTTTGGCAGTGGTTTAATAATGGAGGTTTTCCACAAGGTAGGAAAATTTCCAGTGTGCAGACACAAGTTAAACAAGTTAGTGACCATCGGAACTATATGATTAATACTGAACAATATCATATTATAGCTCAAACCATCAACACCCATACTTTTCGACTTTATCCTAGAAAAAGCCTGATATACATCGTATTCTGATACATTTTTAAAGTCAAAAGTATTCTCGTCATGCAATCTTGTGGACCTCAGAGACCCAACCAGTACATCATTCACCGGGTGAGCTGTTTGGCTTATGCTAGCGAAGTGATCACTTATAGAGTGTACATCCCTTAAATGATTAGGAATTTCATATCCAATCTTAGAGTGAATGTTCCATAAACTAATTTTGGACCACAACTTTTTAGAATTTTTATTGGAGTTATTCAACTCAAAAGTCATATAGGCTTTTTTTTCGCTACGGATTGCAAAAGATAGGTAGTTCTTAAGATCAAGATAGCAATGCCTATGTATAATATCCCGAGTTTTTTTATATTTATTAAATGCGTTATTTTTTAATTTAATGATTTCTTTTATTGTATCAGTAATGTAAGGTTTATATTTACGTTTGATTTTCACAGTTTTGATAGGAGCATGTCGGTCAAATATGTCAGTAAGCTGTTTGTTAAAAGTATTAATCTTTGAATCCAAAGACTCCTGATTCATTACTTCTTCATAATTAAGTTGTTGCATTTCCAGATCAAAGAGTTGTTTATCAAAATGGAAATCCCTGTAAGTGACCACCCTTGCATTGGCCTTTGGGGCCTCTAAATCTAAGACTGAATAAACTAATCTATGATCAGTTAAATTAAACATTTCAATGGTCCCAGAATTTTTTATATCCACCTCATTATCAACACAAATAATATCAATTAAAGTACTACAGTCTCTAGTTAATCGAGTGGGCTCATTAATGACCTGATTTAGGCCAAACATGCTTAACGAGTCCAAATATTTACACTGTGGATCTTTAGCAAAAAAGTTTATATTTAAATCCCCCATTAGAACACAGTAGTTATAGGATGGCAATAAACTAGATAAAACATTTTCAATGCAGCTTATTTGTTTATAGTTTATTAGGGGTGGTTTATATAAAACACCAACTAATATTTTCATATTTTTAAAAACTACCTCAATCCAGAGTTGTTCAACTGGGGATATTCCATCACACATTGCTGACACATCAATTATTGAACACTTTAGGAATGCAGACACATATATACAAACTACACCTCCTCTGGTTGGCCTATCTGCACCAAAAAGCTGATAACCTGGAACATCTACCAATTGATCTGGGTATTCTGAGTCTAACCATGTCTCAGTAACTGCAAAAATTAGGAACCTTTCATGAAGGGAGAAGGGATCTAATATTTACATGTGCCACATAAAAATTACCATCAATTTTCTCATGTAATTGCTATTTAAACATTTGCACTTTGAAGTCCTCTAGTTTTTGTTTATATGTTGGGCAACGATAGTCCCAGGCTGCATGTCAGTTTCCACTTTGTTATTAGATCTCTGGTTGCCTTTTACACAATTACCGCAAGTTAAAGATGTTTCCTTACACTCTTTTAGTTCATGATTTTTAGCACACCTAGGACAACATATATCATTATCACAAGCACTTTCCATATGATGATAACCACAGCACCGGAAGCATCTCTTAACCTCAAGACCATCAAAGACTTTGCAGTGATCATAGCCCACAAACAAAAAACCACTGTCCATGGCCTTCTTATAAATGCTAGGATTCAACTGAATAATACAATATTTTTTAAAGGTTTTATACTTAATACTTTAAGATCTTCATCCTGACAAAAAACTGATTGATTCTGTTGCCTTAGCAATTTTAATAATGTTTGATCTTCATATCTTTCAGACATACCTGAAATTCGGATACGGTGTTGGAAACTTCCTAGGGAACTAACTTCATATTTCTCTGGTAACTTATCTGAAATAATCTGCTTAAATTTTTCAGCATCCTCTTTGGTGGGGCAGTTAAGCACCATTCCACCCTTACTTGTACCTTTTAAGTACTGTACTGCAATATTCTCCTCAATGGGGTTCACATTTTGCAACAAATCTCCCTTTGTAGCATCAACACTTTGGGAAGGATTTTTTGGTCTGACTACCACAGTTTGTTTCTTCTTAGCAGCATTTGCAAATGACCCTGATTCGGTTTTGGCAAGTTGAGCCGATTCTAAACTGCTCTCAATATGCTCCAGCCTAGGGCGAACTTCACCCAGCATTTCATTCTGCACTTTGCTTAATTGATACACTTTTTCACTCAAACAACCAATTTCAACAGCCAGCGCTTCCATCTGAGGCGTTTGTTTTACCATATTAATACTCTTCAGTTCCCCCATAATCTCATTCTTCACTTGAATTAAAATCTTCTCAACATTAAGCTCCGATCTTTTTTTTACATCTGACTGACAATCTACACATAGAAAGCAGAGAACGCGCAGTTTTTTTAGCTCCATACATCGCACCTCCGAAGCGCTGAGCTTAGCGCACAAAGAACAATATCTGTCATCGCAAACCCCACACGGCCACAGAGGCACTTTAGCATCGTCCGTATTACATATTTTACATCTCATCATTACAATAAAATGTTACGCACTATCCTTAAAGGAACAAACACTAAAAAAGTTTTAAGTCCGGCCCTGTCCAAATAGACGTCAAGTGAAATTCGGTGATCCGAGCACGCGGAGCGCATTTACCAAAGAGACAAATATTTTGTAACAGAAAAAATTATTTGTTTACAAAATCAATTGGAAATATGTTTATTATTATTTCACTAATCCTCTATTTATTAATGTTTTAAAAATCATCCAGGTGACAAAATTAGCGCATCCGAAGTTGCAAAATTTTATCCATTTATTGGCGTAAGATTTATTATTAACTTTCCACTTAAAACTGGAGAAAATTCAAAAAAGTCGGGAGCGGACATGCACACGTTACGTTTTTTTCGGTAGGTAAAGTGCAATATATGCTATTAGAAAGGTTAGGCAAACCATACAACATTTTATTCTCTGTTTGACACTGTTATGCGATATGGAATACTAACATGGGGATCGGCTGCAAATGAACACCTTGAAAGACTCTTTAAAGTTCAAAAATATGCCATAAGATGCATTGCCAAACTGAAGTGTGATGAATCCTGTAGACCACATTTCAATCTTTGAAAGTGATGACTCTTCAGGCAGTGGTTTTATTCACCAAATTACTGCATGTCAAGAAAAATATAGAAAGGTATACAATTGCATCTGAGGTTCATGCATATGGTACAAGACATTGTAGTAAACTTGTGCCTCCTAGAAACAGATTAATAAGAACACAAGATGACGAAATTAAGCTGTTTAATGCATTGCCTCATTAAATAAAAATTTTGAGTCAAAAATCTTTTAAAAATAAGCTAAATAGGGTATTGACTAGTGCATGTATATATAGCCGAGAAGAGTATTATCATGTAATGTCTAATATCAATGACCTCCCTTGAAAACTCTTTAAGATAGATTATATTTTGTAATTGAAATTGTATTTCTGTATTTTAGTAAGTATTTTTGTTTGGTTTTTAACTATTTTGATTTTTTATGTCTTTTTGAACAATGAGACCTGTCTATAAATACCTTGTATTTTCCAGACCAATAAACTTTATTATTATTATTATTATTATTATTATTATTAACTATGTATCTACCTAAATCAACCCACAATTTAACACAGCTAAGTTCCTATCAAAAATATCACATATAACAACATTATATTGTTTTTTAATTACTAACAGAACTCCCCACCCTGTTTTTAGATGGTTAAACCAAAATCCCTATCCTTTCTAAAAATAATTCGATCAAAACTATTAAATTCTTGATTATGCTCCGAGGAATTCAACCAAGTTTCAGTAAAGGGATAACATCACTATCATTACTTAGCATGGACAGTTTTAAGTTTACAAGCTTAGTTTTAATTCCCCTGCAATTCTGATAAGAAATGATAAAGTTGTCTAAGTCAGATCTGGATGAGTCTACTATTGGAAAAATTAAGTCACTAAAACCTAAAGAGTTGTCCAAGGGTGTCGCAATCATGACACTAAGATTGGGGTCATCAGTCAAACAAACCAGTACCTGCACAAGAAGTTTCATTTACCAAACTATGCTGTGCAAGATCTGTGCCCAATGCATCACTGCACTTAATATGTTTGATACATTATTGTTTTTCTTTAATTTATGTGACCATTCAATATAATCCTTTATCAATTTAGAAACGATACCATTGGAAAATTTACAGAATTAAAATAGAATATGGTATCATATTAAAAGATATTATTGAAACTAAAATTCATATTTAATTCGTATTCAGGTTGACATGCAAATTAAAGGTATTCGTCAGTAACTGCTGTTTTAGTTTAGTCTTTATTGTTGATACACAAAGATGCCTGCGCAGCAACAAACTGTTCTAAACCACCTGAGCCAGAAACGAAAAGGAAGACTCGAATGCTGAGGTCCTGTGAACAAGAGTATGCAGATGATCAGCTATTGCCCTCAACTCCCTCAAATGAACTTCGGTGCGATAAGTTAATTTTGTCCTTAAGTAACGAGGAATACCAGTATTTAAAATCTTAACCACAAAGCAAGCAAAATGAAAGAAATCCAATTCATTAGGCTTAAGCATACCAAGTTCAGTGATGAAGGGAGTAATTTGAGAAAATACATGATACAGGAGTTATAAAACGAACAGCAGACATGCTTTTCAAATTTCATATTAGAATCAATAATGTCCCAGATATTTTGCAGACTGTACAGTAGGAAATGGAACTCCACAAACATGAATAGGAACAATGCTTGTTTCACCCTATTTGCAGATGATACAACGATAACATGGTCTGCAGATACAAATGAAGAACTGCAAGAGTGTGTAAATAGAGACCTAAACATAATACAAAACTGGTTTGAAGTAAATAAATTATCCATGAACATCAAAAGGTCCAAATTCATGACTACAAATGACAAAAAAGGCCCAAAAATAGTGATTCACAACAATAAACAACAAATAACCTTCAATTTGAGATAAGTGAGTTAAATGAACGTATTCAACTTATGGCTATGTCTATTCGCAATCTGGAGAATGAAAATCAAGAGTACTATGTGCAGATAGCCAAATTTAAATCTAAGCTTAACTCTGCTTTACATATTAAGAACCTGTAAATTCATCATTAATTCATGAAGAAAGCATTGTTCTCTCCCCTAGTCCAGTCAAAAAGCATCCAAAAATTAAAAGAAAAATACTTATCATCAACTTAGACAATTCTTTACGACAATCATTAGGCGATGATAATGAAATCTTAGCGATCATTAAACCAAATGCAACGTACATGCAAGTTATTGAGAAGAAAATCTCGTGAAAAACCTGACTGAGAGTGACCTTGTTATTGTGGCTTGTGGGACTAATGACTTGTTATGTGGTAAATAGACTACACTATATTAATTCTAAGCTTAAGGAATGTACTCATATAAATGTTTTATTTTTGTCATGTCCATTATTGAATAAGAAATATTTTTGTACCTTTTCATTTTTTAATAGAAAGTTAGAAGAGTTTTTATTACATGTTGATAGATGTACCAAATATAATGTAGCATTTTTAAATATCTGTAATAATAGGGGTTTTAAACTAAATAACTACGGTGTCTCTCGATTACTGCAGAACGAAATAAATGTCGTAACTCGCCTTAGACAGAAGAATTTAATTCATGTAGCAACACATTGTACTTGTTTTCCTATATCCACTTTGCAAAATCAAGAGACACTGGACTCAGTTGCTGAGCCTGGGGGGGGGGGTTTGGGTGATTTGCACATCAGTGGAGCAATTGATAATGGCACCATTGATGGTAACACACATGAAATTTGTTGTGACTCTGATGACACAAATTTTCTATTAGAAGGGAGTCATCTAGAGATAACTTAAGCCTTGTAGGTGGAAAAGTGGAATGCTTGAAAAACCAGCTCTCCGCTCTATTATTAAACATTCAATCCATAAGGAAAAAAGACGATGAACTGGCACTATTTCTGGATGACTTTCCTAATTTTGTGCTTATTACTGAGCATTGGTTGAAACAAAATTAAATTATACATGTTCCAAACTACTCAGTTTTATCAATTTTTTGTAGGTCTATTTCAACCCATGGGGGCAGTTTGATTTTGGGAAACAACAAGTTTTTAGAAAATAATTTATTTCAAAATATTGATAAGTATAATGCTCTATTAATGGAAACTGTTCTGGAATTTTCTATTATTTTTTCCAAAAGACTGAAGCTTTATATCATTGTATTTACAGGTCTCCTTTATAAAATGTTGATGAATTCCTTACTGGATTGGATGCTCTATTGTCTGAACTATCTAATAGTTCTTCCTATATAATATTATGCAGCGACTTTAACATTGACTTTGGTAACAAAGGTTCTGTTCCTACCCTTAGCTTAATTCATTTATTAAATTCTTATAATCTGCATATACATGTATTTCACAATTTTCAAGTACTACTATAGATTATATTTGCTCTAATTACAGTGGTAACTTGGTTACCTGTGCTGTTATTAATGCTGCCCTATCAGATCACGAAGCTGTTGAGTTCTCCGTATCAATCAGTGTCAACTGTCCTGGTCCAAAGCATAGATATGGCAGAATTTTCAGTAGAAACAATTATGAAAAGTTTCACCAATCATGCAATGATGCAAATTGGGAGAGTATGCATATCTCTTATGACCCTATTAATACATTTCATGAAAAAATGGTTGCTATCTTCAACAATGCATTTCCTGTTAGAAAATTGAAGAACAAAAAACCTAAAAAGCTATGGTTTACTGCTGGATTAAAAATATCTTCCAAGAATATCAGATCTCTACATCTAATCAGGAAGTTTACAATTATTTCACCAATATTTTACTAGATATCGAGCACTCTATCGTAAATTGCTGTGGCTAAGGCAAGTTTTTATTCAGATCGCTTGAACATGTCAGCAAACAACGAGAAAGCTGGTCTATTGTCAATGAAATTCGGCATAGTAATGGACATCACATTATGGTCGAACCTGACCTGCCTCCTGATGACATTAATAATTACTTCTGTTCTATAGCAGATACCCTCACTAGGAACCTTAACCCAGTGGTCGAGCCAATTACTTACTTGTCAGGTGTAACTATACAGAATTCTTTTTACTTTTTACCAACCGATTTATATGAACTAAAAAAAATAATAACCTCTATAAAGAATAAAAGGTCTTCTGGGGATGATGAGCTGTCTGTTGGAATATTCATGAACCTTCCTGATGCAGTTCTGGAGGGCCTGGTTTGTGCTATTAATATGTCGTGGGAGAGGGGTTTTTTCTCTTCATGTTTGACCTCTGTTAAAGTGATTCCTCTTCACAAGGGTGGTGATTTGAATGATCCATCCAATTTCCGTCCAATCTCACTCTAGTCTGCCCTTTCTAAAATCATCGAAAAGCTGGTTAAAAGTCGAATGGTCTCATACTTGGAGCACAACGCCATACTTTCCAAGGTACAGTTTGGATTTCAAAAGAATAGTGGTACAAATGATGCCATGTTTAGCCTACTTAAAGAATTGTATTCTCACATCAATGAGGGCAAGTATTCTGTAGCTGTCTTCTGTGACTTATCTAAAGCCTTTGACTGCGTGAGTCACAGAATTCTTCTGCAGAAAGTCCATCACTATGGTTTCCGTGGTGTAGCCCATTCTTGGTTCGAGTCGTATCTGACAGGGCGTCGGCAGCGTGTGGTTTTGAGTGGCAATTGTTCTTCGTCAGGATCCTTGAACTGGGGAGTTCCGCAGGGGTCAGTTCTGGGCCCTCTTCTCTTTCTATTGTACATAAATGACCTCGCCAGATTGGATGTCCGGGGTAAATTCACGATGTTTGCGGATGACACCACCATTCTCTGGCACGATGCAGACATTAACTCCCTGTCTGCCTAAGTCTCATCTGACTTGAGAAGGGTGAAGGAATGGTGTGACTCTAACCTGTTGTCGCTGAATGTTAACAAAACTAGCATGATCTGCTTTAAATGTGATCTAGAGAACATAACAATTGGTAGTGCATCTCTTGTCAGGCAGCGGAACTCCAAATACTTGGGCTTCATCATTGATAGCGGTCTAAAGTTTGATAGTCACACTTGGCGGAAAATTGTTGTGCAGCTGCTTTGCAGTAAAAGTCGTAGTCCAGGAGTTGGGTTCTGATTTGGCTAAAACTGTTTATTTTGCACTGATTGAATCGCGGCTTCGATATGGCATTGCTTTTTGGGGCTCGGCAACTAAACATCTGCTTGACATGTTGTTCGTGATTCAAAAGAAAGCAATTCGATATCTATTTCATGCTCGGCCACGCGACACATGTAGGCCCCTGTTTGTTCGTCTGCGAATTCTTACTCTTCTATGTTTGTATATTCTGGAAACTGTATGTCTTATATATATTAATAGAGATCAGTACATCATCCAACTTAATATAAATCGGTAATATATGAAGGTATAAGGCTTTATAATCACCTGCCAGATGTTGTAAAAGGTTCGCCTACACTTAAAGTGTTTAAAAAACGTGTTCGTCTATTGCTAATTGACAAAGCTTATTACCAATTGGATGAATATTATGGAGATGAGTTATAGTTTGCTGATGGTTTATGTTACATTCTTGGTTGACTATTTTGTTGACTTAATACTGTTTATTTCATTTTTGTGTGTTTTTTTTTACTATTCAACTAAATGATACCTTTTTAGGTCATTTCATGTATGTATGTATGTGTATATGTATTTACAGTACTTTTTTTATTATTTATTATTGCTAGTGCTAATATATATATATATATATATAATGTTGTATTGTTTCTAGTGGACTAGTGTCTGAGTGTTATTACATTTAGATACTTCTCTCTGTATGTAAATTGACCTTTTTATACTTTTTTGTCTTTTTTTTTAACTTTGTATAAATTTCTTTCCTTTGTTTTTATATTCTCTTTTGTGTATATATTTTTGTTTTTGTGTTTTTTTTAGCTTTGTAAATAGGAACGTCATTCTTTATACAATAAAGCTTATTGACTATGACTATGACTATGACCATACAGATGGTTATTGAGCATAAAGTCCTAGGGGTAACCATTCAAAACAACTTAAAGTGGGATCTTCTTTTAAATTGTTTTAATGACCCAATTGTTCTAAGGCGACTTGGCAAGTGATTAAAAAGCTTTCTGCGCTCATAAATCAAAGAATTCTTAGTCAAAGCAGTAGTAGGCACTGGCAAAGGCAAATCCAAAGCTTTTCTGGTGTTTCGTTGACCTGCAGGACGCTGTATCTTTTCTCGGTATTTAAAGATTAAGACATGCTGTTTGGAGGATAAATAAAGGGCTAAGAGTTAGGATTTTTTGTGAGAGAAAGTGAGGTCTGCAGGTTTCTCTTAGACCCACACCAGCAATAAAGCGAAGAGCTTTCTTCTGCAGCACAGACAAGATGTTTAACAGATATTGACTACTAAAACCCCAGAATGGAATCCCATATCTGAGGTGCGATTCAAATAAGGCAAAGTAAACGGTACGCGCCACTGCCATTCCAAGCTCATTTCTTGCAATTCTGATTGCAAAGCAGCCAGACGAGAGTTTCTTGCTCAAATTTAAAATGTGATCCTCGAAACGTAAATTTTTATCAACAAAAACCCCCAAAAACCTTGTCACATGGCTGTCAAGGATTGTAACACTGTCCAACTGCAAGTTCTGCATGTCACATCTAAAACCAACAACATTAGTCTTCGTCAAGTTGAAGGAAAGTCGATTTGAATCACACCATCTTTTAACCTCCAGCAAGTCGTGAGTTATAATTTTCCTTAGCTGAGCATTTTCTTTATTATGCCAAACAATCGAGGTGTCGTCCGCAAATAAGTTAAATTTTCCTGATATGTTAACTTTCACAAGAGCATTAATGTAAATCAAGAACAAGAGAGGACCCAAAACAGACTCTTGCAGAACCCCACAATTTATGCTCAATGACGAAGATCGCCTTTCGGAAGTAGTTACAGATTGGCTTCAACCTGAAAGGTATGAAGAAAACCACAACAGCACCGAGCCCCTGAAATCATACAACTGAGGCTTAGACAGCAATATTCTGTGATCGACACAATCAAAAGCTTTTGAGAGATCACAGAAAACCGCTGTGATATGTTAGTGTAGACACCCTTGAGAAAACCAAAAATTGCATTGTGCGTTCCTTTTGCATTTTCAAATCCGAACTGATTCAAGGTAAGTAAATGAAATGTCTCAAGATACTCACACAATCTCTTCTTAGCAACTTTCTCAATAACCTTGGAGACCATAGACAAAAGAGAAATTAGACGAAAATTCGAGGGCTCACTGAGATCCCCGCCCTTATGCAAGGGAATCACTATTACCGATTTTAGGCACGAAGGAAAAACTCCTTTAGACTAGAAATCATTAATTGCAAAAGCGAGGGCATCCAAAGCACTCTCCGGCAACTTTAAGAGAACTTCAGCTGAAATCTCGTCATCTCCACAAGCTTTCTTGTTTTTTATACAAAGAAGAGTCTCTCTAATCTCCTGGTTATGTATGGGCAAAAAATAAAAGCAACCAAGCACAGATATATCTTTCAAATAAGAAAGAAGATCCACTCCCACAGCCAAATTCTGGACCAATTTTCCTGCAATAAAAACTGTTTAATGTATCTGGATCAATGTCACTATAAGAACCAGACCTACCAGATTTGTTTTGCAATTCGTTAATAATGCACCAACTCTTTTTCTGTCTGTTCTTAGCACATGAAAGTCGGTTTTCATAATAATAATTTTTTGCAGCATTTACTAGTCTACGGTAAATCCTACAATATCTATTGCAATACGAAATAAAACCTAAATTATAACGTCACCAGCCAGGATAATTCTAGTGCAAGGCGAAATGTGTGAGAGAATAATATCAAGTCTCCTCAAAAATTCATAAACCTGAGCTGAAGGTGAACGGTACAAACATAAAATATGCAAGTGATTACGCTTGCAAAAGTACAGCGAAAATTCAAAAATACATTCCTCCAACAAATAATTAAATTTATCAACATTTACAAAATTGTTATTAAAATACAACTTATTCTTAACTAAAACCAACGTACCTACATGTAAATCGATGGTGTCGAAAACCTTGGTCATATCAAGTAGAGTTAAAGAAGTGAGGTTTCCAGCAGCGGCGGCTCGTCAGATGAGGCAACTGAGGCGCCGCCTCACTCGCTTTCCTACATACATTTACACATTTTATACATTTTTATTTTCAAAATTAATTTTTTCCAAGTTGATACATTATTCTCTGAAAATTGTCTCAAACACTATGAAAATTTCATCAAATATGCGTAAATCATAAACACTTTACTAACCAACAGTACAATGTCCAATAACTGCAATATAATTTCTTTTTTATTTGACTTTACCTATACGCGGCGATGCGAATTGCGCCTCGGACTCTTGAATGGTATTTGGATTTTTAGTAAGTCTGAGAAAGAAGGAAAAGGGTCGTGTTGCATATGTAGATTCATTCCATCTCTTTTTATTGCATTTGAGGCGATGAAAACTTCGCTTAATGATTAAGACGTTGCCATTTAATGTTAGCACAGATTGAATATAAATGGAAATAATTATTATTTATCGGTAAATGACAATCGCGCATCCGGCTACCGAATGCAAGCCGTTTTTGTTTTTGTTGATATCTGCGTGGGCGTGTGGGGTATTCGTATTTGACTGTTACCGGTAACGGTTTGAGATTGAGCGGGAAGTGGGTGTATATTGAGATTATTCGGCAATAATTTGGTGTTTGTTTTATATTATTATTTCGTGAATGTCGCGCGTTTGGTCTGTGTCGAGTGTTACTCTATCTAAAGTATTTTTGACGTTGCGTTAGTTTAATTATTGAGTAGATAGACTGATAGAGTAGTTTATATGAATTAGTGATTAAAATTTAAAATAAACGAAACGTGTGAACTATGAATCCAGTCCACGATATCGTTATGTCACTATTGACAACGGCATTTTCCAGGCGTCCAGAGGATGAGAAAAAAGAAATTCTTCGCGGAGATAGACCCATGCCGAAGATAAGTACCTTAAGTAGTGATAAAAAAGACGGTCGACAATATAAAAGATCATTTCAAACGTCATGGTATCAAACACACACTTGGATTTGTGGAAGTGTTTTTAAGCAGCGTTTATATTGTTGGCCTTGCTTAATACTGGGAAAAACAAAAACAGTATGGACTTCTGATGGATACGTTGATTTTAAAAATTTTTATAGAGCGGTTAAAATGCATGAAGGGTCTAAAGACCATAATCAAAATATCTTAGGTTTTGTATGTTTGTCTCAAAATATGACTACAATTAAAGATGCGCTAATCGAAAATGCTCGTTTATCTAAATTATTGTACAATGAAGATGTTAGGAAAAACCGCTTGCTTTTGACATATCTTATAGATACGACTATATTACTGGGAAAACAAGAACTGGCTTTTAGGGGGCATGACGAATCCGAATCTTCTTTTAACAGAGGGAATTTTAAAGAAGTTTTTAATTGTTTAATTAAACGTAACACCGAACTTGTAAAGCATTTAGAAGAGAAAAGTGTATTTACGGGACAATCGAAAACTATTCAAAATGAATTAATATTTTGTATTGACGAACATATGAGAGACTTTATTAATCAAGAAATATCGGAGACTACATTTTTCTCATTAATTGTAGATGATACGACGGATATAGTTGCAAAAGCCCAATGTTGTGTAACTGTTAGGTATGTAAATAAATTAGCCGAAATAAAAGAACGTTTTTTAGGCTTTTTTGATATAAGTGAGGATTCTAGAGCTAATGCACTCTATAACTTAATTGTAAGAATCTTGGAACCTTTAAATTTTAAACGGAAATTAGTAGCACAATGTTATGGTGGAGCTGCGGTTATGGTCGGAGAATTGAGCGGTCTACAAACACGAATAAGATCAGATGCCCCCCAAGCAATGTATACTCATTGTGCTGCTCATCGTCTCAATTTAATTTCAGGATTCAAATTATATTAAGGAAAGCAGAATCCTTTTCGCAACTTTGAAAAGTTTGCCTGCTTTTTTCCATAAATCGTACAAACGCACATCTATATTGGACAAAATAATAAAAAAACGATTTCCACAAGCAAGTGATACAAGGTGGTATTCTCGATCAAAATTCTAATTTTTGTTGCAAATAATTGGGAAGGACTAACCTTAGTTTTTCAGGACATGACTGAAAATCCACAATTAGACTCAGACACTATACACATGGCAAGGGGTATCTAAAAGACCTTTCCGATTTTGAATTTGCTTTTTTAACTTTTGCATTTAAAGAAATTTTTTTTGTTACTGATATCCTGTTTCAGTTAAGTAACCTAGAAATTGATTTCTGCATTTCACAATTGAACATTGCCGTCAAACGATTAAATGAGCTGCGCGCTGAAAATTTCCTTAAATCCATTTTTGAAAAAGCAAAATCACTTACCGGATTGCCATGTAGTAGACAAACCCGTAGCATGAGCGAATCAGATTTAATGGAAAAATATAAAAATCTGTTTTATGAAATTTTAGACTGTATAATTTTTCAAATTAACATCATACCTATTTGCCTAAACAGTTTTGGTTTTTTATAAAAAAATTACTGTCAGTAGTTATAATAGGGGAGCGCCTCCTCCTCCTCCTCTTCCTCTCTCTCATGTCCCTCATTCTTAACTTCCTCCCCTTTTATTCTCATTCGCATCATATTTTTTAATTTTTTCTCTTTGTTCTCCCATTGTTATAAATAGGTGCATCATGATCATTTTAGTATGCCGAGACACATTTACTAAGCTGTGCTCGAGTTGCGTAAAAAGTTATTTTTGAATTTTTCCACCAATTTTGTATAAAACAAAAAGAAAAAATGTGTCAAGTAATAAGTGAATTATGTGTAATCGCGAAAAATTAACTACAACTATCAGACAGTTAAAAGTTAAATATCTCAATTTCTTTGAAGTGATTTCGAAAGATGAATACACCAAGCTGTTTTATCCACTGAAACGAGATTATTTGGAAGCAACTGACTGTTGTGATGATTATTTAGAAGGAATTATAAGCCTTACTACGTTTTTCAATACATTTGGGAAATCATACTTTGTAGGAGAATTAAGCCACCTAATAGAATTTATAGGAGAAGATTGCCAATTTATACCTGCTATTATTGCAACCCAAAAGAGGTTTCAATTATACGAAGATAAAAAACAGGTATTATCAAAGAAAGTTAATCCTATTCGCAAGAGACGTCCCCCTACATATTTAAAATATTATGTTAAATAAATGAAATGGCTGAGTTGCTGATTGCAGTTAAATTATTAGAGGAGAAATTTAGTAATCTTTCAAAAACCTATTTCTCATATTGTATGGCAAGTGGTCCGGAGTGGATAGACTTTTATTGTAATCAATCTGAGGAATTCGTAAAGGCTGCCCTCTGTTGCAACAAATACATTGAAACATTAAATTTTTTTCAACTTATTCAAGATCTAAAAGATATTGGCTTTGGTTACTATTTAAAAGACTTGAAGCAATTTATTGACGAGGATACTATTCTTCAAGAAATTGAAAAGGAAGAATAAATTTAATAATATTTACAATGGAGCAAATGGTTACTGAAATGTATGAAGAGTTTATTATATCTGCTGCATACTTCCAATATTTATCAATTGTAGGCGAAGAAGACGCAGAAGCACAAGATTTGTCAGCATATGTTAATAATATAGATCGAATGAAACAATGTAAATTAGCCGCTAAATTTTGTAATGATTATTTAAAATATAAAAATGAGTATGAACTTTTAAATGAATTTAGAAAATTAGATTTAAGGTATCATATTAATTGTATTCAATCATGGTTGGTTAATGCAAAATAAAGAGGTAATTAAGTTTTTTTTTTATATTTTTATTCATTCATAAAACAATTGTCATATAAAAATAACACATTTGTCAAAGCACACATACAAGGTGATTTTGAATGATAGAAGCATTTTGGTTCCATTAGCTTTAGCGCTGGTTGTTCATCTATTTCAATCACATGCTTTTTAGAATATTTCTGTATAAAATCCTTTTTTTCGCTTCCTTTTACAAAAACAAAATCTGCTTTCTTCGTAAGTGTTTCAATTATTTTTGGGAAATGATGTAATGGAGTAAATCCATTATTCCAATGTAATACAATGATAATTTTTCGTTAACCATACCGCCTGCTTGTGACAATCAGGTGAAAGAAACTCCATTGGAAAAGGCTTTTTAAAAATGTAATGAGTCATTTGATAACCATCAAAAGCTGCAAGCTCTTTCAGTATAAATTTATTTTTTTCATCTTTGAATCCTTGAATATCTATAACCAATCTCATATTTTCAAAGCAGCAAATTTTTTAATGAGACTTTTTTTACTTGAATAATTTGCAATTTCTTCTTTCAGTTGATTAATTTTAAAAATAAATTTTTCAATTTGTAGTTGTAGTTTTGATGTCATGATTAAAACTAAAAGCTTTTGAAAATTTCTTTAAATTAAATCGAAATATGAAAATAGTGGGGATAAAGTTTATAATTGTTTCACAATTTTAGTAAGAGGGTTGTAGCTAAATAATTTGTCATGTAAAATAAGACAATAAGCAGAAGTATCTTTTTTAATTGCATTGTGTGTCTCAAATTCAATTCTCATTACTACGGATCCCGTTTGAATTGTTTCTTTTTGATGGGAGCAATCAATATGTGTAATAGGACTAATGTTTTTGAATTGTTCAGGATTAAAAATGGGTTCATTTGGAACACCATAGTAAGACTGTCTAAAGTTGGCAAACATTTCGTATAAAGCAGAAAATTTGTTTTCTTCGAAATTTAAGTACAAATCGTGATAAGGATATCTTTCAGAATTTAAATATACTCTAATATTTGACAAGGTAATATTGTCAAATTTACTCATATCTTTAACAATTTTCCCTTTTCTGTTTTCTTGAAAGCCAATCACAACATGACGAGGAGCTTCTAGTTTACTAGTTGTTTTTACCGGCCATGTGTGACGGGTTGTTTCGGTTAGAAAAGAATATTCAACAAGTTCCCAACTCCTGAATCCTATCAATATATCTTTATTTGATTCTAATATTTTTGATAGAGCAAGTTGTTGTGGCATATCAACTAGAATGTGAGGAACTTTCCAATAAATTTTATCGAAAGTAACCAATGGAGTGTCAGGAGCAGTAACAAGGTGTGCCGGATCTTCTTTGAAAATAACACCATCTAAATCATCAGTTGATCTAATAAGAACCAATTCCTGTTTCATATTCATAATAATTTTTCTGTAATCTTCAAAAAATCCTAAAAGCATTTTTAGTGGTATGGATACGGAGAATTTTCCATCATTATCAACTAAAATTGTATCACCTTCTTTCCGATGTGGAAACCAACCTGCATTTTCCAGTTTTAAACTTTCGTTGGTATTGTGAGAAAGGTAGCTTTTTAAGGTTGATGCTAATCCAACATTTCTTATTGAATCTATAGTAATTCCGTTTAGTTCATAGCGGATTTCTCTGAACAAAAAGGCTATACCATTGTTAATAAATAGCAATTCTTTCTTATATTTACCTTCTGTATTAGTTAATTTTCCTTCGATATAAAGTAAACTATCTGATGGTAGAGTGTAAGCATCGAGTTCTTGAATTGGGATCCTTATTTCATCATTGTAATCGAATTTTGAAGAAATATATGGTTGATATGTGTGAAGCTCAGAACTGACGATGGAATTGTCTACATAAAGCTTTTCGTTTACGTTTAATATGTTCATTATTTTAAAACAGTGAAACCCAAGGATGTGAGAAATTTACGATTATCTCGTCTTAACTTGTTGGTGTTGGATTTGATACTGAACTGTTGTTTAGGCTTTTTCTTTTTATAAGTTTTTACTTTGTTGATAGTGGTAGGGGCAAGTCTCATCCCAAGGGCTCTATTATATCTAACAACCATTTTATATTTCACTTGTTTGTAAATGTAACCTAACTGTTATAGTTTCTCCTCTAAAACTGATAAGTTCTCCGTCTTGATCAACTATTTTAACTGTTATATTGTTAATTGCTTTGACGCTAACTGGAAAATACAAAATGGGCAAAGGAGATTCAACTATTTTATACCCTGGAGCTACAGTTGGATAAAACTGGTGAATAATATGAACAGGTTTACCATTATTGTAAGAACC
The DNA here is from genome assembly GCA_030620095.1 of Kuschelorhynchus macadamiae. NCBI lineage: Eukaryota > Metazoa > Arthropoda > Insecta > Coleoptera > Curculionidae > Kuschelorhynchus > Kuschelorhynchus macadamiae. The sequence continues at coordinate 536,526 of JAUTXW010005454.1, forward strand.
GACACAAATATTACAGTCAATACAAATAGCATTCACCTTAGTTATTTTTGCAACATTATCTGATTCTTCCTCTTTCATAGCTTCTAGTATCCTGCTATTAAAACCCAACATTTTTCCTATCGAATCTTCCTTAGTAAAATCAATTATTCTACTACACATTAAAAAAGTTTTTAGAGTATTAACATTTGCTTTTAAAAGAAAAAAAATTTTTTCATTCGGAAATAAATCTTCTATACTTTCTCTTATGTATGTTTCTATATCTGTAATGTCATAAGTTCCGTCGGGAATAACAATTACTTTTTTATCTATATAAAATTTATTATATCCTTCTTTTATATTGGGGATAGTCATAAACGTTTCAAAATCAGCTAAACCCAGGTAATATTGTTTTTCATCCTCTAAATATATGGGCGGATTAAAATCAGCAGACAAAACAGAACTGTTTCCTGATATGGCAATTGTGGTAGACATTGCAGTTTATTTATGAATGAGATATTACAATAAATAATGAGTTTATATATTTTTTTGCAAAAATTTTAGGGATAGTTGACCACAGTTATATGAATTAAATTTTTGTTTATTTTCATAAGTATAAAATACATCCACTTTGCCATTCGAATTAAAATATTTGAGAAGTTCAAAAGGTGGTTTTAAATTTCCATAACTATCAAAATATATTACATTTTTGTTATTTTTAATATAAGCAGTCCAATGAGATCCTTTATTTTGTTTTTTATCCAAATTTACAATACCACATTCTTTCAGATTAATTTTTTTGGAAGTTCATCGAGCATAAAAACACCTCTAAAGCCAGTTATTTTTAACAGCTTTACATATTTAATAATATCATTGTTCGTAAGTGCTCTTTTTGGAAAACTTATTTTGAGTTTTTTTTTGTCTGATTGCTTTCATTTTGACGGATCCACCTTTATAAGGTCTAATAAATAGTCCCTTTCCTTTATATGGTCTAATATATAATCCTTTCCCTTCTTTAGAAGCATTTTCCATTGCAATATTATGTCTATGTATTTCTTCTAGTTGCTGTTTAGCTGCTTTAGCATCATTTACTGCCTTAGCAATTCCTGCCGCGCCTCCACCTAGTGCACCCAGGGCGCCAAGAATGGGAAACAAAAGAGGTAGAAATCCTCCAATTTTTTTGGGTGTTCGAATGATACGTTTTTTTCTCAATTTAAGTTTACCCCCTTTTGTATTTTTTAATCCCAAACCGAACTTTCTTTTACCCTTCATTATTCCTGCAACACTTAAAGCTGCAATTTTTTCACCAATAGAAGAATCTTTAGCTTTTACCCTATCCCAGGCTTTTTTTTCTAATATTTGGTCAGATATGTGTCTTTTTGATAAATCTTCAGTCTGAGAGTAAGATATATCATGTTCTTTGCAAGCGGAATCCAATGGATTTATACCAACGTCACCTCTAGTTAATCTTTTTTCCAAGTTGGTGCCGGGACCACAATAATTATATCCTGGTATATGAACTTCGAAAGGTAGTTTGCTAATTAATTTATTTACTAAACCAGAGCCTTTTCTATTACGTGTTTTAATAGTTTTTTTCAACTTATGGCGACCCACAGTCATTGAAGTTCTTTTTATACTAAAAGCACATTGACATTTTTCTGGTATAAATACTTTTACAGCTAAAAATATTTACTAGTGTGATTAAGAATGAGGATTGAAAAACAAAAATTCTCATTACCAGTAAATAATCATGATGAAAAAATTTTAAGTAAACAGTTGAGAAAGCATGGTGACTTATTTTGCGGTGGTTCAAAAAGAGGGCTTATAGTTGGTTGCAGTGGTAGCGGTAAAACCAACGTTATGCTTACACTGCTCGAGCATCCAAATGGAATTAGGTTTGAAAATGTCTATGTTTATTCAAAGTCATTAGATCAACCAAAATATGAATATTTAAGAAAGTTGTTAAAACCTATGAAAGAAATTGGATACTTTGAATATGATAGCGATGAGAACATTATTTCACCTCATGAGATAAAGCCAAATTCCGTTATCATTTTTGATGATATTCCTTGTCATAATCAATCTATTATTAGGGACTATTTCACGCATGGAAGGCATAGAAACACCGATTGTTTTTTTATTTTTCAAGGATATTCCTCAATCCTTAAACGTCTAATTCGAGAAAATGCAAACTTATTAATTTTATTTAAACAGGACTGTTTGAGTTTAAAACATATATATAATGACCACTGTATATTGGATATGACATTTGATCAGTTTAAAAATATTTGTGCTAACTGTTGGATGGATCCATATGGCTTTCTTGTAATTGACAAAGATTGTGAAGTAAATCACGGCAGATATAGGAGTAAATTCGATTCCTTTATATATTTATAAAAGTAAAAAATTTGCAGTTTTATTTCATTTAAAACTTGTACAGCATGGATAAACGTTTAGCTCGAGAATTAATAAGATCGAGACAAGCCGTGAAGCAGAAATATCAAAGCTTGAAATTAGCTACTTCTACTGCTCAGTCCGAATTAGAACAAACTTATAGACCAATAACACAACCACTTAAACAGCTAATTTCAAGTATTGGTAAATCCGAACCATTCGATTTAAAAGAAGAAAGAGTTTCAAAGTATGAAGATTTCAAAACACCTACAAAGCTTTATAAAACATCAACTCCGACGAAAAATATTCAGAAAACAGGAAAAACTCCGTCACTCCCTACAGAACTACCAATATTTTTAAATGACAGTATTATCACTTCTTCCTCTCCTGTAGTACAACCATTGTCATCAACTGTTATAGCAGAAACTTCAGATCCTTCTAGTGACACAACAACAAATTTAAACTTGTCAGACATATTGGAACAAACTAGAAAAACAATTCAAACCTATGTTGGTACACCATCATATAAAGATTACTTAGCAGATTTTCATGAATTACCCAGATCATATATTGATGAGGGTGTGAAAGATACACAACATAAATTTGACCATTATTATGGAATAGTTCATGACCTCGAAACGGATAAGTTTTCTTTTGGTTTAACACAGATACCGGTAGAAATTATTGGAAAAGACATTAAAGTGGGAGGAATAACGTACACAGGCACGCCAGGTTTATACGAATTGCTTTTCAAAAAAGAACCGAAAGGTTATAAGAAGGAAGATTTAGATAATTACATGAACATTCTAGCTAAAACAAATGTATATCGTAGGAATTTTGATTCAAATGAACAAGTTCAAGGAAATACATCACACAAATATGTTACAATAATAGGACCATATTTACAAAGAAAGGGGATTACAAAGACAAAAACCTTGCCAAGATTAGTTACAGCATTTAACAAACCAAAACCTCCGTTTAGAACAACTAGAGCCAAATCTACAGGAAAGGGATTAATTTTGAAAACAAACAGATCAAATACAGACTATGTATACTAGAATAATGTTAACGAAATTGTTGATAGGCTACGTTTATTAATTTCATCAAGTGATGCGGGAAATAATGCTCATAGTAACGAGATTATCTCTATTATTGAAGAATTAAGAGAAGATAAAGTAATACTATAAATAACAGCTATCAAATATAATCATATTTATTGTTTAATGAAAGCTCAACATGACAGTTGATAAATTTGGACGCCATATTTCAAAACAAAATCAAGAGAGAATAAGTGACATTAATAATTTAAAAAGGAGATTAGGTGAAAATGAAACAAATAATGAAATCTTTGCTAAAAAGCTTAAGGTTTTTGATGAAAATTTTTTAAAGTATGAAAACCAGATTAAAGGATGCTATACCTCAATTGAAAACGTTAATAAACAGTTGCTAACGCTAAATCAAATAAGTAAAGATTTGCAATTTTTAAATGAACATGTTAAAAAGGAAGACAAAAAATTAAGTGATGATATCAACAAAATTAATAAAATAATGGAAACAAATATAAGAGAAGTAATAATTGAAAAACACAAGGAAAAAATTAAACAATTAAGAACTTTTATAAAAAGGTTAGATGATGAAAAAAAAAGAAATCAAAATAGCATTCTTAACAGTAGAACAATTGACCAACTCACTTTGGAAGAAAATCAACAATATATTTCCTTGGAAAATATAATGTCCAGTGTAATTAAGAAATTAGAACAAGAATTAAATAAAACAGAGAAGGAATTAAAAAATAGTGATAGTAGATCAACTACTTTCTTAACTGGAGAGATAAAAAAATCCTTTAATGCGTTAGAAAAGGAGATTACTAAAATTAGTAAAATTTTAAATGAAAAAAGTTATACAATACAAATTGATAAATTGAATGAATGGGAAAAAACATATAAAAGTTATATTTCGAATTATTACAAAACATAGAAAGTGAACTTAAAATTGAATAAACAAGTTTGTTGTCATGACAACCGTTAAACAACAAGTCGTTAATGAATTACACGCAGAAGGGTGGTAGTGAAAGGGTTAAATGATCTTTTTCAAGCTGATTTGGTTGAAATGTTACCCTATGCCAAATTTAATAAGGGATTTAAATATATCTTGATTACCATAAATGTATTTTCTAAGTATGTTTGGGCCGAACCGTTAAAATCTAAATCTGGAAAAGACGTAACAGCGGCAATGAAAAAAATATTAATCAGTGCAAAAACCCCACCAAAAAACTTGCAAACGGATAGAGGGAGAGAGTTTTTCAATGTAAATTTTCAAAATTTGATGCAACAATTTCGAATTAACCATTATAGCACGTTTTCCAATTTGAAAGCGAGTATAGTAGAAAGAGTGAACAGGACTTTAAAGAATAATATGTGGAAAATATTTAGCATTCAAGGAAATTACAAATGGTTTAATATATTAGCGGATATTGTAAAAGATTATAACAATACAAAACATTCTTCAATAGGAATGAAGCCAAAACAAGTAAATAAAACAAATGAAAATAGAATCTTGAAATCTGCATTTACTCATGCTAAAACGTTAGATATAAAATCTCCAAAGTTTAAAGTGGGTGATCACGTACGAATAAGCAAGCATCGAGAGGCATTTTCAAAAGGTTACACACCAAATTGGTCAAATGAGATATTCCACATTAAAGAAGTTAAGATGACAAACCCTTGGACATATTTAATTCAAGACGAAGATAATCAGGACATTCTGGGTGGTTTTTATGAGCAAGAATTACTAAAAGTAAAGCATACCGATGTGTATCTTATTGAGAAGATTTTGAGAAGGAAAGGAAACAAAGTTTATGTGAAATGGTTAGGACTTGATAAAAAATATAATACATGGATTGATAAAAAAATATCGTTTAATTAAATTGAAATTAAATTTTAGTTAAATTTGTTTTATTTCTGTTCCTCACTTTATGCTTTAGCTGATACAAATTACAAAGTCTTAATGTGCTAATTAATTTCAAATAAAATTCACATTTACTAAACTAAAATTTTATTAAGTAAAACATCAAATACAATTTTTATTAAAACGTGTCAAATATATTTTATTTCTATGTTCCTCAGATAATATCGAATCTAGAATAAGTTTACAATCATTTATTCTTTTTTCAAAACGGAGTCTATCTAAGTACCACATCTGAAAGTTACTCCTACGGGCTTGTCTGTAAGCAAAGCTCCACTTCACTAACACATGCACCTTATTGTTCTCTTCCAGAAAAGATATTGTTTTCTTCGTAATATTTTCTTTTTGATCCATTTTCATTGTTTTCTTCGTAATATTTTCGTTTTGTTCCATTTTGCTTCAATTTGTTTTCCATTTGTTCAGGATATAAAGCAAGTAATTCCATCATAGTTGAAACATTTTCACTGTTAGGATTTTCTGTTGGACTTATTATATTATAAACATGCGTACACAAGTCGCCACAATCAGATGAAATATTATTTTGAAATATTTTGAAATATGTATTGAATTCTTGCCTTTTAAGTATAGATAATCTATAATCAATAATTTCCTTTAATCGCCACAAATTGTCCAAAGACTCTTGTCCTAAGTATATGAAGTGTGGGCCTTTTGTAATTTGTAGAACAGGGGTATCATTTATTTTCTGAACCTGCAGATGAATGTTGTTTATATTCACACTGGTTTGATCAACTTGAGGAAAGTAGAAATTGTTTACAATAATTCCTTGATGAACACAAATGTCTTTCCAATTTTCTTCGGTTAGTGCGATTGAAAATCCAGTTTTTCCACCAATTACAATTTTTGGAGAAAAATCATTTAAACTAATGCCAACAAGAACAAATTTTGACAAAGAATTATTTAAAAAATAAATTTTTGAATTAAGAAGCGTTTCCAAAGGTTTATGAACCACGGCGTTGTTCATAATGACTAAACGAGACTGAAACATATTGTGTTATTCTTGTACTTAAATATTCTCATCCCCACTTTCTTTAAAGTTTCGATTAAAATGGATTAATGAAAAAATAGATTTCCAGTTTGAAATTTGTAATAAAGATAAATAATTAAAATGGTAATGTATAAAAATAATGCAAAGTTTAATGTAACACTAATGATGGAAAAGTAATAATTTTTGAATCCGTCATAATAATTGGCACAGTTGGGGGTTAAAATTTGTAACTGATTATTTTTAAACTCTAACCTTTCTATCCAATTTGTATCAAAAATAGATCGATTTGGATAATGATACAAAATTTTAAAAAATTTACTTGCATTTTCATTTCCATTTATTCGTTCCATCCAACTAATTGTACTATTGTTAATTAATCCAATTTTCATAAATTTACAATATTTACTTAGAGTGACGTCTGTTTTATTAGAAAAACATATTTCACACTGTGTTACGCCAGGGGGATGATGAACATAAAAAACATTTTGGAAAATAAAATAAAGAAGAATAAATTGAGATCTACTGATAGTCATTAAAACAAATTAATAATTATATTCCAAATTTATTAACATTAAGCAGATACTTTCACCACGAAAGCAAAAGCAGTTGTAAAAAAATAACAATAAAATACTTAATTTAAATATATGTAAAAGTTCATAAATAAGGATATTAATAATACTATATAAAATGTGTAGCTTGAAGACTTATTTTGAATGGTTACAATTATTCGATTCCTATTTTTCCATAAACAGTTATTTAAATCACAATTCCTAGCAAATTTCTTATGCTCCACAATAGGATCATCATAACTTAACCAATCAAAAATTTCAATACCACAATAAAAACATTTACAAATATCATTGATTGAAGTATAGTAAAAGCCAGCTCCAGCTAACACTTCTGGTCTCAATTTTCCTTTCCATTTTTTAAAAGTGGAAAGTCGTTTTTCATATGTTTTAAAATAACTGTTATCAATTTCTTTGTCAAAAGTTTCTATGCACATTTTGTGAAAGACTTATGAAGACTAACTTTGGTTTCAAAAACAACAAATTTAAATACCTTATAATATCTACATAAATATATCTAAATCTTCATGTTCTGCATTCCATTGATACAAAGCAATATCTTGGTGTCCCCAAGCTAATGTATTAAAACTATAGGGAATTTTATACCGCTTATCATCTTCGGAACTCAAAGCCAATTTATTAATTAACTCTGTAAAAATTGTATGTTGTCTAGATCGAAAAACATACATTGAACAAAAGGTTTTAGAATGATTTTCAACAACATCTTTATAATGAATAAAATCCAACTGCTTTTTAATTGCACTTTTTTTAACACCTTTTGCTTTTTTTGTTAAACTGTTTTCCGTTTTAATACAATATGCTTTTGCTCCAGTACCAAAGAAACCAGTAATGGGTTCACCAGCATATTCATCTTTGAATTTTCCTATAACTGACTTTGTAATAGGCATTTCATGAATATTATTAAATTCATAATTAGATGTGTCAAATTTGTGAATATTTTTTATCATGTCAGAATAAATATTTGGAGTTGTGACTTCTAAAATGAACGAATCGGTATCGGTGTATAAAAGTGAAATATTTTCCTGATAAAGAGGTTTTAAAAAATTATAAAAGAAATCATACATGACAGTTTTAGATATATCTAATATTGAGAAGCCTACATATATTGGTTTATTGTAAGTAACTTGAATCTTTTGCATTTGAATAGCTACCAAGTTTTCAGAAAATATTGTTAAGTCCTTGAAATATGGTTTTGCAATTAAATTCTCAGCACCATCTTTTCTTCTATTTTTTTCCCACTCTGTAACAAGTCTTACGTCAATTCTCCTATCAACATTTTCCATAGTCTTGCCATAAATACTATTATTTGCCAACTTGTAAGTATTACGATCAAATTCATTCTTTGAATCATTTCTTAATCTTGAATTCAAGTCTATATATTTTTTCAACCAATCAGATTGAGAAAACTGTAAAACTCTATGAACTTTAGTTAACTTGAGTCCATGTTCCAAACATTGTTTTAATAATTGATAGTGAATAACATATTTTGATTTATCATTTAAATTGAGTATTAATTTTATGCATTTAGAATTTGGCGGTTTAAAGTTTTCTGGACAAAACGGAAAATCGTTATGATAGGAATGTAGACTTGTAGGATATTCTAAATCAACTTCTAAAACATATCCCTTATTAGATTTTTTAGAAATATTCATAATATTTAAATCATTGATTTCTTTATCTGTTAACCAAACAAAATCTCCCGTTGGAATGTGCTGTGACATTGCATAACCATACAAATTTGTTGCATCATAATAAATTATGTATTTAGTTGGCTTTAAAGGATCAAAATTTAAAAGAAATGGGTTATTAGCTTCAGATTTTCTACAAATGCAAGAGCTCACACCACCGCGAACGCTTTTTTTGAAAAAGTGTAACTCTATTTCAGTATAACGCAAACACGCCTCCCAGGATAAACCTGGAAAAGTGTAAAAATGAGCTGGATCGAGCTTATATGTGGATAAACAAGTGCTTCTAAAATTTTCAAAAATATCTGCCAAAAGTAAAGTATCAGAGAGTAAGTAAACGTCGGAGTATTGACCAAGAGATTCACATTTAAACAATTGACAAACCTTTACAGCTCTTTGGTATTCTGCATCACTGATGTGCTCATCCGTTAAAGTATTATAAAATTGGTCTTTCTGAGGTAAAGTTGTTTCTTCTAATTTTAAATAATCATCAATATAACTGTAAGGAAATACACCTTTTTGCCGAATAAGTTTAAATCTTTCTTCATCACTGAAAATTTTTTTTATTTCCTTACATTGTTCATCTTTTAAGCTTTCAGAGAGTTTTGATAAAGAATGGGATAGAAATTGAAAAGAATCAATAAACCTTAATGATATATTTTTTTTCTTAGCCTTTTGTGTCTTTTTATCAAAATAGTTATCCACATGAATAAGCTTTTCAAATGAAATATATTTTTCCTTGTTTTGTGCGATAACTGTTAGTTGTTCTTTGTTTAAGCATAATTTTTTAAGAAATAGATGAGAATCATAATTACGCAAATTATGCAATATAACTGGAATAAAGTTAGGTATTCTGTAATTTATGTTGCAGAGTGAATGAGCTGGACCTCTGTAAAGACCGGTTATATGACAATGATCTGCAACCCTGTCATTTAAAAGAGGTTTATTACAAATATGACAAACTTTTTCATAGTTATGATAAATTTTGTCCAGTTCGTTCAAAGGGATCATTTTTTTAGGAGCCTTTAAATATTTATTGTATATGTTATACACATCTCTTTCTAAAGAATTTATAAATAATGTATCACAATTTTGACCTCTATATTTTTCAAATTTAGAATAATTATCGTCGAAGGAACATTTAATATAATAGGCAAATGAATGTGGAATATGTTCATATTGTTTTAAGGTGTATGAAGTATTAGGATTTTTATCAACATTGTCATTATTTAAAGGCTTTAAAATGCATTCAAAATCTGCATACACCACGAAAGGAACTTTCATTTGTTTATGATAATTTACAAATTTCAAAATATTATCATATGAATAGTTTCCAAACTTATCTTTTATTAATTCTTTAGAAGGTAGGTTAATTCGTAAATGATCACAATCATAGCTATTGTGTTGTAATAAATTTTCTTCTGTAGGGAAATATTGTAAACAACCATCGCAAATATATTTTTTTCCGTGATGTTTAGAAATTTGTGCAGAAACTAGTTTTGATAAATCTTTAATATAGCAATAATGAAAAGTTTTTTCATCATCATCACTTATTAACAATAAATTGACATGTTGATTTTTTTTATTCGATGAATAATAAAGTGGACCAATTACTTCATACCCCTTTTTAGGATTTATAATTTCTAATCCATATACATTAATAGAAATGTTATTTTTTTCTTCAAAAATCTTAATGTTCTTTAGCAACATTGGAAATTCTATACCTGACATATCCAAAACAGAAGAGTAGTGTGGGTAGGATGAAGTTTCAAAATCTAATCCGCGTGGTTGGTGAAGAGCAGACACAACTGCCCAGGCGAAGCAAAAGTTGTCATCATTCCTAATGTTGATCACAGCTTGACGTCTCTTGATCTCTTGAGGAAGTTCGATAAAAGATGAGCGGATTGTGCTTGTTAACATTAATTTCCAAATGAAGTAAATTCATCAAAGCCCATCCTGCAACGTAAAAATTAAAAAATTACTTTTTTTGTTGCTGTTGTAAAATCGAAAATAAATTCTTTACCTGAATCTCTTTCTGCAAATTCGTCAGCTTTCTGGTCAATAATGGTGCAGATTTGCTCTAACAGTTCTTTTTTCTGATATCCCTGGCAAATGACTTGGAACGGCGCATTAAAAGATTTGACATCATAGCTGTCGCTGCTGGGGTTAAAATAGAAACCGAACAGTTCCATATTTAGCTTGATACATTTATGTTTCTGCAGTTCTTGATCTATTAGATGTGCAATTTTGTATTCCAAATGTTGAAAATATTCTTTCACATTTATGAAGTTTTGGTGTGAGGAAATCCTATAAGATATTATTCGTTCCCTGAATGCTGACTTGATAATTTCAACACCTTCCTCCAAGCCTATTTTGGAATTGTTCTTGTTCACACTAGATCGAAGATGTCCACCCCATAGACTTTGGTTTATATTTTTCTTGCATTCTTTACAATATTTTACAATATTTGTAGAATCTATATAAATTAAGAAAAAAATATTTTACAACAAAACAAACAACTGTTTAGTTTTGTGGAATTTCCGTTAACATGTTTTTTAATATGTCGCAGTAAATTATCCTTTCTAGTAAAGACTTTATTACATGTTACACACTTATGCATTTCTGAAGTTTTCTGCATAATAATAATAATAAAATTAATATTGTGCAATTCTATTTAGTTATAGTCAAATTTTGAAAAAAGCAATTGCATTTTTGAAGTTCTTTGTATAATAATAAAATTAATATTGTGCTTTTTTATTTAGTTATAGTCAAATTTTGAAAAAAGCAATTGCATTTTTGAAGTTCTTTGTATAATAATAAAATTAATATTGTGCATTTTTATTTAGTTATAGTCAAATTTTGAAAAAAGCAATAGAAATTAATTGACTTTATGAATCCATTTCTTCAAATGAGTCAACTAATTTGTCAAAGGCCTGTTTAACATAATTCACCGTACTTTCGTCTCCCTTTTTAATTGTGATCAAATTAGTTAAATTTTGAATAGCGAAACCCAGACACTTAAGGTTTGCTATTTGTTTTTTATTTTTTTTATTAATTTTAAATTTGTTTTTAATGATAAATGATGGTTTCGAAATTGAATTTTGTTCAACTGGTGAATTATTAGGAGAAATATCCGAAGTCAAATTTGCATCAATTTGTTTTTCTTGCGGATCAGAATTTACAATAGCATATGGTGAATTAATAGAAGATATAGCCGAACTTAAATTTTGATCAATTTGTTTTTCTTGCGAATCAGAATTTACAATATCATATGGTGAATTAGTAGGACAAATAGCCAAACTTAAATTTTGATCAATTTGTTCTTCTTCCGAATCAGAATTTTCACTAAACAAAAAGGGAGAGCAAATTGGTCTCGGAGAATTAATTGGCGATTTTAATGTTAAATAATTTGGATTAGATTTTTGAAAACAAACAATATCCTCATAGCTAGAATTTTGAGTTTCGTCAATGTCATTCAGTTCTTCAAGAGTTTGTTTAGTTTTTGTTGTAATTAAGTCCGTTTTGTTGTCAATAATGTCATTAAGATCGTCAAGAGTTTGTTGTTGAGTAGCTGTAAATAAATATTTTTCGTTGTTGTGTTTGTTGGCATTATTCTGAACTTGGCTATTGTAAATAATTTCATTCAAGTCCTGAATAGTTTGTTGTTGACTAGTTGTAAATACGTCTGTTTCATTGTTTTGTTGGTTTGCAAAATTCTGCATTTGAGTACATGTGTATAAGTCAAAGTCATTGTCAATTATTTTGCTACTCGATGCCAAAAAATTGTCCATTATGAAAAATATCGTAATAACAAATAAAAATGCCACAAATGTACATAAAAATGTCACCAATATATATAAGAATTAAATCTTGCCAAATAAAAATGTTAGAAATAAAAATAAAAATTTACCAAATAGACACAATGTAAACACCAGAAAACTCGCGAGCTCTGCACAGTGTGAATGCAGAAATCAATTGCATTCGTCTCTTCGCTGAGGCGATTTTATATGCAAAAGTTAATCACATGTGTCCTACTTAAAGTTGAACGACAATCTCTAAAAACCACTTTCCCAAGCCGATCAACAACCTTAACCTTAATATTTTCATTGCTATATGCAAAATACTTCTTTTTATTCTAACATCTGACACTGTATTTGTAAATGAAATAGCTAATCATATGTAAAAAAAAAAAGTGTCGATTATGTCAACTGCCACTAGAAGCACTCATATATTAGCATAACATTTTGTTAACACTTGTTTCTGTATTCAATTGAGTTTTCTCTTACTTGATGCAAATTATATTAATATTATTAGTATAATTAAAAAGTAGTAGATTAGGCTATGCCGGTCCGACAATCAAAACCGTCATTTTTACATGTAAATTCCCATAAGAAAATTTAAGCTTCCATTTGCAAAAGTGGTGCCATTTTAGGGCGTGGCACTTTTTGTGTAAACCCATAACAATTGTTTTGTTATGTAATGTGAAAATTAGTATGTATTAAAAAACTTGTTAGATCATTGTTGTCGTTTCAATATAGGAAAAGGAAAAAATGTGTGTCAATTATTATATATGTTTACATTTACTTTTTTTTACAAAATTATTTGTTACCAGAGTTTTCACAAACACAAATTATAAAAAATATTATCCTCTTTTTAAAATTACAACAAAATGATGTCTAATTACATCTTTGAAGATTTGTACCAAATAGTAATATCTAGTGCGACATACAGGACAATTGTTGACCATTATAGAACAACCATTTTCATCATTCCATCTTAAAATACATTTTAAACAAAAAATGTGGGAACATGTATTTGGTCTACATGAATCATAATATTCGATTATTTCAAAACAAATAGCACAAAACACTTTTTTCTCTTCACTCTCAGTTTTATTCAAATTTTTTAAAACAATCCCATTATTTTCTTCTCGAACTAATGGTATATTTTCTTCTTGAACTCCTGGTATAATTTCTTCGAGGCTAATTGTCTGAAGCGGAATGGATCGATTTCTTTCTCCAACTGATTCACTCATTTTATTTTAATATTATTATTAATAGATTTATTCAACAGATTTTTTTCTTTTAACAGTCACTCGTACCTTAACATACTAAAATGATCTTGATGCACCTATTTATAAGACTTAAGAATGCAAAATCAAATGTGGGAGAACAAAGAGAAAAAATTAAAAAATATGATGCGAATGAGAATAAAAGGGGAGGAAGTTAAGAATGAGGGACATGAGAGAGAGGAAGAGGAGGAGGAGGAGGCGCTCCCCTATTATAACTACTACTGTCCACACCATATTAGATTATTATTACACTTTAAACTCGATTCTGACTATTTTGATTAAGTATTTTAAATATTTTTTATAAAAAAATCCAATGATGAAAAATGTGTATATTATATATCTTTGAGAAGAGTATGTATGTACATATATCTGAGGATAAAACGAACTACATGAAAATTGAGTGAATATCTTAAAGATTATTATTTTATTTTTATATCTATGTAATAATTTTTATTTTAAAAAGTACTTAATGAAAAATTGGGCATATATCTTGGTATTGGTATGTAAAAGACAAAAACAAATCATAAAAATGAGTCAATTTGGGCGTGGCAGCCCAAAAATTTTTCGCCAGCAGCGCCATCTACCTATTATAAGTAACAAACCTTTTCTCGCCTCACCAGTTTTAGACACCACGAGCCGCCACTGGTTTCCAGGCAATACTCAACAATGGCGCAGACTCGCACTAGCTCCATAGCTAGCCAAAATAGAATTGGATTCCAAAAAGGTTGTTAGTGGATGATGAAGAAGTGACTCAGCAATCTTAAGGGGAACAGAAAGTAAACTAATGGGTCGAAGATCTACACAGCTCTTTATTGATGTATTTTGTTTTTTTCTGATAGGTTTATCTAAGGCTTTCTTTGTTAACATACCTAATGAAATTCATAAGAACATTGTTGTCCCTCGCGGATGTAGACCGCTTAGACATAGACAAAATTTCAATACTAACCAAATTTTTGCTTTTTTGAAGTCACTTTTATTGAGGTTAGAGATATAATTATATAATAAAGTCGTGACTGCTTTGGTCTAAATGTCCCCCTACTAAAACTTATAGATAACTTGATCTATATCCCACTTGCAAAACTAATATAATATATGTATATGTATTTATTGTAAATTTGTTTGTTGATTTTTCATTGGTGCTATTGTTTTTTTAATTTTAATGTATTGACCTATTAACCTATTTTAACAAACATCTTATTGTACTGCTTCTATATCTCTATTTTTATTTAGTTTAGTTATTTTTATTAGTATTTAGTAACCTTTTGCCATTATAAATCTTTTTTTACATCATGTTCAGATAAAAAAATTCGCCAGTGACCATTTGCCATTTATATATGTTTTGTTAGGCCTTTGACGTTTATAATTTTTTTTGTGGGCATTACATTTTATAGTATTTATTAGATTTAATGCTTTGTCTATGAGAATTGTATCTTCTTCTGACAATAAAGCTTATTTTGAATTTAATAAACTTATGTATCCGTGAGGGTGTGTTCCCGGATTGCCTAGTTTCTCAACTTGCAAACTATTTTGAAACTAATAATATTTTTTCACAGTCCCAATTTAGCTTTAGGAAGGAGCAGAATACTGGTTTGGGTATCCTGGATCTGGTGTCTTACATAGAGAGTAGCAGCTCAACTATGTTTCCATCATTTTTTGTGACCTGAGTAAGGCATTCGATTGTGCCCCCATGATGTCTTGTTGCAGAAACTAAGAACTTTTAACTTGTCTAACAGTAGCATAAACCTTCTTACTTCATATCTAGCTAACCAGACATACATGTGAGACTTGCTGTTGCTGAATCGAATGTTCTACCAGTAACAGTTGGGGTGCCTCAGAGATTGGTACTTGGTCCTCTCCTCTTCCTTATTTACATCAAAGATCTGCCCTTCTCTGACACTGGAGTGCATTGAACACCTTTCGCCGATGATACCACAATAACCCTCAAACACCAAGATAAACAACTGTCTGACTTGAGAGGCACAGACATCAGCTGAAAAATGGTTTTCCTCAAATATGCTATTCCTAAACATGGCAAAAACTCACAAAATGGCATTCTCGATGAAACAACTTTCTAATATTGAAATCGAGGGAAATGTGAGGTTTTTAGGTGTCAACTTAGACCATAGACTGCGAAGGCACAAGCGCATAGATTCCACATGTAATAAATTAAACTAAAATATTTTTGTCTTAAAGTATCTTACCCAGTGTGTAACAAGGGATGTATTGCTTCAGGCAAAACTATGCCCGCATGCAGTCGCATTTGACTTACGCGGTCTTAGTTTGGGGTCACGCTCCGGACATGTTGAGAGTTTTTGGTTCTCAGAGGAAAGTTATTAGGATAGTGAGTGGCTTATCATATAGGGATGATTGCAGGGAATCATTTGTTAATTTAAAAATACTAACCCTACCCTTTCTGTATATCTTAGAAACACTAACGTATGTTAAAAAAGAACATAACAGTCTATAGAAGACATGTTACATTACATGTTACATACAAAAGTACATCATCATGTTTGAAATTAGTACACACGGGTGTTGTGTTCCGTCGTTTTTAATGTTTTTTTCGGGTGTTTTACTGCATTAAATTCCCAATTTGTTTAGTGCCGTGGAAAATACATCAAATCTCATCAGATCGACCTAAATTAATTAATAAATATTTCATCTTGCTTGCTTTTGAGCTTTGTTTCTTGCTGTGGAATCCGAAATATTTCAAACATTTTTAAGATCTATTTATTCACACTCCAGTGATAAGGAAATAACATAAAAGTGCAAAAAATAAGTAAACTTTTTTATGCTTCTGTTCGACGATTGAAATTTAGTATTGTTAACGTTGCCATAGTGATCCGAAATGTACAAATTGTAGTACAATTGTCATTTTGTGATTCTAATTTATCTCTATCTCCAACTATTTTACTCTGAAGATAATGTCACTCTTAAAGTGCACGAGCTGCCTTAAGCAATGCATTCTGAAAGCCAGACCCAAGGACAACAAACTTTTTGGAACTTTTAACTATCTGTGAGCGAAGTTTTTGTAAAAAGTGTGCTCAACTAACTACAACAGAAACCCATGCAATCTCCTTAGCCCAAAGGAATATCTTATTCTACTGTAGGCAGTGTAAGCCACTGGTAGGAGACATCCACAAATTGAAAAACCTTCAAGATGAACTGGCCAATCTTAAGTTGAAAGCATTGGAGAAAGACATATCCATTGAAAATTTGGAATGTAAATACTCTGATAATTTGCAGCAACTTAATAAGGAATTATCTGGCCTCCTTGCTGACAACGCAGCAAAAGATGCTCACATAAAGAGACTGAAGGAGGGGACTCAAGACCGCGCTCCTGAAAACGCCAAGGACGAATACATTTCTAGTGTTAATCAGTATGCTGAAACTATTGATCCAAGTTGTATAAATTTACAGCTAAAAAATGCAAATAAAGCCCTTCTTAATGATATTAAGGAAATCCAGTCCAAGAATGAAGTGTTAGTGAGGGAGCTCAGTGAATTGATGGTCTTAAAGAATAACCTTCTAACTAGCATTGAAGTATTGGAAAAGGAAAATGAACTTTATGGTAAGGAGCTGAAGGAGGCCAAACTGGAACTCTTTGAAGCCAAACAAGTCTCACAAGATACACACTCAAGTCCCAGTTCAAGTCAAAAAAGGACATTTAAGCTCACACATGAATCCCTAAATATTACTGTGTGCGCAAGTAAGGAGAAACGTAGAGTGCTGCTGGTAACAGATAACGTTGGTAAACATCTATATGCAAGACTCCATTTTATCCTTGGTGATGATTTCAATCTTGAAGTAATGTGCAAACCCAATGCCCCATTTAATGACCTCCTTTCAAGTGTGCGTGGCTTTGCAAGAGACTATACATTTTCTGACTGTGTAGTAGTTTTAGGTGGCATTAACAATTTTGAAGTAGATCCTATGATAATTAAAGCGTTGTCAATTGATATCGCTTTCACAAATTTAATTATATGCACCATTCCTACAAAATTTCATGGCGTATCATCAACAAATAATATTTTAAATAATATTTTAAGAATCAATCATAGTTTCAGGCAAATAGTTGATAAATTGAAATGTAGTACAATTGATAACGTAGATTTATTAGACGTGTACAATAGTAACTTAATGGATAGGGACTATATGAGAAATCGTATTTATTTGAGCAAAACGGGTCGTTTTAAGGTTTCTAACTCAATTAAAAATGCGATTTTATCTTTTGCTTCCCTTTGCTCATCACCAGACTTGATTGTTCTTGGTGGCACTGAGAGTTTGGGGGATATGGATGGTGACGCGAATGGTTCCTTGGTAGGCCAAACTGATGCATCTGAGGTCCCAGTCTGCCGTGACACGGTCGTGTCTCAAAATTTTTCAAATCTGGAATCTAATATTCGGGATACTGTTGATCCCAATAGCATACATATATCTTTTTTAGATCCCGCACAGGCAAAACTGATGGGCCAATAGTATCTGTGTCTAGGTCAATGAATCTCCGTGTTGCACATATAAATATTAGATCCCTCATTCCATCATTTGCCAATATAAAGTAGTTACTTGTGTTTGAAAAATTTGATATTTTTGAAATTACAGAAACGTGGTTATCCCCAGATTATCCAGATTCACTTTTACATGTTTCTGGTTACAAGCTTTTTCGTAGTGACAGAATAACTAGGGGAGGGGGCGTTGGTGTATATATGGCTGACTGTATTAAATGTAAAATCATTGATATCTCCGCAGCAAGTGATGGAATGTGTCAAGTCGAATAACTTTGGATAGAATTGTCTTTGAAAAACAAAAGATTTTTTTGGGAGCGCTTTACAAACCTCCATCAGTCAGTTTTAGAAACATATTTTGTGTTGAAAATATATTATCCTCCCTGTTGCCTTCTTTTGATTATACCCTTCTCTTGGGTGACCTGAATGTTGATCTTCTAAGTGAGACGGTAGAGAGCAATCAGTTAAGATCTTTGTTACATATGTTTAATCTAAAACAAACTATCACCGACCCAACAAGAATAACGAGAAACACATGTACCCTTATTGATATTCTTTATGTAGACAGTAATGCTAATGTGGTAAACTCGGGAACTAAAGATTTGCTTAATCTCACAGATCACAGACTTATTTACTCTACTATCGAAATTGAAACACCCAAAAAGTCCGCAAAAATAATATCCTGTAGAGACTTTCGCTCTTTTAATCAGCAACAATTCGACATTGAGATGCAAAGATTCAATTTCGATGATGATGCTTGGCAACGGGGAACCTTGGATTGTAGACTTCAAACTTTTAATCAGCGACTGACCGACGTATTCGATAGACACGCACCCTTCGTAACTGTTAAATTAAAACGGAAGTATAAACCGTACATTACAAACACAATAAAAGAAATCATTCAATTAAAGAAAAAAGCATTTAATAGATTTAAACGCACTCGTAACATTGAGCATAAAAACTTCTACATAGATATTAAAAACTACCTTTCTTTCGCAATACGCAGTGAAAAAAAGGCATATATGACATTTGAACTTCAGAGAGCCAACAAAAACTCCAAAATGCTTTGGTCTCGACTTAATACATGGAATGTTCATTCAAAAAATAATTCTGAAATTCCTAATCATTTAAAAAATCTACAAGATATTAGTAATCAATTTGCTGATGTTAGTAGGTTGGCCGCTCCGGTTGATGCTGAGGTCCGTGACTTCTATAATACTAATAGGCTAGAGAGTCTAGATAATAGAAACTTTTCTTTTAGGTTCATATCTGAATATGACGTTCTCCAAGCTTTCTCTCGCATCAAATCCAAAAGTATTGGTGTCGATGGAATAAGTTACGTCATGCTTCTCTTTGGTCTTGGACATGTAGTTTCAATTATAGCCAGATTATTCCATCAGTGCCTTCAGGAAGGAGTGTTTCCTGAAACTTGTAAAACATCTATAATTATACCCATTCCCAAAAATTCCAAAATCGAGTCAATAGCTGAACTAAGGCCCATCAGTCTATTGCCAATCCTGGCTAAAATGTTAGAATTGCTAGTTACTGATATGATAAATGACTATATTTTGAGTATTGGCCTACTGCCTGAAGTTCAGTCAGGCTTCCGGAAGCACCACAGCACTGCTACCGCACTCACCAAGGTCACTACAGACCTTGTAACTAATATCGATGAAGGTATGGCCTCCTGTCTTATACTCCTAGATTACAGCAAGGCCTTCGATTTAATTAATCACTCTATGCTGGTTGCTAAAGCGCGTTATTGTGGTTTCTCCAAGCCAGTGTGTCAATGGCTTGCCAGTTACCTATACTCTCATGTGCAAATAGTTGAGTTGGATGGAGCCAGATCCAAGCCTGTCACTTTGCAGCACGGGGTTCCTGAAGGAAGCATTCTTGGTCCCCTGTTATTCAATTTATATACTTCTGATCTGCCCAAGCAGGTTCGTTTCTGCTCCATCCATCTCTACGCGGATGATACACAATTGGTTGCTGGTTTTGAACCGGAAAATGCTTGTCAATTTTTTCAGCAGATTAACTGCGATTTGAAATCTATTTTAGAGTGGTCCATTGGGGATGGTATGTTGCTTAATGCAAATAACAGCAACTATATGGTTATTGGCACTAATCATATTATAAATAAAGTAAACATGCACAACTTTGTTTCGTTACATATTGGTGAGGATCTTCTCCCCTCTGCAATATGTGTCAAAAATTTGGGCGTCACATTTGACGCAAACCTTAACTTTGAATATCATATCAATAAAAAACTATCTTCTGTATACTAAATTAAAAAGTTTGTATCAGTTTAAATTTATTCTACCCGAAAAGGTTAAACTCTTACTAGTGGAATCACTCATTCTTTCACAATTGGATTACTGTTGTATTACAATTATTTAAACTTGGAATTTCGTAATAAGATTCAACTGGCCCAAAACGCTTGCATTCGTTATTTTTATTGAGTATACAAATTTTCTCATATCACTCCCACTTATGTACAAAACAACTTGCTTAAATATGAATATCGAGTGATGCTTCTATTTGGTGTATTTGTGTACAAACTTTATAAAACAAAATGTCCGATTTATCTATGGAAATATATTGTAGCAAGACAGGAAATTCACAATCTAAACCTAAGAAATGTTATTAGATTTAATCTACACCAACATCGCACTTCTAAATTTGCTTTTTGGGTGATACAATTGCTTAACTCACCTGTATTTAATTTAATTACTCAAAACGCTATTAAAACCTTTAAGACCAAATACAAGAATGAGTTACTGAATTTAATATCCTAACAGTGTAGTAAATTACCTTTGAAATGTTTGGATTTTGGTAATAGGTATTAATGTTTTTATAGTTAAGTTACTTTATTTTTAGGTATCATGGAAGAACGCCCTGCGAATGCTACCTTTTATGTAATTATTTTTGTATATTGCATAATAAATGTTTTTCTATTCTATTCTATTCTATGTTGATGTCCGCGGACATGACACAAGAAGTAAGTGCGACCTGATCGTAGGTGACTGTCACTTGAAAAGGTGTCAGAATGACCCAAACTATTTTGGTATAAAACTTTTTAATAAGCTTTCAACTTCTTTGAGGCATCACTTAATGTTTTTAAGAGCTCCATAAAAAAGTTGCTGCTCTAGAGGGCATTCTACTCAGTAGGCAAATTTTTAAATTCTGTTTTAACTATGTAATGTCTTTAATGTTTGTATTTTATTTTATTTTAACATGTTTTATTTAATTGTAATAACATATGTATGTATTTGTTATAATTGTATATGAAAGAATATGTATGAATATATAAATTGCATAATTAGTATTTTTATGTTTTAATATGTTTTTTCAGAAAATAATTTCCTGACATTGTTTTACTGACAGAACATTGGCTTAGGAGTGAGGAGCCTATATATTTACAAAATTAAACGCTAGTCTCATTATACTGTAGAAAATTTTTTCAACATGGGGGTACATTAATTTTTGTAAATAACAACTTTTTACAGCAGAGTAAATTCATGGTTGTTTCAAGATTTGATAGTATGATTATCGAAAAAGAATTTAAATTCTTTATAAGCATGAGTAAAAAGTTAAATGTTTATATAATTTATTTATACCGGTCTGGTGACCCCCTAAAAAAATTCCATAGTTGGATTAGAAAAGTCTTTGACCGTTCATGTCCAGTTGTTAACATTAAAAACAAGAAAGGGCAGCCTTTGATCACAAAGGGTATTAAAGTTTCCAACAAAAATTTATGCTCTCTACACACTTTGCGGAAATATTTCATAACTTGTGACTTCTTTGTTAATTACTTCAATAAGTAAAGATCAATATACAGAAAAACATTAAAAACAGCAAAAAAAACTATTATGATTTCATCTTCTAACAATAAACAAAAAGAGAGCTGGAAAATTGTTAATCAACTCAGGGGAAAATCTGGTAGTTATGATGTATCTGATGTCGATATAAGACCTGAGAAATTTTATTGCTCTATTGCTGAAAATCTCACTAATCAGATATCACCACTTTGTAATCCATTAGAGTTTTTGAAACCGTTTCCTATATGTGATTTTTTTTTTAATACTCCAACTGACGTGGTCAAGATTAGTATGATATTAAAAAAAAATGCTTCAGGATGCTATGAAATTTCGGTGAGGGTATTAGAAGTTTTACCAGATTCTACTTTGAATGCATTTGTGACGGCTGTAAATGATTCATTTGCTGCAGGAATCTTTCCTGAAGGAAGTGATTGTCATTCCAATTCATAAGTAGTTGAAAAACTTGTAAAAAAAAGTTATCTCTTACTTACTTTGATGGTGCGGGTGGTGGCAACACAGCAGAGTTTGTTTACTTCAAAGCGTGATAAATCGTTAATTTTTCGAGTTTTTACCTCAAAATAAAACCGGATAATAGTCATAAGGTGTTAAACAACAGTTAATGTTACCATGAAAATGAAACTAGCGATTATCTTGATGTGAAATTCGAGTAAAATCAGTGTTTGTTTTGAACATTCCTTTACAAGAAGCTTCAAAATCAACGCAACGTTGCCAGGTCTCAAGAATATTCCCTGAACTATGGATGGAAACGAAATTGAAATTTTATGTTTTAAGTGCTCAACTGAGATTACTGATAAAGAATGTTATGAGTGTGATTGCTGCCAAAAAAAAATTTATAAACAATGCATGACCCTGTCATCATCTGAGATGCGTGTTATGCCATTACAGAGGAGAATTCTAATATTTGTGTGTGAAACATGTAAAGAATTATTTACCAAAATCCCTCATATAGTTACCATGCTTGAAACAATACAGACGGAATTTAAAGAGTTTAAAATCAAAATGGAAAACAGTAGAAGCAATGAAATAGAAACACTACACAAAACAGTTTCAGAAGTTACCACAAAAAATAATGAACTTACAGAAAAATTCTGCAATTTGGAAACTATCCATAGCAAAACACCACCAATGAATCAAAGTCAGCCCTTTTCGTCCCCTCTATATGCCGATGTGTTAAATAAAAAGCCAACGAAACAAATAAAAAATATACCGAGTCTCATTATTAGGCCGAAAAAAGAACAGAGAACTGAAAAAACAAAAGAAGATTTACACAAAAATATAAAACCTTCGGAACTTAAAATTGGTGTTAAAAATACCAGAGAAGCAAAAAAAGGTAGTGTCATTATCAAGTGTCCAACAATAGAAGACATTGAAAAACTACAAAAAGAAGCTGAAAAGACCTTAAGTGACAACTATGAGGTCCTGGTTACAAAATTAAAGAAACCTAGAATAAAAATTGTTGGCTATGAAAAGGAATTGACAGAGGAACAGATAGAGATAGATATGCGAATGCAGAATGAGTTCATTGGAGAGAATGATGAACTAAAAGTTACATACATTAAGAAATCAAGGAATAATACATATAAAACTATTTATGCAGAATGTTCATCTGATCTTTTCCATAAATTCATACTAAAAAAAAAAGTTTTTCTACAGTGGGAAAGGTACCGGGTGTATGAAGATGTTAGTGTTCCAAGATGTTTTAAATGTCAGGAACATTACCATAAAAACACTGATTGCAATAAAAAGTTAGTGTGTGAATATTGCTCAGGGGAACATGATATTCGGGAATGCCCAAAAACTGGCAAAAAGTGTTCAAACTGTGTAGTGGCGAATCAAAAGTATAACACCAAATATAGTGTAAATCATGCAGCCAGTAGTTTTGAGTGTCCCTCTTATAAATATCTGTTAGAAATAGTAAGAAGTAAAATAGACTATGGACAATCATAATGGCTCTACAAATAGAAACTGAAGTTCTTACTAATTTGGAGGACCTAGAAGAAAACGATCAACTACCGCAGGGAAGTATTTGTAGAGATATTCTTAGTTCACAAATAAACATTGGACAAAAATTAATTAATATTATACATATAAATATAAGAAGTGTTAAAAAAAATTTTGAAAGCGTCTTAGTAACACTACAAGCTTATGAATTGTACTACTGTGATGTTATTGTACTGAGTGAATGCTTTCAGCTTTTGGGCGAACAGTGTGAATACTTCAATGTACCTGGGTATAATGTCCATTATAATAATGCAAAGTACAACAAGAATGATGGGATGTTGATTTACACTAAACAGAACTTAAATGTGCATATAGTTGACATAAAGCTTTCTGAATCTCAAGTAACTTTAAGTAGACTCACCTTTGAAAAATCAAATATTTCATTTGGAATAACTTGCTTGTACAGACCCCCCTCTACTAACGAACTACACTTTATTCAGGATATTAACACTTATTTTGAAAGCAATTTAAAAAACCAAATAGAGGTTTTCACTGGGGACATTAATTTGAATATTTGTGATACTAATAATGATAGCACTAACTTGTATATGTCTACTATGAATAATTTCGGATTTGTGCCCTATATAAATTGTTATACAAGGGTTACTTCTACATCTGCTTCTTGTATTGATCATTTGTTTGTAAGAAAAAAATTGAAAACAGGTCTTATACACTACCAATCTTTTGTGCTAAATTCTAACTTAACGGACCATTACCCGATTATGTTAAACATCATATTAAAACAAAATAATATTCATTCTAGGAATATAAAAAGCACTCCTATAGAAAAAAATGATTACAAGCAAATGAAAAATCTACTACAGAATCAAGATTGGTCATCAGTTTTACAATCCAATGATTCTGAAGAAGCTACGAATACCTTTTATCAAATTTTTTTGAATATATATAAACAATCAAAAGTATCTAAAGTTATTAACATTCGTGAGTATGTGAAAGTAAAGCCCTGGATAACAAATGGCATAATACACTCAATCAAAAAAAGGGACAAACTAAAAAAACGGCTGCTAAAATGTCAAAATCAGGAATTGCATCACAAATATAGAACCTATCGCAACATGTTAAATAAACTTATTGCTAAATGTAAGTATAATTATTATAAGAACAAAATTGAAGAGAGTAAAAATGATATTAAACAAATTTATAAAATAATTTCCGAGGCAACCAATGAAAAAAAGACTAATAATAATCAAGAAATAAATATATTAAATAACGAAAACAAGTTTAAAAATGACAAAGATATGGCTAACTACTGTAATGATTTTTTTATAAATGTTGGGGTTGAAATGGCGGATAAAATCTCCTTAACTGATGACATATATATGGATTATACATCCATTTCATCTATGTTTCTCCTTCCAGCTTCTAATAACGAGCTTATTAGTCATATACATATGCTTAAAAATAACAGTGCCCCTGGAATCGATAATGTGCCCGCTAAGATCATTAAAACTTATCACCTACAACTTTTAAATCCACTCTCTCATATCATGAATCTCATATTTAAAACCGGAATTGTCCCAACTCACTTTAAAACCACAATAATTAATCCTGTACATAAAGCAGGAAATAAACATGATATTAATAATTACAGACATATAAGCATAATGAACAATTTTGGTAAAATATTTGAAAAATGCCTCAAAGATCCACTTCTTAAATTTTTAAAGGTAAATAACATACTATCAAAGACTCGATTTGGTTTCGTGGGGGGGCTAAGTACATGTGACGCAATATGTGAGCTGGCTGGTCAGGTTACTGATAAACTGAATGCCGGAAAGAAGAGTATTGCTGTATTTTTAGACTTAGCAAAAGCATTTGACACAGTGCCTCATGAAAAACTTCTTAGTATTCTTGATAACTATGGAGTGAGAGGTACTGCGTTACAAGTACTCAAATCATATTTAACCAATAGAAAACAGGTACTCAGGATTAGAGACTCCTACAGTGACCCTCTAAATATTAAAATAGGTGTCCCACAAGGAACAGTTCTTGGACCAATCTTATTTATAATCTATATAAATTCCCTAACTAACCTTGATATTAATGGCTCAATGATATCGTATGCTGATGATACAGCTCTGCTTTTTTCAGGGGATAGCTGGGATAGTGTGAGGGAGCGCGTCAAATTGGGACTGCTTAAAGTAAAACATTGGTTAGATCATCACAAACTAACTCTAAATTTGAGCAAGACTAATTATATCGCGTTTTCTATTAACTCAACAAACCGGCCAGATTTCTCTGCTATCTCAGTGGACAATTTTGAGGATGACATTAAGGGAGTCTCTCATACAAAATATTTGGGGATAATAATAGATCAGCACTTAAAGTGGGAAAATCAAATATTTAAGTTAAAAAATAATATCAGAAAACTGATTTATAAGTTCTATGTTCTCCGTGAAATATTGTCTGTGCGTTTACTGATGTTGGTATACAAATCATTGGTCGAGTCTTTGATTAGATATGGAATCGTGGTTTGGGGAGGTTTGTACAAAACCACCTTGAAACAATTAAATATTGTACAAAATTATATTTTAAAGGTGATATACAAAAAAGAGAAACGTTATCCAACATTTTTGTTGTACAACGAAGATGTTTTTGATGTAAGATCCCTCTATATTCTGGAAACCTGTTCATACATATATACAAGAGATAAACTAAAACAATATGTTAATCATCAACACAATACTAGATGTAATGCTCAAAGAAGTCTTCAAATACCTTTAAGTAGTAGAAATATTAATCAAAAATTTTTAACATATCTTGGTCCTAAATTGTATAATATTTTACCACTATCCATTAGAGGAATAAGAAATCAAAAATTTTTTAAAAGGAACTGTAAAAACTACATTTTTAGCCATTTTGCATACTTCTCTAGAGTATTTAGTTCGTAATATATACAATAAAGCATGTGATGTTATTTTAATGGTAAGTTTTTATTATGTATAAGGGGGGGATGGGATATTTTTATTTTTATTAGAGTTGTAAATGTTGTTGTACACATTATTATTATTGTTTACTGTTTATACATATTGTTTATATTGAATTCTGGCACATACAGCTGTTTAATCAGTTAGGTGCTGTAAATAAATGTTATGTATATATTTTAAATGTTTAAAATATATTTTGAAACGAATTGTAAATTGTAAAATAATTTTTAATAAACTATTTGAAACTTACTTAGTATGAAACGTCATCGCCGCCATATTGATTGTTTACGTTTTTTGTATTAAATAGTTCAAAATTAATAGTTTGAATGTGGTGAATTGAAAAAGTATACATTCTAGTGCTACAATAGATGTTTGCAGAGATTTTTGTGTCAATTTTGTTTTAATTCCAATTATTGTGTTGCATGTGTTTACATTTTTATTATCGGCGTCAAAATTTTTAGAAGAAAGGTAAAAAAAACGTTTTTTTTTCTCTGAAAACGGTCTGGGCCTGCAACTTCGGGTTTTGCTATTGATTGTTGCAGGAAAAAAAAATATTTATTGAAACAAGTTCAAAGGGCTATCGACCGAGGTCTTTCAGCCTATAGTTTACATTTGATAATTTTACAAACAGTATAAGAAATTGGAAAAAAGGATCAGATTAATTCCGCTAAAACCTGGTACACAGGTCTCTCCGGGTGTATTCTTATTCTTCTAAAGTTGGGTGGGATCTTAATAATAAAGGGGTCCATAATTGCCAAATTACCTTCCTTTTTTGCAAACTTGGTTGTAAGATTCTGCATTCTTTCTTATATTGGCTGAACTTCTGTTTGCTCATACAGATATTCATTTGTAGGGTTATGTAGTGGATTTTTTGGGTGTCTAATTTTTGTTATCTTTCTCAAAGAAGTTGTTTCTGCCACTCCAATTGTACGAAAAGCTTGTTTACGGCAGGAACTATATATCACCTGTGCATATTCCATCATAGGGCGACAGATCATTTTGTAAATACTACTAGCTGTTTTAATGTTTATTGCTTTATTTTTATATGTAAGTGACCGGAAATGTTTGCTTCTTGAGACCATTTTGGATTTAACTTGGTTTAAGTGGTAATTGAAATTTACTTTGCTATCAAAGATAATCCCCAAATATTTTATTCTTTCCATAGGTGTTAATATGTGGTTTTGTATTTCCAAAGTTGGTGAGGTTGGTTTGACTTTATGATGAAATATAATAAATTGTGTTTTTTGTGAATGTACCTTCAGATGCCATTTTGTAAGCCAGCTTGTTACGAGATTTAATGCACTTTGTAGTAATTGAGGGGTCTTTGGAGCGTCTTTATGGTGTGCAATTATGCATGTGTCGTCAGCGAACTGCAGCATATATGCTCTCTCAAGATCCAATTGTTCTTGTTGGGGAAAGATGTCGTAACAAAAAATGTTATACAAAAATGGTGAGAGTGGTGACCCTTGAGGAGTTCCCTGGTAATAAGAGAAGGGTGGAGAGCTTATTCCATTAAGCTTTACTATATTTTGTCGATTTTCTAAAAAGCTTTTTACCATCCAAATCATAAAAGCTGGACACTGCAGTTCATATAGTTTAAACAGGAGTCCTCTATGCCATACTGAATCAAAAGCCTTTTTAATGTCCAGGAATGCAGCTGTAGTGCAATGTCCTCTTAAATTTGCTACTTGCTCATTTGAAGTTAGTATTATCAGTGGGTGGGTGGTCGATTGCCCAGACCGAAACCCAAATTGATGATCTCCTATAACCCCTTCTATTTGTTTTCTAATAATTTTTTCGAAATTTTTGACAATTACCGGTGGTAGAGTTATTGGGCGATAATTTTCCGGGTTTGAGTGGTCTTGATTTGGCTTTGGGATTGTGATAACAACTCCTTTCTTCCATTCGTTCGGAAAGTAGTTTTTTTTGAGACAGTATATATATATTTCGATTATTTTCTTATGTACCTCTGGTGCTAAGCTTCTTATTATTTTTCTGTTTACTAGGTCATGTCCTGGGGATGTAATTTTGCCAGCTGCGATCACCCTGTAATACTCTTCTTCCTCAAGGGGTGTTGCCCCCCGGTGTTCGTATTCTTCTCTGAAGTAGTTATTATACCAGTCATTTACCATTCTGTCATGTGGGTTGTCTTCTTCTGGATTAGTGAATCGGTATAGTTCCTCATAGTAGTTGGCAAACAGTTCACACTTCTCTTTATCTGTATTATAGCTTACATTGTTGTGCTTAAGGGATGGTATTTTTTGGTATGCTCCTTTATACTTTGATAGCTTTTTTATTTCAGACCAATAATTTTTTTCCTTTCAATTCATTTATTCTTCTGCATGCGTCAACCCACTTGCTTTCTTTAAATTGCTGAATAAGTACGTGAATCTTTTTATTGAAAAGGTTTAAATGTGTCTTTAGGTCAGGTCGATTGTCATTATGCTGTACCTCTCTATAAAGTTGCCTTTTTCTTCTTATTAACGCTCCAATAAAGGGTGGTAATGTATAATTAAAAGCATTGTATTTTAATTTTGGTGAGTTCTCCTGGACTAAACAAGAGAGCTTTTTATTGAAAAGTGAAATATAATTTTTTGAAATAGTGTCATTTTGGTTAATAAACTGCAACATTCTTTCGTTTACTACTTCCATGTTACATCGATTAATATTATATTTAGCAGGAGATTCACGTGTTACTTCTGGCATACCGTTCAAATCCATAGTAATCAAAATTGCCAAATGGTCACTCCCAAGGTCTGGTGTTAGCTGCACTTCGATACTTTTTGAGATGTTTTCTGTACACATAATAAGTCCGGGGTTGTGCTTGGGTTATTACTCATCAGAAAGGTTGGTGGAGTGTGTATTTGTTTGAAGTTTGTGTTCTGTACAAACTGGTTTATTTGGAGTTTTTTACGGGTATTTACATTCATATCTCCTATAACCATAGCAAACTCGTATTGTGAAGCTTTTGTAAAAATTGTCTCTTCTATCATGGATGTAGGATGGATGTACACTAGGAATACATGGAGTTTAGTCTTATGAAATGGAAAAGTAAAATGAAGGCAGCTATTTAGGGGGTTATTTATTGTAGGCGGATTTGATTTACCGAGCTTTAGTGTTATATTCCATTTTTGTTGTATAACATCCCAGTCGCTTATGGCTGTAATTTCTTTATTTAGCTTAGTTTCTACAAACATGAAACTTTCGACATTATTTTTTTGTACAAAGTAGTTCACTAGATGTTTTTTTGGAGCGTAGCTATTAATGTTTGCATATATAAACTTTTTCTTATACATCTTGGTATACTTTTAGCACTTCTGTAGGTTCGGTTGGGGACTCCTTTGCTGTTGGTTCTGTCATATCAAACATTAGAATGTATAAGTGATTGCCACTAAATACTGGTATCAAGTCTATGTTATATAGATTAATGAATCGTTTCTTGATTTTTTTTATAAGTTCCTGTCTGTCTGTTTTTGTGTCTTCGTTGATTATTGAGATATATGTTTCTATTATGTGGTCGTGTATTGTTAGTGGTTTGTGGATCCTATTTTCTCTTGTTTTGACTGGATTAATATCTGAAGATTTCTTGATTGCTGACTTGATCTTGGTTTTGGGAATACCTTGGACAGGAGGTCCTAAAAATGGTGTACTACGGACTGTTTTATTCAGTCATGCGTTGATTGTGTGGGGACGGGCTGCTGATGCACACAGAGTCTTCCAACTTCAGCGAAAAGCTGTCAGAATTCTCGCAGGACTCAACTTTAGGGAGGACTGTCAACAACAATCAACTTAGGTATTCTGACCCTCCTCTGTCATTCATTTTGGATTGCTCTACCTACATAAAAGCAAATGAGAATGGACTCCAAAAGCACAGCAATGTTCATTAACATAATACTAGAGGCAGAGAAAATCTAGTTGTTACCCGGTGTAGATTGGGAAAGTGTCAGAATCGGCCTGAGTACATTGCAGTGTCGTCTGTGAATGTAGAGTCACATTTCTCTGATCATGTTTCTCAGCTGCTCACAGTAGATCTGATCCATTCAAATCCTGCTTTCAGGGAGGAGAGTAGGGTGTGCAGACCAATTACTCAGCAGGGTATGTCCCTTTTTTACAACATGGTGGAGAATACAACATTTGACTTTATTGATGACCCAAATATGAACGTTGATGGTAAGGTCCCTGAATTTGTATGGAAATTAGAGTGTGCCTATCTCGAAGCCTTTCCGGAGAAAAACATAAGGGTCAGGACTAACGAGCCAGGTAATACTTCATGGTTTAATAACAGCTTAAGAACTATGAGGGAACATCTGCATTTTTTGGGAGAGTTGAGTACACAGTACAATCAGCCAGTATGGACTGAACAATATAAGTCTTTCAAAACGCGATATTCCATTCAGTCATGACTTATTCAAATTCAAATTCAAATTCAAAAAGTACTTTATTGTCGAAGAATATAGAATTCTATTGACAAAGCATGTTAAAATTATAACTACGTAAAATTAAACATATACAAGTGAAAAGTTACTGAAACAAACATAACAAAGATAATAAATGTGAGTAAAATTATAAAACTATGAAGCACTAAAGGATCAAAACAAGCATAAGTAATCAAAAATCATAAAAAAATAGTAAATATAAAAACAACAATGTACATTCATAAATATAAAGAAAAAACAAACTACAAAATTTAAAGAATGAGATCATAAGTCTATTGATTAAGGAAGATTTCACAACGTATCTGCATAGAACTCGTCAATGTTATAATAAGCCTTGCTACATAGAAGCTTTTTAAGGCATTTTTTAAAACCTGTAAGTGAGCCAGAATTTCTTAGAAATGTTGGCAAATGATTATACATTTTGCGACCCTCATAAATCAATGATTTTTTAATTAAAGTAGTGGCAGGTATAGGCAAAGGTAAATCCATGGCCTGTCGGGTTTCACGCTGAGGAACTGGATCTCTAATACTATTTCGATTTTTAAAAACAAGGGATGTAGTTTCTAGTATAAATAATGATGTAAGAGTGAGAATGTTCTGTTACTCTGTGTTAGCTTGGGGGAATGCCCCAGGAAGCAGTCGTATCTTTGGTCTTCAGAGAAAAGCTGTTCGAATCGTGGCCGGACTAGCTTTCAGGGATGAGTGCAGGAGGGCATTTGTAGATCTTGCTATTCTGACGCTGCCTTCCCAGTATATACTGGAATGTCTCCTCTATGTAAAAAGGTGTCAGGGTTCTTTTGTAGTGCACAGTGAGGTCCACAGCCATGACACTAGGAACAGAAATAATCTGATACCTGCATACTGCAGATTGACAAGATGCCAGAATGGTCCACGATATTGGGGCATAAAATTTTTCAACCACCTGCCGGATGATATCAAATCCCTGGATGTAAAACTATTTAAAACTAAAATAAAAAGCATTTTGATGTCTAAAGCATTTTATTCATTTGATGAATTTTTAAAATAAAGATTTTAGTGTGTATATACCTCTTTTGTCAGATTTGTATATATATTAATGTTTGTGTAGACTGTACAGTGGACTCTTGTTTTTGTTTTTGTTTTTTAATGTTGATTTTACTTGCCTAAATGTCTTTTATAAACATATTTTACAATTTTCTTTTTTTTTATATACTTTTTGACTTATGTAAGTGCAATTTATGTACATTAACATAAATAAATGATTTTGATTTTGATTTAAAATTTACAATAAATTGCCTTCAGCTATGTTTTAAAAAAAAGGTTAAAAACCTATTGATCCTCAATGCATTTTACAGTGTTGAAGAGTACTTTAACTGTATTTTATAAATGTACTGTTTTATGTATGTAATGTATTGTAATCTTAAGTCTTTTACTAATATTTTACTTCAGCATAATTTTTGTATTTTACTTCTGTTTGTTTGACTTCTGTAAACAATTGTATTGACAGTAATATATTATCTTATCTTACCTTCGATAGGTTTGATTTGTCGTTTAGGACATTTGGTAGACCATGCTGAATGATCCTCTGATTTGCATGCAGCACATTTTTCTGGCAGAGATGTAGTACAATTATTTGTGTGGTGTTTTCCATAACATTTAAGACATATAATCGGGTTGTTGCATTGTTCTGTCTTGTGTGTGAAAGAGGTACATTTGGAGCACGGAATGGGCAGCGGGTCTGGGGCTTTACTTGGAAAAACTGGGTAATGTTTATATTTATAGAATATCCCTTCTTCTAGTAGTTTTTCAAAAGATTTCAAGTCTCCTGTTATTATTCTAATTAGTGTGGTCCAGTTACCAGTTACTTTTGATCTTAATATCTGTGTATTATATTATTGTTTGTTAGAATGGTACTAACCTCCTCATCTGCAAACTCTTTTTCAACAGTCGCTATTACACAGGAGTAGGATGCTTGGATTGTGTTTTGGGCTGTCCTTTTGTTGCTTTTTGTCTCTTCAAAAGATGTAATTATTTTCTTGTTAACAAGTGTTTTTAAAGTTTCATTCACTTGTTTCTTATCCGAATCAGTTTTTAATAAAAATCCTTTTGAGGTTTTTATTATTACATCCAAGTAGTTGTTTCCTTGTTGTTTTCCCCAGATGTTGGCAAAATCCATTCTATTTACATTTGTGCTGCCTTGTAGGTAGAAGAGATGTTTATATTCCTTTTTTGCTATTGCTTGCATTTTAGCAGAATAGTTTATTGTTGTGTTTCTTTGTTGATTATTAAATGTATTGTTCGTAGAATGTGTGTAATTTGTTGTTGAGGCTCCAATTTGTGTCTTATTCATTCGCTCTTTGCGCTTTCTTTTTCTTCTCTCCTGATCTGAAGGGCTACCAAACTCACCCTCGCCGTCGTTCTCACTGCTCATTTTCTTCTGCTAAAAGTCCTATTGGTTTCTGTTGCTTGTTGTTTAGAATTTGCACAGTTTAGAAGTTATAAGTTTAAGTTAAGTTTTTTTAGATTGGGATAATATTATTCCACAAAATATATATCCCCAGACATAGAGCAAGGTCTGTTTATTATTATTAGCTATTTTGTTCTTTTAAAAGTCAGTTAATATTCACGATGATTATCGATTTTTCAGCGACAATAATTTTCACCTGTCTTGTAAACAAAGTTACCTAACCTGATTGTTGCAGGATTTTAAGTGAAATACTAAATATTTTTGCAAACACAAATTCCAACCTAAGATGTCCAACAAGTGTTATAAATGTAGTGTAAATTGCATTTTTAATGAGGATAAAAGCAGTTCCAGTCTATTTGGATATCCTTGCGATATGTGCCACAGGGTGATTTGCCCGGATTAGAATAAGATACATGCCCAGGAAATTAGGGTGATACCTAGCCCTACTCGAACAATGGTTCACATGTGTGCTGAATGCCTTGGAAATTTTAAGCAATTTCCAATGATACTAAAACCGGTAGATTCATTAAAAAACGAGGTGACCCAGCTTAAGACTGAATTTAATAGTCTTGAGTCAATATTGGAATTGAAAATTTTAAAAAATGACGTTACAAAGAAGGTTGAAATTATTGAAAATGAAATTAAGCAAATTAGATCAAAAGTGGAAAAGAACAAGCCCACTATATTTGATATAATATCTTCTCAAGCAGTAAAAAATGGGGATCTACTCAACGTCATAAAAGGCCACCTAGATAGTCAGTCAGAGCATATGGCAAGTAAACTCGAGACTGTTGTTGGTGCAATTAAAGATACAAATACTGAGCTTGTAAAATTTTTTTGTAGTTCGGATCAAGTGCAAAAACAAAATAACCCTGTGTTTCAAAACACAGAGGATGGATTGCTCCCCGCCCAAGGGTCAGTTTCAGCAGCATCAGTGGAGAGAAGAGAGGCAATCTCTGTTCCTGTGAGCAAAATTGGTACCGGACCTGATCATCCAGGCTTGAAGGTGGCTAATAGGAATATAGGTGAAAGAATAGCTAACCTTTCCTGGATTTACTTATCGATCCCAAGTTTACTAATATATACCAGTGTCAGACGCTGCCTTCAAAGTTTAAGAACCCAGACAGTGCAGCATTTAAACTGGGAGTTCCTAAAGAGCTAGAAGCAAGATATATGGCTAAAGATTTTTGGCCTTATGGATGCTACGTAGATCGTTATAATGCAAAAAACTCAAACATCGGTGGCAGCGCCATAGGATCCTCTGGTGGGACTAGAAATTTTTCCAAAATAGTATATCATCATCACAGAAAGTAGACCCGACATTTGTTCAAGGTTGCCAAAAGCCATCACAGTCAGACATTTTGCCACACTCTCTCAAAATCCCTGGTCACTTTGTAACAAATTTGCTGATAATATAAGAGTCCTGTACAAGCAGATACTTATGTAGAAAGAAAACCAAAACCTCCCTGGCTTACTTATAACCTTAAAAAAATTATCGAGCTAAAACATAAAGCTTTTTGTAAATACTTAACACTAGGAACTCATGCAGTCAAGAATTATTAAATAGAAATCAAAAACAATGTTAGTATTTCAAGCTGGAAAATCATTACTAAAGAACCAAGGGATATTCCTTTGGTTTTAAAAAATCCAACTACTATAAATGATTACTTCTTGAACAACATACCACAAACTAATGTAGATCCAGGGACTATGAGTAGTTTTCTTAACACTGGTGTTCAATGGGAGCCATTTCAATTCACGTTGGTAACACATGATGATACTCTAAAATGTATAAATAGCATCAAGAGCAATGCTGTTGGTGTTGATAGCATTTCTATAAAAATGTTGAAAGCTTGTCTTCCTTACTGCCTAAACCCATTGATTAATATAATTAACTCTTCTCTACTTACTTGTCCTGTGCCAGACAACTGGAAAATGGCTTTCCTCGCGCCAGTGCCTAAAACGAGCAATCCCTCAGGACTTAATGAACTTAGATCTATTAGTATATTGCCTGCAGTGCTTAAAAAACTTATCAAACATCAAACTGTAACCTTTCTGGCAAAAAACAACATTGTACCTAAATATCAATCTGGCTTTAGATGCCACTACAGTTGTGCCACGGCCTTGTTAAAAATAACCACGGACATATCCGCTTCTTTTGATAAGGGTGAGTGCTGTCCTGTCATGATAGATATGACTAAGGCATTTGATAGTCTAAATATGAGTTTACTTTTGGCAAAATTAGATCACTACAATCTGGGTACAAATGGGTGGTTTCAAAGTTACCTCTCAAATAGAAAACAGGCTGTTAGGTTGACTGGATGTGATCAGTTCATGGTGTCATCCTGGAGGCTTGTGGAGAGGGGGGTTCCACAGGGATCTGTACTTGGCCCCCTCCTTTTCACCATTTTCACGTCTGACCTAGTATCTCGTATATCTTACTGTAAATACCATACGTATGCAGATGACTTATAAATTTACTTTCCGACTCCAGTTTCAGCTTGTCAAAAGCAATACAATTAATCAATATAGATTTAAATAATATCTCAGTTTGGGCCTCGAGAAATTCTCTGCTCATTAATCCATCCAAAACTCAAGCAATTCTTTACTCACGCTGTGATATTGATCTAAAATATTTCAAAATTATGTTAAATAACGAAATCATTAAGTGGTCTGATGAAGTTAAGAATCTTGGTTTAATTATGGATAAAAGATTAACTTTTAACGCTCATGTAAATAGTATCTGCCAAAGAGCATATTATAAACTAAAATCCATTTATGAATTTAAAAATCTCCTTCCAACAAATATTAAAAGAATTCTTGCTGAAAGTTTGATTCTCTCAACACCAGGATACCTTGATATTGTGATGGCCCATTCGTGACAAATTTTAACAAATATTGAGTTCAAAAAATCCAAAACTCATGTGTAAGGTATGTTGTTAACCTGACGTGTAGAGACCACTTTAGTCAACATGTTATTGATCATTTTGGTCATAACATGGGCCAGAGGTGATATGTTCACATGTGCTGCCTAGTACATAAAATAATAAAAAACGGAGAACCTCAATATTTGGGAGATTTGATTGTGCAAAGGGGTAGCACCCATACTGTTAATGTTTGGTTTAGGGATGCCATAAATATCCAATTCCATAGAAATGAGTTTTTTAAATGCTGCTTTCTGTACCTTGCAAGTTTATAACTCTTTACCTCATGGTATTAAGTTAATGAGTGTACCTGTTTTTAAATGTAAAGTAAAAATGCTGGTCTCTGACAGATCACTGTTGTTGTAGGCTGTACTTTCAGTCTCTCTCTTTGTGTCTTACTAATTAAGATGCTTTTATATGTTCTGTTTTTTTTTTGCATACAATAAAAATTATTTTATTTATTTTTTTATTTTTATTTTACTAAGAGAAGCACAAAATTTTAACTGTTGATGAATTTGGTTTTCAGAGTGGTAGGAGTATGGGAGATGCAATTTTTGATAAACTATATCTTTACATTAATGAGGGTGAGGCGGCTGCGGCAGTTTTTTGGGATCTCGCTAAAGCTTTCGATTGCGTGGATCATGGAATACTGTTGCGGAAGTTAGAGTGCTTTTCACTGGTTTAGGTCTATCTCTCCGGACGATGTCAGAGGGTCAGGTTGCATGAGGCTGATTCTATTAAACGAGAAATTATTTCGGGAGTACCTCCGGGTTCTGTTCTAGGACCAATCTTATTTCTTGTCTATATAAATGATCTAGCGTCCCTGAAAATCAAGGGGTAATTCACAATTTTTGCCGATGATACCTCAGTTTTGTGGCATTCCAGGAATCCTGTGGGGCTAACAGCTCATGCAATTGCAAATGATGTTGAACAAATTAAAAGGTGGTGTGATGCTAATTGTCTTTCTTTCAACATTTCTAAGACTAAAATTATGGATTTTGGGTGTTCGCTTGATGATGTCTATCTTGATAACATGATGAACAGATTTCGATAAAATCAAATATTAAATTTTTGACTGTAGCCATAGACACTAAGTTAACCTCTAAGGATCATATTTTGAAAGTATGCAATAGTCTAGTATCGGGATGCGATTGCGAAATTAGTATATTCGGCCTTGATAGAATCCCATTTGCATTATAGGTTCTGCTTCTGGGGTAATTCGAGCCAATATTTGATTGAAGTGGTAGAGACAAACTGGAGCTCTGCCACTGCCCATACCTCACGCTTCACGAGTTAAAAGCTCAATATTCTATACAGGTAGGAAGATATTCAACCACCTATCAAAGAGTGTGAGAACTTTGAATAATATTAGAACATTTAAATCTTCTCTTAAATGGATATTACTCAAAAAAGCTTATTATTGCCTTCTGGAATTTTTCAATGATGTATTATGACACTGGATAGACTTCCTCATTCCAAGTCTCTGTTTAATGTTCTTTATATTTAAGTGTATGTATATTTATATTATATTAGTGCTTCTAATGTGTTTTTTTGTAACTCGCTATTTTTATTTCTTATTATCTGTATATTCTCTACTTTTACTTATATTTTTTTTTACTGCTTGTTGGTTTATATATTTCTTCCTTTTGCTTTGTAACAAGATTTTATATTAAACAATGAAGCAATTTTTGACGTTGACTATTTAATAATGTTTTTAACGTTTTACTAGGCAGTCTTTTGTAATCATTTAACAATGTATTAAATTCTAGTTTTTGAAATTTCTGGAATTCAAAAAACATGAACCAAAGTTTAAACGGAGATTCTCTATAAGAAATTAAGACCAAAGGTTCTTATGAACATGGGTTCGCAGATGTTTAAAATTTAAAAACAAATATGACTTTTTCTAGTTATACCGAAACCATAAGAGCTATTTGATTAGGATTTGGAACAACCACATCATAATTCATAATTTTAAAGTGTTCAGCTGTTTTTACTCTAAGCACGGGTACCTATTCTTGACTCTCTTCAAAAAAAAATGGGATGCCAATTATTTTTTAAAAACTACTGTCTTTATCATTTAGACGACCTCTAACCACTCTGACACCTCTAATCCAGTTTTAGTTGAAGTCAGAGCCTCTCAAAACTCTACAAAAGTGATTCTTTGGAAACATTTTTTTATTAAATATATGCCCCCAAATGCCATATTTTAGAAATACAGTTAATTAGAAAAAAATTCTAAATTTTAACACCCTGTATATCATCAGTTTTAGTAAATATGTGCGCAATCATTGCCCACCAGTGTAGCCCTGCTCTGTTGTTCTCCTTTTAGAGTATTAACGGCGCCTAATTTGGTGCTAACTCTGTACCAATCCACCTAGTGCCTTCGTGCTCCTGCTGGTATCGATACACAACCCACAAATGAATTTTGTTTTTCTCATATAATTTATATGTCATATATAAGATAAACTTGGCAACGTAGCATCCCCAGCACACTGGATTTCCATCTAAGGGCGACATTCCCGCTCTTTCTTTATTTAGCAGTTGTAATTATGTTTAAAAACGTTTAATAATGTCTAATATAAGAATTACTTTAAACTTTTAGTTACAAATAATCATTTTTCTGTTATAAAGCAAATACAATCAATCTTTTACGTAGTTCTTAAAATAAGTTTGTGAAAAATATGTTTTTAAATATACGCCAAAAACAAGTTCAGTGCAACCTTCCGAAACCCTAGTTTTTTTGGATATAATTTAAAAAGAGTTCATCCATAAATTTTTGTATATATGAATTATTAAAAAAAGGTAATATTTCAAATGTATATTTTAAATTTGTTAAATTCCATGGTTAAAATTCTTTACAAGAGCCTACATTAACATTTTTAAATTGCAAAAAAAATAAAGCAAACAATGAAATGAGTTCTTATTCTTAACAATAATATTTATATTACAATATATAAATGTCGCCAAAATATTTCTGGCACGCAGGCGCTGATAACCCTTGGGGGGACCCTGCTTTCAGCCATTTTCTTTTATCTAATGGTACAACATTTTAGAAAAAACCTAAAAGAAATGTTTTTAAATGAGTTATTTATTGTTCTTAAAAAGCCTATTATTTCTCAGTTTGTACTTTTTAAAACATATTTAAAGTCGCAGAGAAGGATGTGTAACCCACAACTACCAATATCCAAAAGTGTATGCTGGTCTGAACAAACTTCACTAGGTATCTGTTTCAAATGTTTGAAAAACCTTTATTTTTATTAATTCAGTAAGCCTTGTACCACTAATTTTAGTGAATGTGTGAACTTAAACTTCTAAATCTTCCCTTCTCTAACTTTGCTTGGGTACAGAAGAGTGGCTACTTATGAATAAGAAACACACTTGTGTCAGTTGATATTGTAGCCAACCGGTATTTTTGATTTGTAAGGGTATAGTATGAAAAAGGGGTACTATATAAGTAAAGTATTACATATCCCTAACTAGAACTGGCAAAAAGTGACAATGGAACAAATACACAACACTTAACTTACAAAAAAAAACAAACAATGCTAACTAGAACTGGCAAAAACTGACAACGTTACAAGTCCAAAAAGAAATACCTTATAAAGTGATCACAGCAAACTAAACCAAATAAAAAACATAGAACTAGCGTAACCCGTAGATGCCTCATTTTGTATATTCAATTGAACATCTAACAGTCCGACGTAGTACTTTAAAGGAAGATCCGTCCAATATTTCATACACAAAACAACAACAGTCTTCTACAAACGATCATAAACTGCACTGCACAAAACAAAAAACAATACAAAATCCTATGAACAGCTGATGCTGATTAGCTAACGCCTGGAACACAATGAAACTTAAGGAAACGTTTGGCGTAAAAACTAGCATATATGAACGAAACTTACAAAGGAAGTAAATATTTCTGATAGAAAAAAGCGCGGAAAACAATAGAATTTACGTCATTCGTTTCCGTCCTGTTACGTCAAACTTTATTTTTCTTTCTGTATTTTTCGGTGTTTTGTTAGATACTTTGTTGAAATGTAGATTATAAACCGTTATATTTAGTTCCTAAGTTGAAATTATCACCCATTTTTCTACCACAAAAGTGTACTTCCTCTTTACATTTTGTTAATTTTTAAGTAAAACGAACACGGAAAGAAACTTCGTTGAGTTCCAAACACAATGATGGGATCGTGACTACTATGGGATTGTGATTATGGGGCAGGGAAAGGAAGAGGGTGGTTCCTAGGAAATTTTAGAGGCGTATTTGAAAGCGCGCGAATTGGCCACTGTGCATATTTCCTAGTTAGGTTAAGACATGTTGTCAAATAGTCCTGGAGGCCGGTACGACGCAAGGTTATGATTTATTATCAGAATTTGGAAATATGTAAAATTAAAACTTATGTTAAAACAGCAAACAATTTTTCTTATAAATTGCCATATAAGAAAACAAAATAATAATTGTTGAACTTACATATATATATATATATATATATATATATATATATATATATATATATATATATGTATGCATATATACTTATATTTATATATAATATATATACAGACGGGCCCTACAGTTTATCGAGGAGTCCGAACCTCGGCCATCCCCTTCCACCTGAGAGGGTATATGATGGCGGGGAGTGTGAATTTATGAAACTGACCAGCTTTCATATATTTTTCCATATGAAATTGTTGCATGTAATTTCACGGCTTTAATGACGTTGTATACAGGACCTTAAATACGCTAGGAATTCCACCAATCATATCCCTTTAGAGTGCCCGCGTATTTGAAATCTGATTTTATCTAACTTGAGGTATTATTTTATGGCTTTAATGAGATGGTTTGTAGCTCTAATGAAGCTAAGTTAACGGGATAGATCCACCTGAGGATATAGGTCTTGTTAAAAAAAATCTTGTTTTAATATACACCCGGAATTTACTTGGCCTGCTTTCTTTACAGTAAATCTAACCAATTCCAACCTAACCTAAACCGCAAAAAAGAAATTATATGCCTGAACGGGGTTTCGAACATATATACGACGCACCAAAAGCCGAGTATCTTACTACTAAGCTAGGATGCCCATGCTGAACATTCAACAAGACTTGTTTATACTCCAAGGAAAAAACAACGAACCAATAGAAACCAGAATGAACAATATATATTATGATTTGTGGGCTACGCTACGTGGAAAAATTATTAGGGGGTAATTAGGAGGCGAGACAAAAAATGAAAATATAACAAATCTTATTTATACTCCGCTGAAATAAACTCCTTACGCTTGAGAGGCAATAGAACTCCCCTAAACATTTAACGTAAAAACTAACCAACAAAAACGAAACATGTAAAGGAACTACACATGCTGCTTTGTTTCGGGGTGAAGGGTGAGACTTAACCGCTCAGTGTGGAAACTAACGACCCCGCTAGAAAGGGAGTAGACGCTGTGAACGTGTGAGGTCTAGTTGTTCCTGAATTCTATCATGTTCGTCTGCCCAGTTATGCATAGAATATTAGCGTAATGGCCGCTATGAGGCGGGAGTAGAAGAGGTAAGGGGATAGCATGAAAGAAAAGGTCATCTTGTGATACCAGTAGTACTCTCAAGGGGCAGCTAGTGGAAACCAAGATGCAGTTCAAAAATTAATAAAGAGCAAATATTGAGAGTTATTTAAAAGAATCGGCGTGTTCCGGGAGCTTAGAGCCCGCCATCCGGACATCCTACTGATCACGTCCCCATACTGGAATAAGGTGTCGTGGGAGGGTCGCCCCAGCTACTTGTTTAGATAGCTTGCCTTGCAGCAAAGCCATCTAAACAAGCGAGTCAAGTATACATGTACAGTGCAAAAATAA
This sequence comes from Kuschelorhynchus macadamiae, assembly GCA_030620095.1. Lineage (NCBI taxonomy): Eukaryota > Metazoa > Arthropoda > Insecta > Coleoptera > Curculionidae > Kuschelorhynchus > Kuschelorhynchus macadamiae. The sequence continues at coordinate 579,157 of JAUTXW010005454.1, forward strand.
GCGGTAATTTTGACGTTGGAACTAAATATAACCGTTTATTACCTAATTTCAAAAAAGTATCTAACAAAACACCGAAAAACACATAAAGAAAAATGAAGTTTAAAGCTAGTTGACATAAACGGTTACCGTAATTTGCATCGTATTTCGGGCTTATCCAACAAGAAGCTAATTACATATTTAGCTTCACTTCAAAGTCCAAGTTGAAATTTACATTTCGTAAAAGTGCATTTACATTGGAAATTATTCCTGAACAGCTGATATGACTTTTTATTTATTTAATTTTATTATTTTCCAAGATATTAATGTAAAATACACTGAATTGGAGCAGGAATATCATTTAGTAACTTTTTTACGCTTTGGTTCTGGGTTTAGTACTTTATGTCTACCCCGGTCTTGGCTATGGCTTCAGATTTGACTCAAAAATATTCGAATAAAGGTTTTTCATTATAGAGGCAGAAAAACACATATTTTTTTAATAGTTGGATGTGTAAAAATATTAATAATTTTGTTAACTAAAATAACAATTTGACATTTATTGAATTTGGTATGGTATGGAAAGTGTATTATTTCTGAACATTCCGGCTGGAACAATTTCAGCTCATTCTGGGGTGCATCTAGGGAACTGGTCGAACACGTGTCTACTGAATGCAAAATTTCCGATTATGTTTTAGTAAAAAAATTAATTAATAATGTTCTAATGCAGGCGATTTCCACAAGTTGTCCCTTAAGGAAGTACTACTGGTATCACGAGATGACCCTTTCTTTCAAATCATCCCTGTACCCCTCCTACTCCCGCCACATAGCGGCCATTACGCTAATATTCTTTGTAGAACTGCGGCAGACGAACGAGATGGAACGCAGGAACAACTAGGCCTCACACGTTCACAGCGTTTTACTGCCTTTCTAGCGGGGTCGTTAGTTTCCACACTGAGCAGTTGAGTCTTCCATTTCCCCCCGAAACAAAGCAGCAGAACCGAACACTTATGTTAATAACACAGAGGTCTGCCTTGGACGAGACGAACCGGAAGACTGGACTTTAAAGTGAATGTCAATCTAGCTTAATAGAGTCCTCTTTGTACTGCTTAGCAGGGTTGTTCCAAAACGTACTTTTGTACCAAATTTGACACAATTGAAAAATGTTTGGCACAATAGTACCTCGTTCAACTTTTTGGCAAATTTAATTTATTAACTAAATTAATTAATTTACTTGAAAGTATTAAAATATCATAAAAAAAACAAAATGATATACGAAATATAACGACACATCTTCTAATAAATATAATAATAAGCCTTTTAAATCATCTTTTTTTGTTACAAGTCATAACACAGAAGGGCTTTTTACGAAATAGAAATAGGCGCATGGCTTCATAGAGACAAAGACAGCTTTAATCTCCTGTGATTGGGAATATATAAAATTAAATTGTTTGTTTTGTCTCTCTCTCTCTCTCTCTCTCTCGCTAAAACCCCGGCCCGTTCAATGACTGATCCACATCATTCTTGCTCCGTCTATCCAGATTAGTTGCTTATTTGTCTGTTTCTTTGTAACAGTATTAAAAGCGGAAAGTCTGGCTATTCGGTCAGTCGAAGTTAATGATTTGAGTGGCGAGTCGAGTTTGAATAAAGAAAGTTTTTTATTTAAAGAATATCCTGAATAGCAGGAGCTCTACGTTCTACGTTATTGTATTGTATGTTAACGGAATAATTCAGTTAAAAGTTGGAAGTCTATGAAATCAGTTCAGCCATAGAGCAGTAAGTACACAATAATGTTATTGTTAGCAGACATTCGACATGTCCATGCGCGTGCTTGGAACTTAGATAGGACATGAGCAGGTCCTACAGATGTGTCGTTCACGACTGATCCGGGTCTTTGTACTGACCCACGGGAGCCGGGTCTTGAAAATACTGTGAACCGGATCACGGATCAAATAGAGACAAAGCAAAATGAAGCGTTCAGTTGTGTTTGTCTATGGTTCAGTCAGTTCTTCGGTTTGTTCAATCCATCATCACTGCTTGTAGGTATCGGGTCGGGAGTTGAGCCGCGGAACCGACGACAGATATTGGATGGTCACTAGCTTGTTGAATGCGGATTGCAATGAAATATGAATTTATACAGAAATTCGTGTAAAAATTTAATTTGGGGTTGGTTAGCTTGTTGACTTGTTGTAAATCATCTAAAAACATTATATTACACCAGATCTTTAAAACTTACATTTATGTTGTGTGGAGTAGATAACAGATTTAAACCTCTACTTTTTTACTGCGATGTGTATATTGAAGTTCAGATGGCCTTATAATTAGTGATGATAATAGGATGATAGTTAATAAAAAGCAATATAAATAATGTCAAAAATCTAAATCTAACAAGTCAAACCATAGTTCATCTCTGTAAAATTGATTTTCTGCGAAATAAATTAATAAATCAGTAAATAAACAAATAAATCCAAATGGAAACGGGACTCTTAAGCCTTGTAAGTTTAAAGTATAATATCTTTAAAAATTATGTACTTAGTACTTTGGATAGACAACCAAACACAAAGGAACAGCATAATGTGCCGTTCAGGTCGACCAACGCTAGTTTTATATCTTAAAAGAGTAAAAAATGGAAAAAAGAATTCAATAATATTCACTTAAACGTTTCCCTGTAAATTACATACAGTTTGTAAACAAAAAACTAGACTGGAGAGGGCGCCACTCATTTGACTCGTCCTGAAAAACTAAAAAAATGTACGGACAATGTCTATAAAACCGATGTTGCATGATTACAAAATTTTTAGACGGATGGAGCTACGCATACATACCCAATGCCCTATTTGACGAATATGGCCCGTCTAATTTAAAGAATTTAAAGAGATTCGAGATCCGGTTCTCTGATCTGGGTCTTTAAACTGACCCAGATCCGTTGACTCGGATCTTTAAAAAGATCCAGATTTCCTATCACTAGCAGATCCATGGTTCTTGTTTAATCTAATCTATAAACAAGGCCATGGTTGATGATCATATCTTCTGGTGTAAACTTGGCAGCCAAAAGTTAGCAGCTAAAATGCCCGTGGCAGCCGAACAGCCAGTGGTGTCGGATATGTTTTGATATTAATAATATTCTGTAAAATAGTATAATGCATTTTAGTTTTTGAAAATTAGATAATAATAAATAACGGGGCAATATGGTTACTGAACACAGGTTTAAGAAGCTGCTTAAAAATTGCACTGTTTTAGTTGGCAACAATTTTTTCTCAATTTTTGGAACAATATGAATAAAATTCAAAAACATTCATATTTTTGGATATCAATTTAATATTTATTTAGTAAATAAGTGCTATAATTGCAGTATTAATTTATTTCTATTTGTCCTTTATTTTCATGGGTGACATAATCGTCAAAATACAAAATAGTACGTTGTTAAAAAAGAAATCGCTAACGGTAAACTGACAGACGGTTGCACAAAACTTAATTGCTGTTTAGAATAGTTAACCGAGCTTTCAGATTTGACAAGCTGCTTATAGAAATCTAGGAATTCGCTGTCAAATTTGACATTCGGTTAAACATTCTAAACTTTAATTGAGCTTTCTGCAACCGGCCGTTAGTCATATCACTACATACAAATCTAATTTGGTACACTTTTACGAAATTTGGACAATTGAACATAACCGTTTGATACAAAAATTTGAGGCTATGGAACAACACTGCTGCTTAGTACTAAGTACGTGAAAGAACAGATAAAAGCCTTGAAGCCTATACATCTTTTATCTGGATTGTTTTGGACAGATATACTCTTGAAGGTACAAATTTCGTGCCTACATAATTTCATCTTTTGAGGTAACCTAATAACCAATTTGTAACAATCATATATTGATTATTGCTTTAAGAGACTGCTAATTTTTGATATTATTCTACCCTATTTTGATTATTTTTAGGTTTAACATTTGAAAGTTTTTTGAATTCCGTGTGAGTCCAGGAAGAAAAAGATGAATTACTCTGGTATAAGGTACTTAATAATTATAATGGGCTCTTGTAAAGAATTTTACCTATGGAATTTAACAAATTTAAAATATACATTTGAAAGATTACCTACATATGCGTGGAATCCTAACTCGAATACCCTACCCGGACCACCGAGATAGGTAGCCCACCCTGATCAATCAACAAAACTTGCCTATACTCCGCGGAAATAAACAGCGGACCAATAGTAAGCACATTAAATAACGTTTCTGATTGGTGTGATTCGCCGGCAATTGAAATAATTATGGTTAGGTTTGCCGTTAACAAAGCGGGCAACAAAATTCCGAATCTATATTATAAACAAATATTTAAGAAAATCTGTAATGTTAGGTGGATTAGGTTAGCTCAGGTTCATCTATAAAACTATCAATAAAGCTGTAACACCCCAAGACAACGGAAATCAGATTTGAAATACGTGTGCACTAAAATGTTGTGACTGGTATTACTCGCCAACGATTAAAAGTCTCGTATAATTTCATTTAAAATAAGCATATCCAACATAAAAACCAAACTAAAAAAACCCAGGTGATAAATATAACATGAATTTTGTCACTGCGAATGTATAGAGTTTCCAAAGCCCGATTTTTTACATAAAAAGAAGTGAAATATATATCATACATAATTTGGCACGTAAAATAATTGTTTCTAATAAAAGTTTGTGAAGAAAACATTTTCTACAAAAGTCTATAAAATAAAGGAAATACGGAATTTAGAAATTTGAAGGTAAATATCTTCGTGATCAAAACATCAAAATCTACTAGCGTACCAAGAAGCGTTAAAATCGACGAAAGTACTACAAATTGCACATTTACCTCAAATTTTTTCGGTGATAATATTCAAAAGAGATATTTTCTTCTTTTTGTATTTAATGTTGATGACAATTATTATTCAAAGAAGAAAATGCAGTAATTATTCAATTGTAAAATTTGTTTAGGTAATATTTTATTTTATTAAATAAATAACTAGATAGCATCGTATTATCCCCTGGAGCGCGAAGGCATCATCGTCAAAACTATAATATATCATACATTAGTATGACATAGCTTTAAATATGATGCCTCCGCGCTGTCGCGTTCCCACCTTCTAATACATGTTGCTAACCTGGTAGCCTCCGAGATCTGCGTCTGCCCATCTGCTAACCCGATAGCGTTATTTAACAAAATATTCCTAATAAACTGATTTAAAAACTGTAACATTAATGAAATTTTACAAAGTTTGAAATTAAATATTTACGGCATTTTCTTGTTTTAATAATAATGGTTGCCAACATAAAGCAGAAAATCAAAAAAACTCTCTATTGAAAATATCAATCGACAAATATATTTTTTTTAACTATATTGGTCTATCATCTGAATGTTGGGCAAAGTACACGGAATAAATATAGGGGTTTGTGATGTTGAGTGAAACAATGTTAAAAATGGGAAAGTATGCTATTTTAGTTTTTTAATTATGTATACAATTGTAAAATTACTGAAGGATGGAAACAAGAAAGTGTAAAATTGTGTTTAAAATATTTTGAAATTTAATATGCCTCCAGAGATGACCAAAAAACGTTAACATCGGCAAGAGTATGGTTAACTACATATTTAACGTTACTAGAAGCCTATTTACTTTGCTTTGCCTGTTAAGTCATGAGAGAAAGTGAGGAAAATAATTGGGCTGAAAATGGACGACCTAAGTCTGACGATAGAGCGCTTTCGAATTGCCTCGTAGAAGGCAGACCTCTGTGTTTTTGACATAAGTGGTTCCACGGGTACGATTTTGCGCTTTGTTTAAAAACTAACGACTAACGCTAGAAAGGGAGCCGAGAAGCAGACGCTGTGAACGCGTGAGGCCTATTTGTTCCTGCATTCTATCCTGTTCGTCTATTCAGTTCTACATATAATATTATCGTAATAGCCGCTACCAGGCAGGAGTAGGAAGAAGTGATAGTTTGAAAGAAAAGGTCATCTTGTGATACCAGTAATAGTCTTAAGAGGCACGTTGTGGAAGCCAAGACGCATTTCAAAAAGGAGGAATAATCTGAAAAGATATTTGAAGGAATCGGTGTGTTAAAGAACCCGCCATCCGGACAACCCACCGATAACGTCTCCAAACTGGAATAAGATGTAAATTATCTGGTCACCCCAGTTCTGACTAAGTCCTGGACGGAGATCAATCTAGTAAACGGGTTAATATTTGCGCCAAAAACAAAACAATTAACACAGTAGTCTTCCGGTTCGTCTCGTCGAATGCAGACCTCTGTGTTGATAACATAAGTGGTGCCACGTGTTCGGTTTTGCTGCTTTATTTCGGGGGGAAACGGGAGACTCAACCGCTCAGAGTGGAAACTAACGACCCCGCTAGAAAGGGAGCAGACGCTGTGAACGTGTGAGGCCTAGTTGTTCCTGTATTCTATCCCGTTCGTCTGCCGCAGCTCTACATAGAATATTAGCGTAATGGCCGCTATGTGGCGGGAGTGGGAGGGGTAAGGGGATAGCTTGAAAGAAAAGGTTATCTCGTGAGACCAGTAGTACTCTCAAGGGGCATCTAGTGGAAGCCAAGATGCATTAGAAAAGTTTTTAAAGAAAGTTAAATTTAAAGATTTGAAATACACGGGGTGATCGGGAGCCCAGAGCTCGCCATCCGGACATCCCACCGATAACGTCCCCAAACCGGAATAAAGTGTATCTCGCTCCGAGGGTCGCCGGATAAAGCGAGTAAGCTCCGGACGGGGAGCAATCTGGCAAGTTGCGAAGTGCAGTGCCAAAAACATATAATGGAAATGGAAATTAACACAGTACACGAAATAAATTGGGAAGTTGTTTGTGCAATTGAGTCTGGGCACTGAGCACAGAATATGCTTCCAAAGAAAACAAAGGAAAATTTTAAGTCAACGAAAGGCTTTAGCGAACAAATAATTTTAATCTACTTTTTAACTTATTTTGAGAGTATTTCTGGCTAATTACAACAAAATTGGAAACAATAAGTAGTATTTTATTAATAATTGGAGGTTATATTTTGATACTTTCAATAAGGCAATCTAAGAAGCTGTCAAACAAAATCCAATATGGCCGCCTTAGGACAAACAAAGTTTTGTTTACCGTATGGTTTGCATTAGAGAGAAGCTAATTATCCAATATATTTCGTAATTTAAGTTAGATTTTTCTAATAGAGACTTAAATATGCCTTCGTTTTGCTGTGTTGTGAAGTGTGGAAGTAGGGGTGATCGCGATAAAGTAGGATTTTTCCGTATTCCAGCGGAATTACATTTTCCACACAAACCAGACCTGAACAAACTTTCAAAAGATAGACGACACAAATGGTTATCAGCTATAAAAAGGGAGGATTGGACTGAAACTAAATTAAAATATGCATCAGTTTGCAGCAAACATTTCTTGAGTGGTAAGTAGCAAAAACATTAGGTGCACTAAAACAAAAAAAAATGCTGTCTGTTTGATTTTGCCAAATTTGTTTTATTCTCAGATATTAGTGGTTATCCTTTTAGAGGAAATGTTGGCTAAGCTAAGTTAATTTAATCTGTACATGTTTGTCTAATTGTCAAATATCATTATACCTTCTTTTTCTGGCTAAATAGGATTAGCTAAGATTTCTTGTAAAAGGAAAGACACTATTATTGAAGTACTGAAATAAATCTTACTAAATCTTTGGTTTCAGGAAGACCATCCAACCTGTCTGACATCCAAAATCCAGATTGGGTTGAGAGGGACACTTCATTTAGGTCAGGATATTGTTTTTTTTAACTTAAAAAGTTCTTTAAAGCCAAACTTGACTGCTTAACCTCTGGGCTTACCCAACATTTTTTGTTTCTATTTATTTTGACAGTTTTTGGGGGGAAATTTATGTTAAATTAATATAAAAAACTACTATGAAATGCATTAAATGCAAAGTTCACGACACTCGTCCCAAGGACGGCCGGCCAATATTCATTTTGTAAAAATTGCTCTATATTACTTTTTGAAAAATAACATTTAGTAAGAGTCTGAAACTATTATTTTAGATTATGTTAGATTCTGTCAAAAAAACTATCCCTTAAGTGTTAATACACGAAAATATAAATGCGGGATAAACTCAATTTTGTCAAAATAATTATATTAACAACGGTAACAACTGTATTCCCTGGGCGTGAGGTAAATATTTCAACAAACAAAAATTTGAGACTCATATCAAAAAGTGTTTGTATATCGATACAATATTATCACTCCATATGGGATATGAAGTATCAAATAAGCCTTCGACTGGCGCTCAAGATCGCTATGGTAGAGCTGTAAAGAGAGCAAAACTAGCTGATTCAAAATTTGAACAGAGTTCCCCTTCCCCAGCTTCAACTTCAGCTATAACTCCTGTTGAGGAGGATCAAAATGCTCCAGATGCATTTAAAAATAATAAAAGTTGTCAAACAGACATTTCAGCAACTGAGTTTTCAGACATGGTTGTTTCACTAAGTTCGGGGCGACCTTTGGGACATACTTGTTCTTCTGAGATTACGTATAGATCACTGATGAACGATGACAAAAAAACAAAATACTATACAGGCTTTAATTCATTCAAGAAACTTGACCTAATAGTGAAGTGTTGTGAACCATTCATTACTGTTCATAGTAATACACTCTTGGACGCATCAAATCAAATTTTGTTGACATTATTTAAACTGAGGCTAAATCTGGATTTTAGAGACCTCGGGTTTAGATTTAATATTCACCCGAGCACAGCATCAACATATTTCCGATCGGTTATAAATGTGCTGTATTCACGATTTCAAAAGTGTATTGTGTGGCCAGAAAGAGACGTTTTACAGAAAACTACCCCTTCGTGTTTTAAAGAAAGTTTTGGGACAAAAGTGACAGTCATTATTGACTGTTTTGAGTTGTATATTGAAAAACCAAGCAATCTACAAAAGGCAGCACAATGTTGGTCAAATTATAAACATTCGTACACCCTCAAATATTTGATAGGAATAACACCACAAGGAACTATTTGTTTTATTAGTGAAGCTTGGGGTGGACGTGCCTCCGACAAGCATGTAACGATGAATTCAAAATTTTTGGACAAAATTGGTTCAGGTAATATGAACATCATTGTATTTGCTTATTGCTTTATGTTTATTGTTTACCTTGACTTATACCTACAATGTTTTTTATGATTATTTCACTAGAGTGTATTACACCAGCAATAAAATCTGTAGTCCCTTAAAATATTTCTACTTTGACAAAACCAACATCATAGACATGGTATTTTTTTTTAACACGCCTATTAATCTTTATTCTGTTTCTTTTAATAATAATAATAAACACATTTATTATTCCAAAATAAAGATTTATAAATACCAAAAAAAAAATACATCGAAATAAGTAGATAAATGGAATAAAAGGCAACTTATCAGCTTCCCTTGCAAAAGAAAGAGCTGTTGAATGAATTTGATTGAAGTTGTTAATTTCTACTCTCGTAAAAATAGTCATGCCAAATACCACTCGAGAAAACATTCTGTAGGCAAAATCATTCTGGTTCAAATTTGTTGCCTTTTGGTAATTTCGCTCAAGAAATTTTTGATGTAATCAATGGCCTGGCGGCTTGTTATTTTGTCAAAAATGTTATTCGCAAAATCAGTCGAAATTTTTTTCTCTTGTGGTATTATGTATGAAAATAAAAATATATAAATAAATTTGCAAGAACCTTCTAATTTTAAGTTGCAGAATGCAATCGACAATTGAGCAAAATCATTTTTGTCCTTCTAAGGCATAGTTCTGAATTTCTATTAACAGGTATAAATAGTCATTAACAGAACTGTGCTCGGGATAGTGTGTTTTTAGTACCTACTATATTGTTATTTTTCTAGTAGCTATCTAATATTTTGACTCTCGTAAAGCATCGCTCTACTTGTATAAGTTAGCAATAGATAGTTTTTTTTACTTCTAAACAAACTAAATATTGTTTTACTTTTTAGGTGACTTGATTCTGGCTGACAGAGGATTCCTTGTAAAAGATTATGTCAATTTGCTAAATGCCAATATAAAGACCCCCGCTTTCACAAAAGGACAGAACCAACTGCATCCTTATGAAATTGAAGAGACCAGAGCAATTGCTCACGTGAGAATACATGTGGAAAGAGTGATTGGCTACATTAGACAAAAATTTCGTATATTAGCAGATGAAATGCCAATAACTTTTTTGTGTGTTGGAGATGATGACCCAATCCTAGATAAAGTGATGGTAGTGTGTTGTGCCCTGATCAATTTAAATCCCCCAATAGTTAATTTGTAAAAAACCTACTTTAATAAAAATAACTGTATATGATTAACTTTTACGAGTTTTATTTCTTTTAAATCACATAACACGTGAAAAAGCCAAAAGATTTTGTTAAAATAAATTTGTACTTTAATTTTTATTTAATATATTTAAATTTTTAACACATAAAGCATAAACTAACTAACCTATTATGTAGGTACTTGAAAAAAGATTAAAATAGTTTAAAGAGCTCTCTTTAAATATTTAAGAATTATAAACTATTGAGAAACGTCTTATTTTTCAATGCACTTCTATTATAGAATTTCCACAATTTTCTTTTTCATATTTTTTATGCTATTTGCGTAGTCTACTTCTTTAACTAAGGGGATTAAAAGAAAAAAAATCAATTAAAAAATACATTTTATTTTTATTAAAAAATATATATAATAATGATAAAACTTTTATTTATTAAATTAAAAAGTACACATAATACAATAATTGGACAAAAGTTCAAGTAATCTACGATATAATATAAACCAAAACCATAATACATTGCATACTTATCTAGAAATAAAAAAGATTAAAAAATAGAGTTACCATACCCAAAACAAAATGGTTTTATAATAAATCCAAAAATGGCATTACATTAGTCGCAAAGCATATTTGAAAAAAAAACATTTTGACATACAATAAGGTTCGTATAATAGAAAATCTTTGTCAATACATAAAAATAAACATACACGTCCAGGATAAGAATACATTCTACATGGATCTCGTCAAAACTTTCATCAAAAAATTTTACATCACATAGTAAACATCATATACAAGAAAATTAGAGCTAATTACAAAGACTAACTAAAAATTAAAAATCAGAAGAAATATGGTGTAGGTTAAATTAGAAAAAAGAACTGACTTTATTTAAAAAGATTTTAAAAAACCAAAATAATATTTTTAATGCAACTTTTTCTGCTCTACAAGACATCACAATAGCAATTTAATTTTTTTAAATAAAGCCCTTGATCTTTTATTTCATTCTTTAAAGCGATCGACCCCCTAAACCTTAGCAATAAGGTAGAGATGGAAAACAATAATTAACTGAAGTCATAATGAAAAAATAAATTACTTTATAAGTGTGGTACATTGTTGGTTTAGGGAAGTTGAAAGCTTTCCAAAAATGAAATAAAAAATCCATATTTTAAAAAATAAAGTGAATGGTGGGTCTCGAAAGACGAAACATCGTATTCAAAATCTGATTAGACCAACTTACAGAGCAGAAAAGTGGCAATAAAATTATGGTTTGCTTTTTTTTATCCTTTCAAATAGTATAACATTTACAATAATTAAAATATAATACAAAGTTTTAAAAATATGTCAAGATACATGCAGAAACGTCAGAGAACTGATAAAAAAATATATACACACTAAAATTAGAACCAAACAAAAATTTTATGGTCAAATATTTTTTAATATACAATCTATACGGCAGCTGATAAAGTTCCAGGAACTTCTTCACTGCATTGAACGCATGTCCACAAAGTTTCTGGAACCTCTGAGAGACCAACACATCCTAAATGAAACCACTGGATACTACAATTATCGTTTTCACATTGGATCATTGGACGATCTTCTTTGAGTTGATTACATGTACACCAAGTCTGTGCCATGTGCCTTCCTAGCGTAAAATATTTTCCTAGGAGTTCAGGAATAATTATGTTTTTATGAAAATCCAGGGCTTTTGGAAATTCGACACTCCAAAAATCTTCATCCAAATATATTCTTTTTTGGAAGAATTTCTTTGGAGACCAAACTATAAAATCACAGTACTTTAGACCAGATAGTTTCAACTGTATCTGAACTTGATAATAATACGAATGATCTCGGTTTAAAGCAAAGTCATCACCATCATATATTAGACACGAGTTCTTAGAGTTTATGTTTTTTGACCATTCCATATTTTTAAGAACATATGGGCACTTGACTTCTATACAACCTTCTCCACAACAATCGCATGACACTAAACTATCTGGGGTAGCTCCAAACAATGGGAAGGCTGGATTGAGTAATAAACCACAATTTTCAAGTTTTAAATTTACCTGTTCAAGTGTATTTGACGATAAATAATTTTGAAGAGCAAGCTTTTCATTGTTTGTCCCCACTGAGTTGCTTTGGTTTTGAACAGAAACTTTAGAGGATAACAAACACTCTTAATTAATGACAGAGATGGTTTTGAAAGTGATGTCCTGCATGCTCTTTTAAAATTTGAACCAGTGATGCGTCCAGTTCTTTGCCTAAACCATTCTTCGGAATGAGTTTGCTTAACTGTGGCTTTACAGATCTTTTGGCAATCATCAAAAGATAATGACTGGTCAATTTTCTCTCCAATTGAGCACAACTGCTGATAAGAGAGTGACTCATAATACTCCTGGTAAATATTATAAATCACTTTAAGTTTTGGTTGACAAATACTTGATCCTATTCTTGATGCAAAAGGTTCAATAACTCTTGCAAGAGCTGTTTCGTCGCCAACATTTTCACAAGCTGTCAACAGTTCAATAAGTTCTTCGCCTTCAATGGCAGGTATCGGACTAAATAAACTTGAAGAGTCTGAGACAACTGTTTTAGCTTTTTTTGTTTTGAGCTTAAGGTCACATAATCTTACAATGGGTACATCTTTTGTAGAAGGAGCAACCCACTGAGCTAACATATCAGTCGATGAAGTAGAAGTAAGCGAGTTGTAAATATATTCTGTTGCATATAGAACAGCAGCAACATGGCTACAGACTTCAGATAAACCAGCCATACAAGTACAGTGGCCAGTGTTAATACTTCCATTATCTTGTGTCAGGACCCACACATTTAGAGGGGGTTCCCTAGCACGCTGACTATGTCGAACCTTTGCAAGTATAACGGAAAGCTCATTGACCTTTTTCACGCCACGCAGATGAACAAAACCAGCCTCAAAATTCTTGTAGCCACTGAGACTTTTATAAGCTTTCATTTGCTCTTTTGTGTAAAAACTATGAGTACTAAATACGTCATTACATCAAAGGCTTGAACAGCTGGTAGGGATGCAAAGTCTTTATCAAGGTCTTCATCCATGATTTTAAAAGGATCAATGGAATTTATAAGACGAATCTTGTTCTTATACCTTTGAGCAACGTCAGGTTTTTCACTCTCTAGCTGGACAAGGTAGTCACTCTTTTCAGACTGTGGTAAATCCATGTTAATTGTTTATCACTTTATCTACTAGGTCACTAAGAAAGTCTTTTAAATGTGCACTTATCACACTTCTTAATTAACACGAACTAAACTAAAAGTACATCTGCTTGCTCCCAATATCAACTAATTTCATGACCAGGTACAGGTAGCCAGGTAGCTAAACGCAATCGACCTTTCTAGGCCGTAAAACATTCCAAATCATAAACAGGTACCTATGAATATATTAGTGGCCTTTCTTAAACCACGTAATAACTAAATCACTTTAAAATATATAAATTAAGCAATAATATCGAGACACAACTGCTGTTATAACCCTGAACTTTCATAAGAAAATAAACATCAGCTGGCAAATGTATGTCCTAAGCCGGCCATATTTGATTTGACAGGTCACGTGTTTTAGATCGCCTAATTAATTAATCTTTTTTCAAGTACCTACATAATAGGTTAGTTAGTTTATGCTTTATGTGTTAAAAATTTAAATTTTTTAAATAAAAATTAAAGTACAAATTTATTTTAACAAAATCTTTTGGCTTTTTCACGTGTTATGTGATTTAAAAGAAATAAAACTCGTAAAAGTTAATCATATACAGTTATTTTTATTAAAGTAGGTTTTTTACAAATTAACTATTGGGGGATTTAAATTGATCAGGGCACAACACACTACCATCACTTTATCTAGGATTGGGTCATCATCTCCAACACACAAAAAAGTTATTGGCATTTCATCTGCTAATATACGAAATTTTTGTCTAATGTAGCCAATCACTCTTTCCACATGTATTCTCACGTGAACAATTGCTCTGGTCTCTTCAATTTCATAAGGATGCAGTTGGTTCTGTCCTTTTGTGAAAGCGGGGGTCTTTATATTGGCATTTAGCAAATTGACATAATCTTTTACAAGGAATCCTCTGTCAGCCAGAATCAAGTCACCTAAAAAGTAAAACAATATTTAGTTTGTTTAGAAGTAAAAAAAACTATCTATTGCTAACTTATACAAGTAGAGCGATGCTTTACGAGAGTCAAAATATTAGATAGCTACTAGAAAAATAACAATATAGTAGGTACTAAAAACACACTATCCCGAGCACAGTTCTGTTAATGACTATTTATACCTGTTAATAGAAATTCAGAACTATGCCTTAGAAGGACAAAAATGATTTTGCTCAATTGTCGATTGCATTCTGCAACTTAAAATTAGAAGGTTCTTGCAAATTTATTTATATATTTTTATTTTCATACATAATACCACAAGAGAAAAAAATTTTGACTGATTTTGCGAATAACATTTTTGACAAAATAACAAGCCGCCAGGCCATTGATTACATCAAAAATTTCTTGAGGGAAATTACCAAAAGGCAACAAATTTGAACCAGAATGATTTTGCCTACAGAATGTTTTCTCGAGTGGTATTTGGCATGACTATTTTTACGAGAGTACAAATTAACAACTTCAATCAAATTCATTCAACAGCTCTTTCTTTTGCAAGGGAAGCAAAAGGAAGCTGCCTTTTATTCCATTTATCTACTTATTTCGATGTATTTTTTTTTTGGTATTTATAAATCTTTATTTTGGAATAATAAATGTGTTTATTATTATTATTAAAAGAAACAGAATAAAGATTAATAGGCGTGTTAAAAAAGATGTCTTGGCAATACCATGTCTATGATGTTGGTTTTGTCAAAGTAGAAATATTTTAAGGGACTACAGATTTTATTGCTGGTGTAATACACTCTAGTGAAATAATCATAAAAAACATTGTAGGTATAAGTCAAGGTAAACAATAAACATAAAGCAATAAGCAAATACAATGATGTTCATATTACCTGAACCAATTTTGTCCAAAAATTTTGAATTCATCGTTACATGCTTGTCGGAGGCACGTCCACCCCAAGCTTCACTAATAAAACAAATAGTTCCTTGTGGTGTTATTCCTATCAAATATTTGAGGGTGTACGAATGTTTATAATTTGACCAACATTGTGCTGCCTTTTGTAGATTGCTTGGTTTTTCAATATACAACTCAAAACAGTCAATAATGACTGTCACTTTTGTCCCAAAACTTTCTTTAAAACACGAAGGGGTAGTAAAACGTCTCTTTCTGGCCACACAATACACTTTTGAAATCGTGAATACAGCACATTTATAACCGATCGGAAATATGTTGATGCTGTGCTCGGGTGAATATTAAATCTAAACCTGAGGTCTCTAAAATCCAGATTTAGCCTCAGTTTAAATAATGTCAACAAAATTTGATTTGATGCGTCCAAGAGTGTATTACTATGAACAGTAATGAATGGTTCACAACACTTCACTATTAGGTCAAGTTTCTTGAATGAATTAAAGCCTGTATAGTATTTTGTTTTTTTGTCATCGTTCACCAGTGATCTATACGTAATCTAAGAAGAACAAGTATGTCCCAGAGGTCGCCCCGAACTTAGTGAAACAACCATGTCTGAAAACTCAGTTGCTGAAATGTCCGTTTGACAACTTTTATTATTTTTAAATGCATCTGGAGCATTTTGATCCTCCTCAACAGGAGTTATAGCTGAAGTTGAAGCTGGGGAAGGGGAACTCTGTTCAAATTTTGAATCAGCTAGTTTTGCTCTCTTTACAGCTCTACCATAGCGATCTTGAGCGCCAGTCGAAGGCTTATTTGATACTTCATATCCCATATGGAGTGATGGGACCCAATCTGGATTTTGGATGTCAGACAGGTTGGATGGTCTTCCTGAAACCAAAGATTTAGTAAGATTTATTTCAGTACTTCAATAATAGTGTCTTTCCTTTTACAAGAAATCTTAGCTAATCCTATTTAGCCAGAAAAAGAAGGTATAATGATATTTGACAATTAGACAAACATGTACAGATTAAATTAACTTAGCTTAGCCAACATTTCCTCTAAAAGGATAACCACTAATATCTGAGAATAAAACAAATTTGGCAAAATCAAACAGACAGCATTTTTTTTTGTTTTAGTGCACCTAATGTTTTTGCTACTTACCACTCAAGAAATGTTTGCTGCAAACTGATGCATATTTTAATTTAGTTTCAGTCCAATCCTCCCTTTTTATAGCTGATAACCATTTGTGTCGTCTATCTTTTGAAAGTTTGTTCAGGTCTGGTTTGTGTGGAAAATGTAATTCCGCTGGAATACGGAAAAATCCTACTTTATCGCGATCACCCCTACTTCCACACTTCACAACACAGCAAAACGAAGGCATATTTAAGTCTCTATTAGAAAAATCTAACTTAAATTACGAAATATATTGGATAATTAGCTTCTCTCTAATGCAAACCATACAGTAAACAAAACTTTGTTTGTCCTAAGGCGGCCATATTGGATTTTGTTTGACAGCTTCTTAGATTGCCTTATTAGGCGGTCCAACAAAACAGCTGACTGCTGTCAATATGGCTGGCGTAGTACAAACATTGTTTTGTTCTATATAAGTCCGTGATTATTTAAAAGCAAATTACAAGTATTTTTATAAATATTTAGTGCATTTTTTTATACAGGACCATTTATTACGATTGTGTGTTCGCTTTAAACTTAGTTATGACAAGTGAATACTTTTTGAAGCTTCGAAATAAGAAAGCCAAAGTAGCCGAGCGGTGCAAAGAAAATATTTTTATAATTAAAAATTAGATCCTTTTGTAGTGTGGATTCAAAAGACTGTCCCCCAGTGACAAATATGGACATTGTTAGTTACCCAGTTGTTCAATTTAAATTATGTATATCCAAGTTAAACTTACTTCAATCTGTGTTTAATATTTTTTATGGCACTCAATATATATATATATATATATATATATATATATATATATATATATATATATTATATCCATATATATTATATATATATATTATATATATATATATATATATATATATATATATATATATATATATATATATATATATATATATATATATATATATATATATATATATATTATATATATACATGTGAGAATTCAATTGTTATTTTCTAGTAAAATGTCGTCTTGATTCTCAATTCTGGTTTCATGTTCTATACTGCTGTCACTACTGCTGCTAGCTCTTTCGGCCCATTCCCATTCTTCATCTGAGTCTTCTTGGGGTTCTTTTGGGGTGATTTCATTATTATTTCTGTTTTCTAGAGAAACCTCGTCCTGATTTTCAACTCTGGTTTCATGTTCTAAACTGTTATTGACATGACTGCTGCTAGCTTCTTCGGACCATTTTCTAGTTAATTTCTTTTGGTGCCCTTCATTTGAGATGATTTTATTATTGCTGCAATTTTGATCCAGTGATATATTATATTCTTGCGTCTCTTGTACTGTTTGTGGCAAAAGTTCCTCAGCAGGTACATTATTTAGGCAGTCTATATCAATAAAGTCTTCCAAATGTCTAGTAGTGTTAAAATTAATGATATCACTGAAAATTTTCCTTTAGAACTTCTTTTGCTTTGGAACACTCTTGTTGCAAAGTTTGTATTGCAGTACAAAGCTGGTTTTGTTCAAGGGACTGATTTTTGAATATCGCTTTGCTTGGAATTTTAAATCCTCTTGAATGCGCATTCATTCTCGAACAAGGAAAAAAATGAAGCAACGACAAATATTTAAATATATTTTTTTGTATTTAAAATAATTTAAATTATTTTATTTTATTTAAAAAATTATTATTTATATTTAAAATGCATAAATAAAACCAGACACGGACAAGTCTTTAATATGTAAGAAAAATTGTTCTTTCAATTTTGTATTTTAAGACTTAAAGAATGCCTAAGTCCATCTTATATTAGTATGAAAATTGCCTAAGTCCCGTTAAATTTTGTGGGAGCTTTACTGTAGCAATTATTACCAATAATAAAATGTCTATATATTTTATACACTTCCTCTACTTACCTGAACTTCTTAATAATGATTTCTACAAAGTGTTTCACTTAAAAACTTCAGTATTTGAAATAACGTACAGCGGCCCTAGTGAAAACGTAGTAAACAACGGACTTGTGCAAATTTCACACCATACTAAACACAATCGGACTTACGCAGTGTTCATAGAGCAAAATTTTAGGGCCATCTAACAACTTTCTGGTAAACTAACAGTGCCAAACCATTAATATTTAAATTCTTAACAAGATGGAGCTAAAAGTCTAGTTTTGTAAAAAATGGACTTAGGCAAATTTCACCACCGACATATATGTATTGTTTATTTTTTTGGTAACATAAATGTCTCTAATTTGGGCTCCACTTAAAATTAATAATCGAGTTCATTAATAGTTGTAGCTCTTTTAATTACATTATAAATACCAGTTCTCTTCTAACATTATTGATCAATGTGTATCTAAAGTAAATTGAGACAGCAGAAAATTTGGTTTAGGCTTAATTTACTATACCACCTATATCAAATAATTTTATTTTAATTCAGAAATGTATAAAAGTTTAAATTTTTAATCATATTTAGTTTTTATGTTGTCTCAATTTACTTTAGACACACTATACCAGTTTTTCCTTAAACACTGTTAAATTATTAGTAAATTAAATACTTAGTTCTTTCTAAAAAATTAGATGTCTAAAATTTAAGTACGTTGCAACTATTATATTTTCAAGGTGAAAGAGTTCTATATAATCCAGTAATGCAGCATCTATAGAATATATAATATATAAGCAGTGGCATGTTTAGGGAGGTCTGAACTAATTGGTTCCGATAAACAAGATTCAATATATATGTACGTGTGTACATACTATATACATAGGAAATACATGAATTAAGAAACCAAGTAATTTAAAAGATATATGTTTTTAAATTAACACATGCCACATTCCAAACACATCTTGCTTAGGTAGCTACTACTGTATTTAATTTAAAAAATCTGGGAAAATATTTGTATTTGTTAAATAAACATTTCATTAAAAAAAATTACTGAAGATTTAAAAAATCAAAATAAGCTTTATTATCAAATACACAAAATATTATCGGCAAAGATGCTAAATATTTTCAGTTTTTCTGTTACATCTTCCAGTTCTTCTTTTAAGATATAATTATCTGCCTTCGAGATGCTCTTGATGTCCTGCTTGTAATTTAGGACCATGAAGGTTTTATTTAATATTGCACCCTCAGAAATACAAATAGAATAAAAAACTAGATTATTTGAGCCTGTAGCAATACATTGACCTGATGATATATTTTTGTAATGGATAGAGGTTTCTCCTATTACCAGGGCCGTATTACCCATTAGGCACATTAGGCACTAGCTAACGGCGCCAATACAAAAGGGCACCAAATCCCCAATGCAAAATCTACTTAAAAGAAGGCACTAGTGGTACAGTTTGTGGATTTTTCTTTCCCAGTTTTTTTTAAACAAATAAATATGAATAATTATATTGTTTAGAACTTTAAAGCCATAACTTCTTAGTAAGAACAATGCACAACAATAATTTATGAACAGTTGTTGAAAGTTGCAATGGGCAAAATATAACAAATAAGTCATTTCACCCCAGAAATGTTTGACCTGCGGCACATGACCTCCGAAAAAAACTTTTTTGGAGAGAAAGAATTGGAGGACATCTACCCGAATGTTGAAATTTTACTCTGTGTATTCAATATGCTCTGGATTTCAAAAATGTCTGCAATTTTCAGTTCTGAAAGACATTAAAAATTTTAACAGAACTAGTATGCTTCAAGAACGCTTTAGTGGACTTTATTTGTCAAATTAAATTTTTTTTTCAAGTTTTTTGGTTGTTTTATTTTGCTACACATTGATAATAATGAGGCGCCATGAGTCTTGTGCTAAGGGAGCCAACAATGATTAATCCGGCTCTGCCTATTACAATACTTTTTAGAACTAACACTAAAAAAAAACCATAGAAGAAACCACTGCTCTTCATTCCATTACAAAAATACTTCCTCCTTCAATTCATTACAAAATCATCAAATGAGTTCTTATATGAACTAACATTCAATCAATTCAGAAAAGACTGCTTATGATCAGACAAAGTTTCTGAAAAAAAATGTAACAGAATAACTATAACAACGATATAGAGTATAATTTTTATATATTCTAAATATAATTCAAGCAATATTTTATTAAAACTGTTGGTTCTCATGTTAACGCTTAAATAGGCTTATTTCACAGAAATTATAAGTGGATTTGTCTAATATTAGTTTCAAGAATTTTAAACCATAAATAAAGTATCATATACCCCAAAGGCTATATTTTAGACTATAGACAGATTTATGTATAAACGTTCTGAAAAGGTTACAATTTATGCCTTCCTTTTCGAGGGTTTATGGTCCCATATGACCCCTGTCTCATGGGAATCTTTCTTTGGCACGTTTAATTTAACTTGTTGCAAATATTAATTGAAACATTTTATTTGGTTCGTTGCAATGATAATAAATGGTCAATTTACTATATTAAAAATATTATAGAGTACTTTGTAATAGGAACATTACCGAAAAGCCATGTTTTTGGGGCATAATTTTCCTTGCAGAAAAGATAAACTGAAAGGGTTTTTCGTGCCTTTTTTTCGCCATGACTTTTCGGACCTATAATGTGGATAAGTTAGTATAGGCATATATATTAAATTATATACATAATCTTAGGTCTAAGAATTGAAGGGAATATTGTTTTAATCGATTTAATCATTTTTTTATTATCATGGGTGACACCTCGTGTCTCTAAGAAGAAGTTCTGAACTTAAAGTGTAGAGTAGAGACTTAAGCTTGACCATTCACAGCTTTATTCGTTTCGTCCTGACTAATAACATCAAAGAGGGGATTGGTGTAAGGGGTGGATCTGGTAATAGTTGAGCTAACTTTGTATTTTACGGGAAGACTAAAAGTCAGTCTGTGTTAGAGTTTTGTTTCTTATAGTTGATCTTAAATTCTTCTTTTGTGGTGGTTTATGGGGCTTTATGTATACAGTGGGATATTAAAGTTGAGGGATTTTCAAAGATACTTTATTTTTATCCTATGTTTTATCTGGGTAGTAACTGGTTTTCAAGAGTTAAATTTACGTTTTATTTTAAGATTTTTCTTTTCTTTTGTACTAAAGTTGGGGATTTAAAGATAATTTCCCTCATTTTCTAGATTTAAATACTTTTTTTTGTTATTAGGTTTAAGTATTATTTTTGTACAGCATTTCACTTACTTTACTTTTGTTAATAGATTTTTAAGTTGTTTTTAAAAAACCAAATCTTTTATTTAAATAAACCACCTGATAGTTAAATAAATATATATTCAAGAAGAAGACGTTGTTGCAGTTTGTTGTTGTTCGAGTTTATATGGCTGCAGAATTGGTGAGATAAGATGTTTAATTCAATTTGTACTAACAATTATATTTCGTTACATTGTAATTTATAATTCAGGAAGAAGTCTACAGAGTACCTTTGATTTTACTTATACATTAGCTAATTTCAGTATTGTAACAGGGTTGCGCGCTACGTCTCAGATAAATAAATAAATAATTTTAAATATAATAAATAACTGCTACAAAAATTAACATCATTACTGGAAAAAACCTATAAGATGTGAAACCCCTTGCAAAGACTACTAACTAACCTGCAAGTTGTCTAAAGAATCACTATTTGAAATTTTTGATATATCACCAACATACCGGTTAACTTTATAAAGAACTTTTATTTATTTTTGTTTGCATATTGTATACACTGAAATGTACCAACCAAAATTAGTTGGAGTTACAAATGTTTAATTGCCACAATAAACTGAAGAAACCTAGCGGTAAACCACAGCTGAAAATGTGTACACCATAATTCCACCTGTGGGTTAACCTTTCTTGGGAATGCAATATATATTATACCTATATGTGTATCATGTATGTATATCATCTTAATTCTTTTGAAGTATTGCTATGAGTAATTCCATGAACCAATTTGCTTCCTGTATATGATTTAACAAATTGCTTTAATTTAGAAGTTTTCTGAATATAAGTTATATAATCTATTGCATACATTATAATGGGTCTTGTAAACAATTAAACCCACGGAATTTGATAATTTTTTAATATAAAATAGAAAGTTTACCTTCATTTAGCTGTTTTAATAAAATAAAAAGAGGCTCTTGTAAAGAATTTTACCCATGGAATTTAATAAATTTAAAATATACATTTGAAAGATTACCTTTTTTTAATAATTCCTATAGATAAAAATTTATGGATGAGGCACTTTTTCAAATTATATCAAAAAAAAACTAAGGTTTCGGAAGGTTGCACTGAACTTCTTTTTGGCGTATTGCTAAAAACATTTTTCACAAATTTAATTTATGAACTACGTAAAAGACTGATTATATTATTATGCTTAATAACACAAAAATGATTATTTCTAACTAAAAGTTAGAAGTAATTATTATATCAGACATTATTAAACGTTCTTAAACATAATTGCAGCTGCTAAATAAAGAGAGAGCGGGAGTCCGGAGTGTCGTCTGTTGGACGGAAATCCAGCGTGCTGGGGATGCTACGTTGCCAAGTTTATTTTATTTATGATCTATATAAGTTATATAAGAAAAACAAAATGCATTTGTGGGTTGTGGATCGGTACCAGAAGGAGCGCGAAGGCACTAGGTGGATTGGTACCGGGTTAGCACCAGGTTAGGCGCCGTAGGCGTCATTGTTAAAGCCCTAAAAGACAAACAACAGCGCAGGGCATCACTGGCGAAAGTCTAACATTCGGCATCGGCCCGGAGGGCCGATGTCGAATGTTAGGCTTCCGCCAGTGATGCACCCGCGTGTTGATTAGTGTTGACCGCACTAGGTAGATTGGTACCGGGTTAGCACCAGGTTAGGTGCCGTAGGCATCATCATTAGAGCCCTAATATAAAAGGCGAACGACAACGAAGTGCATCACTGTCGAAAGTCTGATATTTGGGATCGGCACAGGGATCCAAATGCATTACTGTCGGGAGACAAACATGAAAAATTTAATACAATACAATAATGTAAGTTTGGCAACAATGCAAGCTAGCCTTTCTTCAAATTGTCATATTAAGGAATATGGCGCATTGGAATACAGTGAAAATATCGAATTTCTTTTTGGTTTTTTTAATAGAAAAAGTGGTTCATCCATTTCTTTTATTTTCTTAAAACAGTTAAACGAAGGTAAACTTTCTATTTTATATTAAAAAATTATCAAATTCCGTGGGTTTAATTGTTTACAAGACCCTAAAAGAAATGGGTGAACCACTTTTTCTATTAAAAAAACCAAAAAGAAATTCGATATTTTCACTGTATTCCAATGCACCATATTCCTTAATATGGCACTCCAACGATCTGTCAGATGAATGTCACCGATCAGCTGTTTGTGACGGGCATAGGACAAACAAATCAAATTTTTACATGGTAGTATATGGGAGTTTTGTTATTTATTTCTATTTTTTTACTTTAAAATGCCTTCTTTTTGTTGTATTGTAAAATGTGGATGTAGAGGGATAAAAGACAATGTTACTTTTATTTGTAAGTATCAAAAATTTTCAATTTTAGATATGAAAACAATTGAATGAACTTTCGTCGATGTGGCTGAAGTGGATTACTGCAATTAGAAGAGGATTTGCGTACTATTAAATTAAATTACGTCCAAGTGTGTGCAAAACACTTTATATTATTCATTTATTAAAAAACTGAAATTAATCTAGCTAGTGAACAATTATGATTCTCAATCGAGACTGATCGAATATCTAATCTTTGTTTGAAAAAGTTGTATTACATTCTGTACCGTTATATATTTGAATGCTGTATTATTTTTTTTTTTGTTTTAAGGGACCTAAATAATTATCAGTATTTGTATGTACTATCTTAAAAGAGATTTTTAAAGTAATTTTAACCTTTATGCAACTGTTTAATTATTTATTTTGTTTGGGAAAGTGAGACTTAAATTAGTTACTAGTTCTTAAATTCTTTATACGAGTATTAAATATTTTTTTGGAAGCTGGAAGTTTATTACATACTTTAGGAACTAAATACTGTATGCTTTTTATCTTGATATTATCTTAGCACGAATGTGTTAGCTGTGTCATTCCAATTTTTTTTTATGTATAATAAATGAAGCTACGATAAACATATACAGGGTTATTACTTACTTAATACTAAGATTTGCCAAAAGTGTCTCTCAGCAAAACCTATGACTGAATAAAGAAAGATCATTCATTCAGGACAGAAGTTCTTAAATTACGAAGGATGGAAATTCCAGAGTCAGGATTACAAATAGGATAAACGCATGGACACTTCAAAATTTTAAGTTTTTCGATAACTTCTCAAAAATATAAGATGGGAACAAAATTTTTTTTAGGGTCTCCATGGTATAATCCCGTCCTAGAGTGCAAGTATAAAATTAAATTTTTTTCTAGACATAAGTAAGTTTAAGTCTAGTAAAGGTTTCATTATGGTGAAAAAATTGAGTTCTTTTACACTCGTCATCAGGTTTATTGTAAAAACAACTTTTTATTCTTATTATATTCACTCTGAAAATGTTATATATTGATTCACTCTGATATGCATGACAATTTATTTAAATGACAACATGTTTGTTTTATTGATATATATGTTTTATTTATAAAAAAAAATATATGAACTGGGTACAGTACAGAATATTAAACACACAGTACTAGAACTATGTAACTAACAATGTCCATATTTGTCACTGGGGAAAAGTCTTTTGGATCTACACTACAAAAGGATAAAATTTTTAATTATAAAAATATTTTGTTTCCACCGCTCGGCGACTTCAGCGTTCTTATTTCAAAGCTCCAAAAAGTATTCACTTGTCATAACTAAGTTTAACCCTTTCACTGGATTTATCCCTTGGCACCGCATGGTGATTAACGGTCGTGGGCTAACGTTGCTTCTCTGTTTTGATATTTTTGTTACGTTGTACTTGTTTAGGACTGTTGTGTTGCATTTTTAGGTAAGTACTGATCGTATTTACTGATTTTTTATAATTGTAATACTTGTAAATTTCGTTACCTTTGCTATTTTTATGCTCAAAATATATGTCCCGCTGCAGGGACAAATCCATTTCGACGCAAAATTGTTCACACCTACTTTTTTTTTATAAATTTATGCACAGTGTATATATTATGGTTTTTGTTTTAGAAAATGTATCAAAGGCGAAAGACGCTTACAGATGAAGAGTTGTTGAAATATATAGAAAACGACAATATCTGAAATTGATATTTTGTCCGATGATGACATGTCAAATGTCAGAACAAGAAGAAAACCAAAACACGGAGGACCTATTCAATTTTGTAAATCCAGATTTTAATGATTTGGACCTACAGGATATTCCTGAAGACGTTTTAGGACCTCAAGAGGACGTAGATATCGGGAACATAGAACCCTCGAACCTTCAGGTTAGTGATAATTTTTATAAGCAATATAATCTAACAAAAAAAGAAAATATTTCTTGGATCGATAATTCACAATACCAGACGCGAAATATAAAATGGTATACGAAAAATAGGCTCAACCCTGTTGAAGAACTGAATGCTCCTATTATTTTCTTTATGCGATATCTAACTGACAATATATTTGAGCAAATGGCCAATATGACGAATCTTTATGCAACTCAGCAAAATATCAGCAAATTTGCTTCAACAAATATTAAGGAAATA
Organism: Kuschelorhynchus macadamiae; assembly: GCA_030620095.1. NCBI lineage: Eukaryota > Metazoa > Arthropoda > Insecta > Coleoptera > Curculionidae > Kuschelorhynchus > Kuschelorhynchus macadamiae. The sequence goes on from JAUTXW010005454.1 coordinate 605,201, forward strand.
AATAAAATTCATTGGGATTCATGGGGAATTTACAATTCCAAGAGTGGAAATGTACTGGAGTTCTACATGTGGCATCGGCATAGTAAAAGATAATATGACCTTAAAAAGATTTTATAAGCTTAGGACGGCTTTACATTTAGTTGACATAACTAGCAGAGAGGCAACTAATACAGACAGATTATGGAAAGTGAGATGTATTTATGATGCCCTAAAAACGAGATATCGTGAGCTGCCATTGGAGCGCAACCTTTGCGTTGATGAACAAATTGTTTCGTTCAAAGGAAAACTGAACATAAAACAAACCCAAAAAATGGGGGGTTAAAATTTACATACTAGCTGGCGAAAGTAGTATGATCTATGACTTTATTATTTATCAGGGGTCAACTACAAATTAATCCTTTGTATACAACGAATCGTGGCTCTTCAGCTGCTGTTGTTATGCAACTATCGGAGAGAATTTCAGAACCTAATCATGCATTATTTTTTGATAACTTCTTTAGTTCATATCATCTCTTTCAATTCCTGGACTCCAAGTCAATATAGGCTGCTGGTACCCTTAGACTAAATCGATTTTACCGACCGAAACTTCTTGGTGAAAAAAAAATGAAGAAAAAAGAATGAGGATGTGCAGCAGAATGTGTTAGTAAGGATGGTGTAGTCGTTACGAAGTGGTATGATAATAAGCCGATTGTTTTTTATTTATTTATTTATTTAGCTCAAAGAACTAATAACCACAATAATTAATTATTATTACAAACAATTTAAGTTTTACATGTCAATAAGTTATATATGTTAACTAATTTAAGTTATATAATGTCAAATAAAACGTTTTTTGGAAAAGATTACACACAAACAACAAATATTAATACAACCAATTAAAATTAAAGTTTTAAGTAAGATGCTTTACAAATAAAAAACAACAAACATTTTAGGGGGTAGGTACATACATAAAAACCAACATACACATATAAAAATCATTACAGAACCTGCCGATTGTACTGCTGTATCATGTGATTCCTAAGTTGCGATTTAAACATTGAAATGGTTTGGCATTGTTTAATTACCTCAGGCAATTTGTTAAACATATCCAAACCTCGATAAAATATAGTGTTCTGTCCACTTTTTTTATTTTTTGGAGCTATAAAGAAATTGTTTATATGTCTGGTATTGTACGAATGTATTTCACTGTTATAAATTATTTTACATGTCAAATAAGGTGGAGAATGACCAATTTTTATTTTAAAAATAAAGACTAAAACATTAAACCGTATGTATTCGATCACTGGCAGCCACTGTAAGCATTCAAGCATTGATCTAATTGGTGTATACCTATTACACCTTAAAATAATTCGCATTGCTCGATTTTGCATTTTTTGTAATTTATCAATTTCATTCTTATTTAACAAAAACAGAATTGTTGAGCAGTAATTAAAGTGTGGCAAAACTAAGGTGTTAAAAATAACTTTTCGTGACCACAATGAGAAGTGTGATGCACAACGTGAAAGACAATTAATATTGTAACTGATCCTTGATACTACCATATTAGCATGTTCCTGGAATGTTAATTTTTCATCAATTTTTACCCCCAAATACTTAATTTTCTTAACTCGTTCTAATACAAAGTTACTCATTTTTATTTTGTAATTGCCTTCAATAAATTCTCTTTTAACTTTTTCGGTGGAAAAAAGCATAAACTTTGTTTTGCTCGTTTTAACTTTTAGCAAATTTTCGCATGTATATTTATAAAAACTATTCAGAGCGTTATTAATCCTAACTACTAAATCTTGAATGTTTTTTGAGTAAGTATGTATTAGGGTATCATCTGCAAACAAATAAATATCGACCAAATCCATAACTTCCACTATGTCATTAATATATATTAAAAACAATAGGGGTCCCAAAATACTCCCCTGAGGTACTCCGTGGTCATTCAATAATTCATCGGAACTTTTCCCATTTATTTTAACAGTCTGTCTCCTATTTTTAAGGTAGCTTTTAAACCACTCCAAAACCGAATCTCGGAATCCTATCCTATATAGCTTGGCTATAAGTTTTTGCCGATTAAGAGTCTCAAAGGCACGTTGTAATGGGAACAAACTTCGTGGGTATTGGAGAACAAGATGTCTGCAGAAGATGGGACAAACAAAAAAAAAGAGTTCATACAAATATCTAGACCAGAAGTTATAAAAAGATATAATAGCAGTATGGGTGGAGTAGATAAGCTTGTTTTTTTTCTGAGTATCTATCGTTCTTATGTGAGATCCGGGAGGTGGACTATTAGACTTATTACACATGCCGTAGATTTAGCGTTGGTCAATGCTTGGCTAGAATATAAAAATGAAGCGGAAGAATTGGGTATTCCAAAACCAAAAATTTTAGATTTACTAGCATTTCGCCAGTCTGTCGCAGAGCATCTTATATATACCAGAAGACCTCCAAAAAGAGGAAGACCCTCCAACAACACTGAAGACGAAACACCGAAAAGGCAGAAGTATGAATCGAGACCTGTACATAATGAAAGACATGACGGATACAATCATTTTCCCGAATATGATGAAAATAAAAACAACTCCAGATGCAAAATGGAAGGTTGTAAGGAAAAAACTCATGTTTTGCAAAACATGTAAAGTTAATCTGTGTTTCCTAAAAGGCAGAAACTGTTTTCGCAATTTTCATTGTTTGTAATAATTTTCATATGTTAAATATTTGTTTTTCATAGAAATTAGCTTTTTCTTCGGTTTTCTTGTTACTCTTACTAATAAAAATATTTTGCAATTATAGTTTGTGTTTTTGTTTTAAACTAGTTTTATCCCTCCAGAGGGACACTCAAAAACTCAATAAAGAGAGGAGGTAATTTTTTTCCCAACTGATATATCTTATTTATCTCTAAATAAGTGTATTGTAAATAAAAACAAAATTTTTAGCTTTTTTTATTTCGATTGACAGTGAAAGGGTTAAAACAAACACACAACTGTAAAAAATGGTCCTATACAAAAAAATGCACTAAATATATGTACAAATACTTGAAATTTGATTTTAAATTATCACGGGCTCATATGGAAGAAAACAATGTTTGTCCTACGCCAACGCCAGCCATATTGACAGCAGTCAGCTGTTTTGTTGGACCGCCTCTTAGACAAGGAACTAAGGACCGCCTAGTATGACAATTTGAAGAAAGGCTAGCTTGCATTGTTGCCAAACTTACATTATTGTATTGTATTAAATTTTTTATGTTTGTCTCCCGACAGTAACGCATTTGGATCCCTGTGCCGATCCCTAATGTTAGACTTTCGACAGTGATGCACTTCGCTGTCGTCCGCCTTTTATATTAGGGTTTTAATGATGATGCTTACGGCGCCTAACCTGGTGTTAACCCGGTACCAATCTACCTAGTGCGGTCAACATTAATCAACAGGCGGATGCATCACTGGCGGAAGCCTAACATTGTAATGTTATTAGACTTTCGCCAGTGATGCCCTGCGCTGTTGTTTGTCTTTTAGCACACTGGATTTCCGTCCAACAGACGACACTCCCGCTCTCTTTATTTAGCAACTGTAATTATGTTTAAAAACGTTTAATAATGTCTAATATAATAATTACTTCTAACTTTTAGTTAGAAATAATAATTTTAGTGTTATAAAACATTATAATATAATCAGTCTTTTACGTAGTTCATAAATTAAGTTTGTGAAAAATATTTTTTTAGCGATACGCTAAAAACAAGTTCAGTGCAACCTTCCGATACCTTAGTTTTTTTGGATATACTTTGAAAAAGTGCCTCATTCATTAATTTTTGTGTATAGGAATTATTAAAAAAAGGTAATCTTTCAAATGTATATTTTAAATTTGTTAAATTCCATAGGTAAAATTCTTTACAAGAGCCCATTATAATTATTAAGTACCTTATACCAGAGTAATTCATCTTTTTCTTCCTGGACTCACACGGAAAAATAATCCAGATAAAAGATGTATAGGCTTCAAGGCTTTTATCTGTTCTTTCACGTACTTAGTACTAAGCAGCAGTGTTGTTCCATAGCCTCAAATTTTTGTATCAAACGGTTATGTTGAATTGTACCAAATTTCGTAAAAGTGTACCAAATTAGATTTGTATGTAGTGATATGACTAACGGCCGGTTGCAGAAAGCTCAATTAAAGTTTAGAATGTTTAACCGAATGTCAAATTTGACAGCGAATTCCTAGATTTCTATAAGCAGCTTGTCAAATCTGAAAGCTCGGTTAACTATTCTAAACAGCAATTAAGTTTTGTGCAACCGTCTGTCAGTTTACCGTTAGCGATTTCTTTTTTAACAACGTACTATTTTGTATTTTGACGATTATGTCACCCATGAAAATAAAGGACAAATAGAAATAAAATAATACTGCAATTATAGCACTTATTTACTAAATAAATATTAAACTGATATCCAAAAATATGAATGTTTTTGAATTTTATTCATATTGTTCCAAAAATTGAGAAAAAATTGTTGCCAACTAAAACAGTGCAATTTTTAAGCAGCTTCTTAAACCTGTGTTCAGTAACCATATTGCCCCGTTATTTATTATTCTCTAATTTTCAAAAACTAAAATGCATTATACTATTTTACAGAATATTATTAATATCAAAACATATCCGACACCACTGGCTGTTCGGCTGCCACAGGCATTTTAGCTGCTAACTTTTGGCTGCCAAGTTTACACCAGAAGATATGATCATCAACCATGGCCTTGTTTATAGATTAGATTAAACAAGAACCATGGATCTGCTAGTGATAGGAAATCTGGATCTTTTTAAAGATCCGGGTCAACGGATCTGGGTCAGTTTAAAGACCCAGATCAGAGAACCGGATCTCGAATCTCTTTAAATTCTTTAAATTAGACGGGCCATATTCGTCAAATAGGGCATTGGGTATGTATGCGTAGCTCCATCCGTCTAAAAATTTTGTAATCATGCAACATCGGTTTTATAGACATTGTCCGTACATTTTTTTAGTTTTTCGGGACGAGTCAAATGAGTGGCGCCCTCTCCAGTCTAGTTTTTTGTTTACAAACTGTATGTAATTTACAGGGAAACGTTTAAGTGAATATTATTGAATTCTTTTTTCCATTTTTTACTCTTTTAAGATATAAAACTAGCGTTGGTCGACCTGAACGGCACATTATGCTGTTCCTTTGTGTTTGGTTGTCTATCCAAAGTACTAAGTGCATAATTTTTAAAGATATTATACTTTAAACTTACAAGGCTTAAGAGTCCCGTTTCCATTTGGATTTATTTGTTTATTTACTGATTTATTAATTTATTTCGCAGAAAATCAATTTTACAGAGATGAACTATGGTTTGACTTGTTAGATTTAGATTTTTGACATTATTTATATTGCTTTTTATTAACTATCATCCTATTATCATCACTAATTATAAGGCCATCTGAACTTCAATATACACATCGCAGTAAAAAAGTAGAGGTTTAAATCTGTTATCTACTCCACACAACATAAATGTAAGTTTTAAAGATCTGGTGTAATATAATGTTTTTAGATGATTTACAACAAGTCAACAAGCTAACCAACCCCAAATTAAATTTTTACACGAATTTCTGTATAAATTCATATTTCATTGCAATCCGCATTCAACAAGCTAGTGACCATCCAATATCTGTCGTCGGTTCCGCGGCTCAACTCCCGACCCGATACCTACAAGCAGTGATGATGGATTGAACAAACCGAAGAACTGACTGAACCATAGACAAACACAACTCTATTTGATCCGTGATCCGGTTCACAGTATTTTCAAGACCCGGCTCCCGTGGGTCAGTACAAAGACCCGGATCAGTCGTGAACGACACATCTGTAGGACCTGCTCATGTCCTATCTAAGTTCCAAGCACGCGCATGGACATGTCGAATGTCTGCTAACAATAACATTATTGTGTACTTACTGCTCTATGGCTGAACTGATTTCGTAGACTTCCTACTTTTAACTGAATTATTCCGTTAACATACAATACAATAACGTAGAACGTAGAGCTCCTGCTATTCAGGATATTCTTTAAATAAAAAACTTTTTTTATTCAAACTCGACTCGCCACTCAAATCATTAACTTCGACTGACCGAATAGCCAGACTTTCCGCTTTTAATACTGTTACAAAGAAACAGACAAATAAGCAACTTATCTTATCTTATCTTATTTTATCTTATCTTATCTTAATCAGATAGAGCGAGCGGGCCTATAAAAGCAAAAGTTGCACCGGCACCCTAGATTTTTCTAATTTCTACGAAAATAACAGTACCATGTGCCATCGGCGTTATGTCGTGCCGCTTCTCCGCTACGCGTATATTATGATATACCCAGTTTGAGCGTGAGGGACAGGCATCGGCAAACCGTACTATTAACGTCCTGTAGGTGACCAGCCAAACACATTTTTACGTAAACCTATTGCACTTTATCATACTACACCACTCACATGAATATAGCTTATTGTTTACGGAACACCTTGCATGTACCCAGTTTTTTCTCTGAAGGGAGTTAAAGAACGATTCTAAGCGGATTAGATAAAATACCTCTCTTTGTCTTCAGAGATGCTGGACTGATTGACGCTTTAGTTTTATTCTTTTACTTTGGACTACGATATACGGATCAAATTATTTACCTTTACCTTTTATCTAATTTCGACCATGGGTCAAGGGAATTGCCCTAGCCAAAGTTATGACGCTACCAAAACATATTGTGGAAAAAAGAACTTGAAATTATTTGAAATAAATATACGATTTCCCTAAATATATTAATAATAGGTAAACCGTAACCATATGCTTATTAAAAAAACAGTCATACGATTAAGTTTTACAAACTTTACACAAACTGGTGAAAAATATTTCACTTTTAAGACAACCTAAACTTTAATTAATTAACTTTACCTACATTGTTCAAATTAATTACCATTAGGGTTGCGGCTACAAAGAATTGTCACGCGTTATTGTGTTAAAAATTACATTTTCTAAGCACATTCTTTGCATGTTTATTAATATAGTATGTCTGTTTATTAAAAATTTGTACCGATTTTGAAATATACCTCATAAATACCCGTGAATAATCATGAATATGAGTCACTAAAAACGTCAATCGTGTGATACCGGCATCAGCCCGCGATAGACGAATTGGCGACCGCTGACCACTGGCTTAGATTTAATAATGGAAGGGAATCCATTGTAAATCCTTAGACCTGTATAACTTATATGCCGTTGCATGGCGAAAAAACTGCTGGTATTTATTATTATTTCTAGCTAGAATTCTAATATTAATGCTAAGGCCTAGTCGTCCAGATACCCTCTATAATAATGAAATTTATGTATATGTCGTAGCGTAGTCTTATAGTGGAATCCGTCTTTTCGCGAAGACGAAGATCCCAAAACGCTTCGACGTATTTTGCATAACACAATATGACTAAATTGTAATCTTGCAGGTTCGTAAAGTGCACAAGAAAAATTGTCTTTTATATTTAAATGATATTTGTGAGACGCAGAATTATACAAAGTGATCCATTTTGAACACATTATCCATGACCATAGCATCTGTATGACTGTATGGTAACAAAATAACTCCAGACCACAAAATAAGCGTACAATTATGTACCAGATCCTTATAATACCAATAGTATTGTTAGGCAACAAAAATAAATTTTATAAAATACGAACGCAATTCTAAAAGTTTTATTAAATCCCTAGTAAATAACTAATACATGGACACTTTTGTGAGATACAGGTTTGCTTTAAAGAACTGACCATAGAGAAACAACTGGTATAATGATTCTAAGGAAACGCTTTCCTTACTGACAAAAAATGTTCAGTATTTACTTTAATCTGATTTGATTATACTTGTATAATTAAATGTATGACTTATAATAATTACTTTAATATACATATTAAACAACTTTTGAGCATTGTTTTTTGTTGATAATGTCTAGAAATAACAGAAAGAAAATTACCCATTACAATGAAATCAAAACAAACACAATTCAACAGCTGGAACGCGTTACTTCGCCGATTTTTAATGATAGATTGTGTTACACGCAATACGGCGAAACTTTATGGGCTCTTCATGAGGAGACTAGACTAGACAGATTCTGGAAGCTCATATTTATACACAATATGCCGTTTCATGAACTGTCTAGGATCTTCGCGAATAGACGCATTTCTTAAGACTACAGGATAAACATCTTCTAATACATTTTTGTCTTAGTTTGAGTTGATTCAAAGTTAGTTTTGGAAAAGTAAATGAGTTGAATATTTTTTTTTATTTTTAAAAAGCATTATCCTCATTATACACTTTTGTACTATAAATAGGGATAATAAAGTAGTTGCTTCGTCGCACAACTAGAGCATATTTAGCAAGACTGAAGTAGCGGAAAATAATGTACTTAAAATTTATAATTTCGTTTTCCTGATTTGATCAGATATATATCGTACTGGACTCTTCCAGTTTAAATTTTTATCATTAAACGCTTATAAATACTTGAAACGGTGTTTCTTTGCCCCCGTAGTACTCATGTTAGAAGATTGACGTTGATGAAGATATAATTCAATTCTTCAAGTTTAAATTCTGTTCCAAAATAAAAAAGGGAGTTTCAAACGGAATTCGGTATTTTCTACCAATTAGATAATTTTATCCGGGTTGACTAGCTTCGGGGAAATACAGATATATATATATATATATATATATATATATATATATATATATATATATATATATATATATATATATATATATATATATATATATATATATATATATATATATATATATATATATATATATATATATATATATATATATATATATATATATATATATATATATATCCCCGAAGCTAGACACAATTATATAATATATATATATATATATATATATATATATATATATATATATATATATAGTTTTTATTTTTTTCGTCACATCGCGACGGGCCGGTGTTGGGTGATATAAGCTACGACGAACATTATAGCCGAGGTAATAGCATGGGACATATGCGAACGTACTACGTACCGCGTGAACTGGTAGATGAAGTATTGCATGTGAGATGATGGCATCGTCTGGCCGAGCCACCGTCTGTAATAAATATATATCTGTGGATGGTGGCCCGCGGTCTGCTCCTAATGGCATTATTTGTATGTTAGTCAAGCAATTATAATAGGGATACAGGAAATAATAAACGTCATTTTGGTTTTGTGCGTTTTTAGGATGTTTGCAAAACTATTTTTGAAAAATATTTACTTTTTCAAAAAGAGAATTTTCCCTTTATATTTTCTGGTACGACCCGGCCGACACTGCCGCCCCTGACGAGCCGTCACTGGCTGGTATGCAAATAAAACCAACAAAAAACAGCTTAACATGGGGGGCTGTATTGAGTTGTTGACATTTTATTTGACGGAACCAAGGCAATATCGTCGGCGCAATATTTCATATAAAGCGCCCCATCAGAATACGATATTTAAAACACTATTACATATACAAATACGGTCTTGCTTAGTCCAGGTTAGTTTGATGTAAAAAAAAATGTATCTATCAAAAACTTTAGCAGTATATTTTCCATATCTTAAAATTTCAAACTACCAAACTGGTAATGGAAAATAAAAATCTGAGGAAAATTACGGTTATATGATTTTTCATGTGGTTTATGTGCAATTAAGCTTGTGACAAGAGTACGTAATATATTTTTAAATGAAATACAATTTCTAGTTCAGGGGAACAGAAATACAATATAATATTAACTTAAAATGTGCTAGGACCCACCTAATTAGAGCGATTTAAACTATTACTTTTTCACCAAACCCTCCCTAAAACGAACAGCTACGAAATAATTTCTTACTATCCGTATTCGTAAATAAGCACCAACGACCGAGAAGGTTCCTATCATATAATCAGTCTATTTACAAATTTTCTTACTATCCGTAAACAAGTATCGACTACAAAGTACTCGAGCACTGTTTAAAACCAGGCATCGATTCCTGTAATAAGTCGGTCTTCCACCAAGATTTATCTATACTACATAGTCGACATAAGAGAACAATGCGTCGCGGTATCAGTGTTGCCGGCCGATTCCGAAAGTAGTCAGTAGACGATTCTCAATAAAGTAGTCGGCTACTATCCATTCTTTAAGGAATCGACTACTACTCGATTCCAGTATACGAGTACTCCTATCACTAGCAAAAACATTAGTGTCACGAACCGCTCGTAGATTTTTTATTCTTAAGATAAACATCCGCAGTTCTACATAGAATATTACCGTAATGGCCGCTATGTGGCGGGAGTGGGAGGGGTAAGGGGATAGCTTGAAAGAAAAGGTTATCTCGTGAGACCAATAGTACTCTCAAGGGGCATCTAGTGGAGGCCAAGATGCATTAGAAGAGTTTATTAAGAAAGACAAATTTAAAGATATTGAAATACATGGGGTGGCCGGGAGCTCAGAGCTCGCCATCCGGACATCCCACTGATAACGTCCCCAAACTGGAATACGGTGTATCTCGATCCGAGGGTCGCCGGATCAAGCGAGTAAGCCCCGGACGGGGAGCAATCTGGCAAATAGAATAGTATCCGCGCCAACAATCTAGAAACAACAACAACATAAACATCCACAGGATTCCTGAAGCTTGCCGAGTCTTGGTTGAAATGTATTATGTGGAGCATATAAATAAGTTTGGTTTATTTTCCGGCTATTCCATCGTGACTAATTTGGCTAGTGGTGCAACGTCTGATTTCCACGTGTTTGTATTGAGTTCAATTCCTAGCATTGGGTGCTTTTCTTTTATTGTTGGCACATACACACTTTAAAAAACGGAATTCGTTTCGGCTAGACCTGGTTAGGTTGGTTTTTTGGGATGATATTAAAAACCGTATCTATACAAAAACGTATATCTATATTAAAACATGGAATATGTATGGTCAAACGGAAAACTCGGCAAGCGGCGGAACTCGTGAGGATTTTTAAGAAAAAATGTTCTTGCGAAATCGATCTAGATCGAAACTACAATAGGTACACATTATTACATAATCAGTCGCACAGCTTAGGTAGACTTCCAAACTAGAATTGTACTTTTTTAGGTTAAACAGAGCTTGCTTACCGTAATGTTTTATGTTTAAAAAGACAAAATAATATGCAGAGAAAATGATAAAAAACAAAAACGTATTTTAACCTCCATAAAGAAAATAAAAACAAAAATATTTAAAGTAAAAAAATATAATTACTAGACTTTACCCTTTAGAAGACTGCCACTAACACAAACACATAGCATAAGGAAGATGGACAAACCTCAGACCTGTCCTCTAAATATTAAAATAAAAGGAAAAATCTTTAACTGTTTGTACAAGGTTTTCCCTTATATTGTGGCGCCATATATACGTCCTATACGATTAATTATAAAACAGACAAAACCCAAACAAAGCTTTAAATATAAAAACTGTATGCTTTTTTCAAATTCTATTATTTATAAACCGAAAAAAGAGAGCTTACTAATGATTACAAATTAAATAGGGTGTTCCCTTTAAAAATAGAATAATTTATTTCTTTTCCCTTGTACAAGTCTAAAAGACTATATAATGTAAAGATTTATTCTATCTCTTATAATTATCACTCTAGGTGAGTCGTCAAAATGTAAATGAAAACAAAAAAAATATAAGTTCCAATCTGAAAAATCTAAAAAGTTCAAAAAACAATTGTTGAGAGTCTTCCTCTAGCTAGCCCATACGAAAGGGGTCTAATATATTTCCAGCCTTTGAAAATAGCTTCTGATGCTGCATAACTGGATACTATTAGTATCAGTCAGTAGAGATGCGTGCTTTTTCAGTAAAAAAGTTGTCGTATTTGCCTATTTTTGGCAGCTTTGACATTAAAATACCATTTTGCACTAAAACTGACGTCAATTCGAAATACAAACGGGGCTCTTTTGTGATTTTTAGTTATAAACACTATATTTTATACTGTTCTTTACTAAATATTAGGTAACCGATTATTAAATATGGAAATGTCTGAAAAGTTTCTGGAAATTTCACTTAAATTTTCCATTTTAAAGTTTTCGATAGCTCTAAATATCAGAATTACTGTTTTGAAATTTAAACCGTTTTCTAATAACTTTTTTATATTTCTCTGAAAATTTCGAGAATTTTCTTTTAAATTTCAATGGAAGTTTCCCCCGGCTTTTCTAAAAGATGATGTCATGTCAAAGTGTCAATAATGTCACCACTAGAGGTGGGTCGCGATTTCGCAAACTACTACTTTTAGAAAATCAGACCGCTCTTTGGAGCAAAGTACGCTAGCTGTTTTTATAGTGTTCAGCAATTTGCGTTTTCAAGATAAGTAAATTTTGACTAAGCATGTTTTTGATATTTTGTTTTGATATTTTTATCAGAGAGATACCATGTCTGTTGTAATATTTTAAAATAAAGATCCTAGTTAAGCAAAATTAAAAAAAAAACAAACAATTATATTATAGTATTTTAAACAGTAAAAAAACTAAAATATAGCAACTTATTGATGGTATGAAAACAAAATCGTATTAACTAATAAATATATTTAAATATTGAAATAAACGTTTAGAAACCTTTTTAAACTTTAACCTTATTATAACTTGTTAGTCGTGTTTAACCTTCTTTCCAATAATAATAGTTGTCCAGTTTTGGAGAATAAGGTACCTTGTAAAATTCACGAGAAAAACAAACTTTTTACCACGAACTTTCAGAGCTACGTTTACTTATTGATGAAAATGAAAAGTGGTGTTTACTGAATACTAAAGTGGTGTCGAATGACATAAGCAAGGCCTTCCAGGAATCCCGTTTCTCCATAAGGGCCAAAAACCAAAGCAGTATTGTCAAATATATAAACATTTAAACATCAGAAACAGTAATAAAAATATATCTCAGTTGAAATTTAAGAAACACCCATCCCAAAATTTTAGAGAGCTTTCTATTCATGTAATAGACTAAAAAATAATATTAATATTTTATTCAACGACTGTCTATCTGGCATCATCCTAAAATCATGAACAAGAGCAGAGAGCAGCGCTGTGAACGGTCGCAGCCGCCGCCTTTGCCGGTGATTTGCATGTACAGTTTTGTCAGCTCCGATGCTCCGAAAAACCACTGTGTGTCACAGTGCCACAGCCGGAGTAGACGCTCCCAAAAAATCGCAGATTAACCCACCTCTAGTTACCGTTCATGTAATTGATTCCATATCTTTTCGTTGCGTGTGCGGTATATTTCTTAATATATCGATATTTCTCAACAAAGTATCGATATATATTATGAAATATAATATATATATCGATATATTTAATATATCGATATATCGTAGCCATCCCTACTTCTAGCTAATTAAAAATCATACAAATCTAAGCTAAGCAGTAAGCACTTAGAACATAGATTCATGTTTCCCACATAAAGAGAAGGGGGGAAACCGAACACCGAATTAAATTATAGTATTTTATAATTATAAAGGATTAAGCATTATAATAAAATAGAATAATTTATTCTTTGGCTGGTTCCAGAGAACTACATAATGATAATTTAATAGATCACAACTCCTAAATATTATATTACCACCACGCTCACTTTTTATATTTAGATCATGATTCTATAAATACAAATTACAATTAAAAAAGTGTTAATATTGTTAATCGTGGAAATGTTTGGAAATATAACAGCGGAAACAATCGATAACGGTTACCTTGAAGTTTTCAACCAATAAGAACACAATAATGTAGCTTCCTCCTTTACTGATTCTCGATCTTGCGTTTTTCAGTTTTTCTCTTTCTCTTTACCGTTTCGATAGCTAACGTACGTCGTTGTGCACGCTCCGTAATTTTTCTTTTTTTTTGCGTATATAGTTAAGAAAAAACTACAAAAACACTTTTAAAAATGGCAGACACCGAAGCACCAAAGAGGCAAGTAAAAGATTTTTTTTTAATTTTGGTGATTCTCCAGTAATACATGTTGTTTTCGCGCTTTGGCTGTAGTGAAAGCAAAATGGCGGGTGACTGATGTGATATAAAAGCATTAGCCGATGATTCAAATTATATTCAAATAGGGATACTAATATGAATATGAGGTCAGATTTATAATATTGTTCGTTTTTCGTTTTTTTTTGTTAAATTTTAATGCCTGAATACGCATTTAGATAAAAAGGCAATTTTGAGTTAAAACGTGGTTTGGCGCCAAACATGAGATTGTTCGGCGGATTCATCCCCAAACTTCAGTTCCCAAAAAGTATGTTTTGTTTATAACTTAAAAAAAAGCTTTTTCTCCCATGTTGGATTTTACAATTTATAACTTGTGTTATTTTGGGTAAACCTTAAGCCTCCTAAACAAATTTCATTAATATTATTGGTTTTTATAATATAGGAGTAACATAATCAAAAGCAGTAAAAGGAAAATCAATTAATTACACCAAATATCGAGAAAAAATCATTGTATTATCAGTATAGTTATCGGCATCTCGTGGTATCCTGGTATTATTGGCACCATAGCATAAAATCTTTTATTTTAAAAATAAACACCTATTTTAAAGTAAAACAAATATTTTTTATTATTTAGGTATTGTTATATGAAATATCACTTTATTAACAAAGTAAAATCTAAAATAGTTATTACCTAATGTTTATTAAACATATCAAACAGGTAAATGAGTTGAGTTAAATTTGTGTAATTTATGTTTTCAATACATTTAGTATGATACTCCCTTAAACATATTCCTTGAAAAGTGAGTTATTATTAAGTCATATGTTCAAAAGGAGAATGATTTCATACATTACATGTATAATAGTAGGCGTCAATGTATTCTACCATCCCTGATTCCAACAACAAATCATTCATATTTTGAAATTATATTGTAACACTTAACTTATTCATTAGGTAATGTTTACCCAATAGCTAAATATTTTCTGTTTAAATATTTTTAAAAAATTTCCTCGGATGCATAATATTGTAATAATTTAGTTAGAAGGCTTTTGCACATAAATAAAGAAAGTTAGCATGGATTTGTTAAAAATAGGTCAACAGTCACAAATTTATTAGTTTATGAACAAAAAAAAAATTTCTTTAGAATCTCATCACCCAGCAGATACAGTTTATACGGACTTTCATAAAGCATTCGATACAGTAGTACACAGAAATCTTATTAATAAATTTAGAGCAGTTGGTATTACATGGGATTTATTGAATTAGATCGCTGGTTATTTAACTGGAAGATGTCAAATTATAAAAATAAAGAATATACTATCCAAAAAAAAAAATATGTTTCATCTGATATACCCCAAGGTGTTCATCTATCCCCAATTCTATTTAATATTTATATTAATGATGTTCAAAATTATATAATACATTCTGAAACTCTTTCATATGCAGATGACCTTACATTTTTTAGAGAAATTAAGTCTGCCGAAGATTGCAACAAGATCAAGAAGATATTAACGGGTTTGTTAATCTAAAGTAATCTCATTTTCTCGAAAAAAGAACAATATCAATTTTAACTATGAAATTGCTTCTCAACCACTAGAAAAGTAAATAACAAAAGATTTAGCAATTATATTTGACAAAGTATTGACATTTAATAATCATTGAATATATTACCAACAAGGCTTCAAAAACTGTAGGATTTTTAAAAAGAACACAGAGATTTCTCTGATATCTTTTGCTTTAAAGTACTTTACTCTTCATATATTCATTCTACTTTACAGTATGCTAGACAAATTTGTTCTCTCTTTTATTTCATACTGATCTTTTTGAAAGAATTCAAAGAAAATTTCTGAGATTTGTTGCATATAAAATGTCGATTCCTTCAGACTATGTAAAATATATTGAAATAATGAAATTACTTGACCTCCCGTTTTTCGAAAGACGTCGAAGTTTTATTGATATTATTATTTTATACAAGATCAGTAACTCAAAGATTGATTGTTCTCAATTACTAGAAATGATATTATTTAATGTACTGTAATAAAGGATAGGTTATTTTATATCGACCTGAACACATAAATATTTTCTTCAAATGCTGCTGTGGTTTTGGTTTCATATTTATTTGTATTTAATTATTTGTTAACTTTAAATTTTTAAATATAAAGTCTTAATTTTATTTACTCTTGTTTTTTCTTGTAATGACTGGTCCGTTAATAAAACATTTATTTATTTATAATAAACTTGTTGATAATTTTGATAAAACAACTTGTTTTATTATCGTAAATGTATACACAAGTGTTGTTTGAGAAACTCTGCTTTTTTTCTCTTTCTTATTTTGTCTATAAATTTGAGGATAATTTTGGAACAAAGTCTAGAACTCGCAAAATCCCTTGCTATCCACGCAAGGGCAGGATAGCTTTACGCGAGACAGTACTTACTATAAAAGGGTTCAACGTGGTACCAACCTTTGATCTCGTCTCGCTTGTCTGCCGGCCGGCACTTTTATTCGGATCGATTTTCCCGGAAAAATGGAATATTAGTGAAGTTAATGTCGCGTGATGTTTAGGGTGAATTGAGTAACCCGTCTGCCGGAATTATTCGGATATACTGTAACAGGTAACTAGTTCTATGTCTTTTGGGATAAATATTCATCAATTCATTAGTTTTGCTAATCAAAGCCATTGTTTCCAACATATACAGTCCGCTTAAATCGATTTTTTCATATTTACTACTTCATTTTGGGCCTTCTTCACCAGATAAGTGTCGAATTGACCATTTAAAAATTCCAATTTTGCTTTAGAACAGGAACATTGGTAGCCATTTTTCTCAAATCCGATCTATATTTTGCTTGCGCACGTTTGTCCAGCGGATATTTCGTCTGTCTTCGCGCAGCCACAGCCAGCTACATTATTACATGGTAGGTACGATATCGAACGTGGCGACGGCGACTGGCGCACAGCGTCTGTCTATTGTTATATTTTATTTTTATTTTCACAGTACTCAAACACGGCTTTAATACTTTAATTCTGGAAACTTATTTTCAATCCCGCTTAAATATTAACAAACAATACTCATAGATGCATATTTTGCGAATTTTTATTGTTAAAAAATAAAAAAAATATATTAATGGAATATCCATTTACAGTTAACAGTAAGCATATAACATGTAACATGTACAACCAAGTGCAAAAACAAGTGCCAAAATATAAGCAAGTAATATAATATATATAAATAAAAAAAAAAAATATCACATTTAGCAAGGAATAGTTTTAAATCAACATTACACAAATTTTAAAAACAACCATTATAACTTTTTTAAAGCATTCCTAAATCTTGGAAAACTCATATTAAACAAATCAATATGACTTGGTAAGACATTTGCATACGTACACATTCTGTCTATGGGGGTAGTTAAGCCATAGTTAGTTCTGTGGAATCTAGTATGAAATAGTTGTTCTTGCCTTGTTGACTTGACAGGAACATGAAAGTTTATTTTACTTAAGAGAGAAGGTGACTTAATAAGGTCGTTAAGAATTTTAAATAAACACAGGTCAAAGTATTTCCTTCTCTCTTCTTTGTTAATAAATAATACAATTTATTTATTTTACTTTGCCATATTGCATTTATTTGGCAAGTACGGTTCGCTTAACATTGTACTATCGATATTTTGATATCTATTTTGCGGCTTCACTACATGTAACAATTTTTTTTTTTGTATCAAATTGCAATTAAAATTGCATACTTTTGTGTAGGTATAATTATTCTTGTCTATCGATCATTTGCAGGAAAGAAGAAATACAATATATTTGAATATTTTTAATGCATTTCCGATTTTAATTTGTTATAATTTTTAAAATGTCAGATAAATTGGCTAATTTAAAATGAACTACTGCACTCAAGCGGTTGGAGGAAGCACACGAAACAGGACTGAAAGCTGTTTCTGATAACTCTTTAAAATCAAATTTTTTAGTGAGAGCAGATTCTGTTGATAGCACTTATAATGACTTTCAACCAGCGCATAATACTGTCATATCTTTAATTGACAATACTGATTTCGCAAAGTATGATGAAATGCGGCTTGCTGCAGATAAAGCCTATTATAGCATAAAATCTTTAAAACATGATTTCTTATTAAGTAACCAAACTTTTTCAATCTGCAGATATATCAGCTAGCTTCCCAAGCTTAATTTACCTATTTTTGAATTACAAAAATTGGCCTAGTTTTTTTGATCTATATAACAGTGTTATTCATGATAATCTTGATTTATCGAACATTGAAAAATTTCAATACCTGTTAACGTCATTAGACAAGGAACCTTTAAATTTAGTTAAGGGTATTCCTCTTACAGAAGTTAACTATTCTGTAGCCTATGATATGTTGATAAAACGTTATCAAAACAAACGCATTTTAGCTACGCAATATTATAATGATCTTTTTCATGCTCCATCTGTTCAAAATGCTTCATCGAAGGAACAAATTTTAAATATTTTTTCTGAGAACTTAGCCGCCTTTAGAGCCTTAAATTGTCCTGTTGAACACTGGGATTTTTTGTTGTTTAATCTGTTGATAAATAAACTTGCTGCCGACTTTTAGGCAATTAATTTCATTTGTAGGAAAGCAATGCTTAGCCTTGGAGTTGGTTCAGTACTCTTTGAAAGGTTTGGATAACCCTAAAAGTGGTAAAAAAGCATTTCTCAACGTAATGCTTGATCCCGATGTTGAGAATAGAAGTCGCAAAAGATGTTTTTTATGTTCTTCTCACGCATAAGTGTCCTGCTTTTTTGGTGAAATCTCAGCTTGACAGATTTGCATTTGCCAAACAGTACAAATTATGCCTTAACTGTTTAGTATCTCCACACTCTCGTAAATATTGTGGGTCTTCTCATAAATGTAAGGGTTGCAAATCACCACATCATACCACTTTACACTTTGGTAAAACGTCTCCTACAGTGCCTCCTGTCCAAGATCAGCCCTCTAATGTGGGCCCTCTTCAAGATATTTCTAAACCCCATCTTTCATATACATACACTAAAAGTTGCTCTACACAGCTTGTAATAAAACCTCACGGTCAACCAAATCCCTTGCTAATGTTTGAAGCTATTATCATACCAAAAGTTTGTTCTAACCAGGCTAAGATTCCTATTAATCCTTCTGAAATTGAACATATCAAATTCTTAAAGCTTGCTGACAATAATTTTCACACGCCAGGTCTTACTGACATGCATATTGGTGCCAAGCTGGTACGTACCTCTTATATTCAGATCTAGTCATATTGTTGGAAATCCTAACCAGCCTGTTGCTTTGGAGACCATCTTTGGTTATGTGTTGCAGGGAAAAACAAATGTTTCTTGCAAGGCTTCAAACTTTGTTTCGAATTGTCACATTTCAATGGAGGACAATCTTGATATTTTATTACGCAAAATTGAGCAACTTCTTAAACGTTCGTTTTTCTCTCCTGAAGAAAGACAATGTGAGGAAATCTATAAAGCTCTGACCTTTCGAGAACCTTGAGGACGATTTTCAGTATCATTACCATTTCCCCAAGCACCACCTAAATTTGGTGACACCTGCTCCCAAGCTTATCGCCGCTTTGGCATGCTTGAAAGACGTTTCTTAAAAAACCCTGACTTGCATACAAAATATGTAAATTTTATGCAAGATTATTTAGACAAGCGTCATATGTCGACTAAGGAGGAAAACACTGTGGTTTTATATATTTTCTTCGAATTTTATTCTTTCTTTATTAGAAAAATTTTCTAGTTGGCAGAAGATTCTAAGGATAGTCGCTTATATTATTCGTTTTGTTTCAAATACAAAGTCAAAGACAAGACCTCAAAGTGGTTTAACCCCCCATGAAATCGATTCTTCACTTAAAATTATAGTAAAACACATCCAACAGGAGTTCTTTTCAGATATTTTCAAAAATAAACCAAAATTCCTTGCTGCCTAAACCTTGCTCCTTTTATGGGCGCCAATGGTGTTCTAAGAGTCAGTGGTACACTCAAAAAATCTCAATTCTCATGATGTTCACTCTAATTCTACTGCCCATAGGCTAACTGAGTTAATAATTGAATTTACTCATAATAAATGTCTACATCCGGGACTTAAAACAATGCAATATTTACTACTATTCAATTAAAGAAAAATACATAAATAATATATCTAATTCACTAATATCCCATTTTTTAGGGAAAATCGATCCGAATAAAAGTGCCGGCCGGCAGACAAGCGAGACGAGATCTAAGGTCGGTACCAAGTGAACCCTTTTACAGTATTGAAATGTTTCCATTTTAAACCCAAATCATACAACCCTTATATGGCCGATTTGCCAGCTCTCAGGGTTTAACAAATCAAAGCATTTTCTTCTGTCTGTAGATTTTGCCCTTTCATTTGCTCTTTTAATGAGCAAGCATAGGGGTGCTAAAACTTATAAGGGTTACGTCTGTGTATTTGTTTGCACAACTACTAAGGCCATACATTTAGAGGCCACTTCTGATTTTAGCGCCGAATCCTTTTTGGCTGCTTTGAGGCGCTCCGTTGCTAGACGAGGCAGATGTATCACTTTAACGAGTGATCAAGGCACACATTTTAAAGGAGCGTATAGTATGTTCCTTGATTTGGCACGAAGGGCTGCCCAAGACCTTTCAATCACTTGGAATTTTAACCCTCCTAGCGCTCCAAGCTTTAATGAACTTGCCGAAGCGGGTGTTAAATCCTTTAAAGGTCACTTTTATCGTGTTTTGGGAACTCAGTCTTTTTCTTTTGAAGAGTTTTGCACCATTCTGAAGCATATAGAAGCGGTACTAAATTCAAGGCCCCATGACCTTCAGCCTCGGACCCCCAGTCATTTTTTAGTTCTCGAGCCTTTAAACAGCTCCATTCCAGATCCTGATCTTAGTCATTTAAACCTGAGCCGGCTAAATCATTGGCAACTAGTGCAGGGAATCCAGAGTGATTTTTGGAAATGGTGGTCCACTGAATACATTAACTCTCTACAACCAAGGTCCAAATGGACTTATTTTAGTTTGAAAACATTCGTTTTGGTGGGGTAAATGTTTGAGAAACTGCTTTTTTTTTCTCTTTTTCTTATTTCGTGTTTATAAATTTGAGGATAATTTCGGAACAAATTAATTATCAATTGATTTTCAATTTTCTAAATTCCGAAATTATTTTTTGTTTTGTATTCTATATATCTATACACAGTTGTAATGCCGATTCGCCTAGAACGCGCAAAGTCCTTTGCTATCCTTGCAAGGGCAGGATCGCTTTACGCGAGACAATACTGTAAAAGGGTTCACTTGGTACCGACCTTAGATCTCGTCTCGCTTGTCTGCCGGCCGGCACTTTTATTCGGATCGATTTTCCCTAAAAAATGGGATATTAGTGAATTAGATATATTATTTATGTATTTTTCTTTAATTGAATTACAGCAGCATAGTGAAAAATATCAGCCTCTGACAAAATCAGGATGATAATGTGTATTAACAGTAGAAAGAACTGGAAAAAAGTAAATTAGGAACCACAGATACTTTAGAATTGCTTGCCCTGTGAGCCACAGGAAATTTTTTAATGTACATTTAGAGTGTCCAAGTGAACACAGTGTAAAGGCAAAATGCATACATACAATTGAACCTTACATGCAATATTAAGAGTGAAATTTCTAGATTGATAATTTTGGTGCAAAGTTTTCAAAATCAGCAGTTTTTTACATTTAATAATTTTGTAACAGCAGATCTACAGTCAAAATGAATGGTGTATTTGGCAGACAAGTTTTAACAGAGTTATTAAAAATATATTTATTTAAAGATTCTACCTTCTACATAAAATAACTGCTACAATAATTATGGATGGCAGGCTTTAATATTAAATATCGGCTTCTGCTTAATTTCAGAATGAAATCTCTTCAGGATTCAAAATTGGCAGTGTTTTATTTTAAAAATTTTGTGTAAGCAGATCTAGAATCAAAACGAGCAGTGCCATATAGAGTGACTATTAGGTGATCTTTTAAGCTATTTTGATTCGAGGATATTTACAGAGCTGTTTTTATATTATAATGTGAAATTACTGATTCCGTTGTTATTAAGGGCACACTAAACTTAGCTTATCTGCAAATATTTGGTGCTATATCAGGTATCTCAATGTCTTTAATCTATTCAATATTATGCCAGCCATCACACTTGCAATTTACAAAATTCGTGACGTGCACCAAATATCTTTTTGGTTAAAGGTCTTCCCACAGAAATTGTTTCTGTATGGGGGTTTACAGTGATTAGACTAATCTTTTTTTATGGTGTTATTATATTCAACATTTAGCATAGCCTTTAAGAAAATATGCTAAAACCAATTCTTGCCTAATAGCTTACTCAGCTTACAGATGTTTTGTATTGATGACATATGAATGGGGTATCCGACGCCTAGTATTGCAAGATGTGTTCGATTTTTTCCATACAACTACTTTCAGTATTAATTTTTTGGATTTTTTTTTAAGTGAAAATATTATGTCTGCCATTAATGTGGTTAGTAGCATTTGTTGGGTGACTTCCTTTGAAGTTTTAAGCATTCCATTTACAATAGTGTTTTTCTTGAATCTGACTGTAGATGCTCCAAAGTAATTCTCCATCCTGGTAGATTGTCTAGAACCGACAAAATTATATCGCTGATATGTTCTGCCAAACTAATTTCAAAATACACCAGAAATAGATTGGCACAGCCTTTAAATCAGACACTAGATTTTTTTGCTTTTGGAACACTGGCAAATGTATCTTCCATAGCAAGATGGAGTGATGTCAACAACGACATTAATTGGTAATTAGACCACGATTCAAACAATTTCTGAACCCCCGTGTTTTTTCCTGTGTTGGTAGTCTCATTATCTGTGATAATCCCTCTTAATTTTTCAAAATTATTAGATGTTATGCGGTCATACAATTTTACCTACCTTTTCAATGAGCCTACGCGAATAACAGAAACTACTGAAACTGACGTGTCAAGGATCGTGGAACGAAAAAAAATGTCTGGTCTTTCTGATCATAACTTTCAAATTATCAACTATTAGATATATCAAACGAAACTCAAACTATGTTTATATCTTACAATGGAATAAAAAATAGTAATTTTAGTGGTAAACTAGAATCTTTCATGTGGAAGAGATTGTTTTTAAATCTGAGCCCATATAACAAGTTCACCTTATTTTTAAAGACATAAGTCCAGGTAGAAGTCATTAAGTCCAGTTATCTTCATTTCTAAATAAATCCATTTTATTTGTCAAATATCTGTTGCCGGATAAGCTAATGAATGAGAGCTCGGTATCTGTCCGGTATCATTTTTGCGTACTTTCACTTAAACTTATTCTTCGGTTAACAATTGGAGGAATAGGACATTAGGTCCTAAAATATTCCACTTCTGCTGTCAATGCGTGGTTTCTTTATTGCGGGCGTCGGGGTCGGCAGCGCACTTAAACTTTTAAAACACAGGTTATATTGAAAACCAGATTTGAATCCCCGATAATATTGGAGACTTTTGTAAATAAAACATAATGTATATGTTTAATATATGTATGTATAATTTGAACATTTTGGTTGCCTTTTCTACAGATTTGTTTCTACTATGGAGCCTGTGATATTTAATTACAGGATTGAAGCCTCACACTTAGAATGTGTAACCTCATTTAATGATCTCGGTGTGATTTTTGATCATGAATTAATATTCATTGAACATATTGAGCATATAACACTTAAGAAGTTTTCTAGGTTTCCTGTGCCGTACTTGCCGACATGAATGATACTAGGGCCATTTCATTTTTACATTATTCTCTGGTGAGAAGTATCCTAGAATATAACAGTATTATTTGGTCTCCGTCATATAACTGTCATATAAACAGATTACAGAATATTCAAAACAAATTTGTAAAAGTCCTTCTATTTAAGCATAACTTTCCATATCAGGATATATCATATAACACTAGAATCTTATTGACTGGTATGAAGAGTCTTGGTCGTCGTCGCGAGAACTCTATGGCATTCTTCCTGTTTAAGCTCCTCAATGGGCACTTCGACTGCTTCTTACTTTGTGATGTACATTTTTGCATACTATCCAGAAACACCTGGACTAGATAATTGTTTTTTGAAAGAATGCACAGAATGAACTATGGTTTATCATGCTTTTCTTATAGGCTGGTAAGAAATTACAATGAACATTTTTCGAATTTTAATATTTTTCAAAATACTTTAACAAACGTTAAAAACTCTAAGAAATTCAGAAATGCATGATCATCTATTTTAGTTTTTATTCCTTTCTTCTCGTGACTGAAGACTTTTGCAACGTGTTTGTTCTGAAAATAAATTTGGTCATTCGCTTTTCCAATATTTGATTTGTGTGTATGGGTCTACAAAATGTTTCCACTTTGTTTAATCTTATCATATTTTTTCAATTTGCTATATATAATTTTATATTTCATAGTATCTGATGAATAGTGTATATTGAGTGTTATTGTATTTTTTTTATTGTACTGTTTGGAGATTGCTCTCTGTGATGTACTTGACTGAATATATAAAAAAAAGTAAATAAGTTAATTATTTTCTGAAATTTTTGATAAAAAAGGAGGGAAGACAGGACAGATTTTTAATACATAATTCATGAAGAAAATGTCGCCGAAAAAACCAGAGTTCAGATTTGTGATAAGATACCCAAAATCAACAAAATAATCTTAACCGAAATGTTACCAAATCTTTAATCGTTCCTTTGATATAAACTTAATACAGGATCATGTTTTTAAAATAAAAATATCTAATATTAAGTTTATTATGAATGAGAAACGCCTTTAAACGTAATCGCGCTTATTGATACCTATTTTATCGTTCAGATAATCAGCTATTCGGAGGTCCAACTAGCAAATAAGATATCTGACGGGTATGCATGTTTACTTTGCAGATGCCTTTATTCTAGAGTGAAAGTCCCATTGGCTATCTGCTGGATAAAATTTAATATGCCCAAAAAATACCACTATTTGGACATGAGAATACCGAGGCCTAAAAGAACTTCATAATAAAACGTTTTCTGTCAAAAAACTCACCAACCACAAACCTTGGTCATGGATCATGCATGAAATCAAAACTTCTTCAAAACATAAAAGAGTTCTTTTACAGCAATTCAAAACTAAAGATGATTTGGGTTTTAAAAATTATGTTGAACATGTAATGTCTTTAAAAATAGGTAGTCTTAAGTTCTGGGTCCACTATGAAGGTACCCGAGGAACGACACTGAGAAATGTTTGTTTTCTGGACGTTTCAGGGGAAATTCTACCCCCGTCTTCAGCAATTCTACAAATAAAAAACTAAAAGCAGAATATTTCTTATGTTTAGTATCAGAAATATAGCCAGAATGGCTAATCGTTGACAAAATTCAATAAATGTCAATTTAAGGGTGTTATTTTTAATTGTTAGAATAAGGTGGGAAAATATGTGTACCATTCTGGTTATATTTCTGATACTAATCATAAGAAATATACGGCTTTTAGTTTTTTCTTGTAGATTTGCTGAAGACGGGGGTAGAATTTCCCCCGAAACGTCAAGAAAACAAATATTTTTTAGTGTCGTTCCTCGGGTACCTTCATAGTGGACCCATAACTTAAGACTGTCTATTGATCTTACCAGGTAAATAATTTCAATTTAAAATTTTGTTTAAGGTGACAAACCCAAAAAATAGTTTTAAATACTCCACTTGTTTCTCATCAATCTCACACACTGCTTGAAAATAATCTTGTTATTCAAGAAACCTGAAACAGCCTCTTCATCAAACATATTGAGATACAATTTTTCCACAAGGCAGTTATATTTCTGCTTCTAAGTATAAAAGAAACAAAAAAATGGCAGACTAGCACTATCTGTATGTAAATTATAACTAAAACTAAAGTTAAAACAATGTAATAAAGTAATATAATAAAATATAAGCTACATTACAAGTAATTAGAAACAAATTTAAAAACGACAATTATACAAAGGGATAAATAAATAATATCTAACAGCCCACAAAACAATGTTGTTGCCATCAGGAAAGGCTTATAATTATATAAGGCATGTTCAAAATTAAGGTTCTCTTAATTACTCTTTTGAATTCTACCAAAGGCAGACATTTTCTGGTATTTTATTAAAGAACTTAGGACCATGATACAGTGATGCAATTTTAGAGTGATTTAGGCAAAAGAATTGTACTGTAAGATTATGGCGAGTTCTAGTAATGTGATCGTGGATTTCGTCTACCCCAATTTAAATCAAAACCTGAGGTATTGATTTAAATTGATATGTGCAAATATAAGACATTCATATCTAAACTGGCCCACAAAAAAAGTGGCGAGCGTAAAATTTGTATCAATTTCAACCCTTAACAATTTTTGAATGGATTCTTAGATTCTGTTAATTTTTTTTGCAATTTGTTTCGATACCTTTTCATAATGATTTTGTGATATAAATTTAAACCTCGGAATAATACTGGATAATATACAGGGTCAAACACAAACTTGTGTTTTTTCACCAATTTTTGAGATGCTCTATAGAATGGCCTGGCTAAATATCACGATCGTCTATGAGTCATTTTGTTGCCTATTTCTTTAGAATCATTTTTTTTAAATGATCGTTTTATCTTTTTTTTTAGAGAAAGTGCAGCCCTATATGTAAAGTGCTGTTTTTACTAAATAAAAACATAAAAAGACTGCTTATCTATAGACAACATTTATTTTAAGTAATAATCAAACTTTTAATTTAAATTTTATAAACAAGAACTTAAATTAATAATGAGTGTTTCCCCCTCTGGCCCTTATTACACTTTGTAAACGCCTTGGCATGCTTTCAATCAGTCGTGCAATTGAATTTTGGGAGATGTGATCCCATTCTTGAACCAGTGCTTCTCCAAGTTCCTCTAAATTCGCGGGTACATGTGGACGACTACGAACATGCTTACCAAGCTGATCCCAAACATGCTCAATCGGATTTAAATCCGGGCTGCTAGCTGGCCATGACAAAAGATGTATGCCCACTTCGTCCAAATATTGCCTCACAATACGAGCAGTTTGAGGTCGGGCATTATCATGCATAAAAAGGAACTCCTGTCCTATGAAATGAGCAAACGGTACGACGTGTTCAGCCAGCACATCAATATAACGCTCGCCATTGAGCGAATTTCTTGGTAATATGCAAAGTTCTGTGCGCGCTGCGTGGGAAATTCCAGCTCATACCATCACAGAACCACCTCCAAAAGGTTGCTTTTCTACAAACATACCCTCAGCGTACCTTTGGCCTTCCTGCCTCCAAACTCGTTGACGTCCATCGGAAGAATGTAAGCAAAACCGTGACTCGTCGGAAAATAATACTTGGGACCACTGTCGTACGTTCCACTGATTTTTTTCACGTGCAAAATTAAGTCGAGATAAACGATGTTTTTGTAGCAATCTTGGACCATTTGCTGGTACTCTTGACTTTAACCCTCTCTCTTTAAGCCGACGACGCAGTGTCTCATCACATACATTTTTATTACGAACCTCAAGTAAATGTCTCTTTTCAATCACGGCATTCTGAAAAGGCCTTCTTAAGGTTTGCAGGGTAACAAACCTGTGGTCTAAGTTTGATGTAACTCTGGGATGACCTGAGCCTATTCTTCTCACAAACTGCCCAGTTTCTAGAAACCTGTTCCTTGCCCTTCTAGCCTTGGTTTCTGGAACACCCACTTTTCGTGCGGCGTGCGCAACGCTCCTTTCATCATTTACTAATGCTACAATCTGAGCAACTTGCTCTGGACTAATTTGTCGTGCCATTACTTATGAAAACAACGCTTCCAAACTGACAGAAAGTCTTTTCAAGGCTTGACATTTTAAATTTCAAAGCACTCTACGTTTTTAAAATTCCATTTTTATTGAGTGTAAGGGAAATTACAGTAAAACATCACTTTACTTACACTGCTCTATATTTTCTAAAAAGAAGATACAAAGGTCATTCAAAAAACAAAATGTTCCTAAAGAAACAGGCAACAAAATGACTCATAGACGATAGTGATATTTAAGTCAGGTCATTCTATACAGCGTCTCAAAAATTGGTGAAAAAACACAAGTTTGCGTTTGACCCTGTATATTATCCAGTATTATTCCGAAGTTTAAATTTATATCACAAAATCATTGTGAAAAGGTATCGAAATAAATTGCAAAAAAAAATTAACAGGATCTAAGAATCTAACCCTCCCCATATGACAGGAATGACCCCAAGAGGATCAACGTGTACCCCGAAATTTTATCTCTTCATGGTTTTCTATGTTCATATGTAGTCTTAATGAAAAAGTAATTTTTATTGCTTTATTTCTATTGAGTGAATGCTTATTTACTAAGAACCAGTATTCAAGATTGGTGATGTTTTACAGTTTGTGAGAAAATGGCGCCTTTTCGTAGTAGATTGGTCTTTTACGAATCAAGATCGGAGAATCCGAATATAATGCCCGAGTGACACTCGAATGTGATAGGATTCGTTAAATTAACGTACGCTATCTCCCAAAATCGCACCGCAGGTCATTTCCATATGACATTTAAAAAAAAAAGTTGGCCACCATTTTGTTCTGCCATCTTGAACTATATCACACTTAATGCATCCACAAAATTTTAAATTAATCTAATATGTAGTTTTTCAGGTTCAATTTTTAAATATTTTATTAGGGCACCATTTTGTTTTGCCAACTTATATTCATTCCAAATTGTACCCGTCCATTCCTATGTAACACTTGATTTCTGTGCAAAATTTCAGGCAAATTTGTTTTTTTTTTTAGTATTAATTTTTGACATTTCACTATGATTTTTACCAAAATATTGCCAGATCATACCCATATGACTTAATTTTTGCCTAAAATTCGAAGTCAATCTGATAAGTAGCTTTTAAGTTGTGACATGACATGAGAGATAAAGAAACCGACAGACGGACGAAAGGAATTGATAATTCTTATTTTTAGCACCTAGGGATGTTAAAACATAAAAATATGTAAACTCTGAGAGGGTGATTTTTCCACGATTACAAACACTATTTGGCCGCCATCTTGAACCACAATCTTAATAGAGTTTATGTCTATACTACAGTTAGTTATAACATACAATTTGAAATCAGTTCATTAAGTAGCTTTTTCAGGCTTAATTTTTAAAGATTTTATTAGGCCGCCATTTTATCCGCCATCTTGGATTCGTCCCAAAATTTTACTGATTTAGCTGATTCCTACATACTACATGATTTATGTGCAAAACATGAGATAAGTTGGATAAGTAGATTTCTAGAAATCATTTTTTTAATATTTCACTAGGCCGCCATTTTGATTTTCCATATATAATTTTTGCAAAAATGTTAACAGCTATGGCGCGAACAGACAAACCGACGGAATTGTTTCTAGGGACCCTGAAACGAAAAGACCTAAAAAAATCTCGGAGGGTGATTTTTTTCACCATTACAATCTTCTTTTTTACGAGGGAAGTAAAAAAAATAGTCTTAAAGTGAAATGTTTGTTTTATAAATATCTCTCATTTTCCTATTTGAGCTTCCGCTTTTGGAGTTTCTGCGGAACATTGAGTCAATAATCTCTTGATAACCTAACTTCATTTATCAAACAGACTTACTAAACACTTCTACCGAACTTTAGCATCAAAGGCACAGAAAAAAAAGTTTCTGTCTGTCAAATAATATAAACTAGGAAAAAACGCTTGAAACGAAAAAAAAATTCTTCGATCATTGGCAATTGCGACATAATTTATGAAGTATAAAAATGTCATTTCTGTTCTTACGCCTACGCTCTTTGCCAAATGCCGGTCATTGTTCAGTTAAATAGCTATACTATTTTTATAGGTCGTTTATGATATACAAGCTATATCCCCCCATTAATATATGTCTCAAGGTGACATTTATTGTCATCGGAGTCGCCTTTCATTACACGAGTTGTATTCTGCGCTGCTTTTAACTTCCTCCTGTAGCTCTACTTCTAGTTCTACAAAATGGAATTCAGGAACAAAAACGTCGTCGTAAAGTCTAATGCGCGCATTTTTATCGCTCTGAAAATGTTTCTTTTTCTTTTAGTGTTTTTATTACCTCTCCATCTTGTTTTAAGTTAGATTTTATTTTATTTAATTATTATTATTATTATTTTTTTTTTAATTTCCGAATATGTTCAATGATGCCTTTATTGCTTTTGCAAACTGTGCAAAATAAGTATTTCAGTCTTTTCTGAAACATGATGGTTACATTAAACATTTCATATTATAATAAATATTTTTTATGCAAGCTTGCGTTTTTCAAAACGATATTAGTTTTAAATAAAATAAGAGGTATTTTTCATATACATTTTTTAAATTTAGTTTGTGTCTATAAATTTCTTGTAAAGTAACTGAAATATTATCCCCTTGCATTAAAATTTGTCAAAAGTCATTTGCCATAAGAAAAGTGTTTGTGGTCCTTTATATGTTTTAAAATATATGTGGTTTGTGTGTATTAAATTTGCAAATGTGGTCATTAAGCCTTATCAAAGTAATCAGTGTGCCCATAGATATGTAAAAGCACAAATTTAAGCAGGACTACGGTTGTGGCGCATGGAGAATTAAGGATCGCCAAAAATACATGAATTGCGGAAAGCAGAATACTGGTATCTCATGGGATTTCTGGGGAACTATATCATGTAGGGAAAAATTTTGCAATTGCTGTAATATTACTGGCTAGTAACAGATGTTTTATAATATGAGTGTTGTAATTTAGCTATAATTCAATGTGTTAATGTTTTATTAACTTATAAAATACAATAAGAATTAATTTCATCACAAACATATAATTGTACAAAAAGATATAATTGTATTTATATATATTTCACTACGCAGTAGATTTAGATATGGTTTTTATTTATAGTGTTGAATCAACTGTGGAAGAAAAAAAAGTGGAAGAAAAAGTAAAAGATGACCCAAAAGTTGAAGAAAACGGAGAAAAAGTGGAAAATGGAGATTCAAAAGACACAACAATAGAAGAGAAAAAGTCTGAAGACAAAAAATCTGAAGACAAAAAATCTGATGACAAAGAAGAATCAACTACAGGTAATCAGATACAATTTTTTTAAATTTTACATATTTAAAGCAAGATGCTCTAAATCACTTTATATAGATTCCCAATGATGTTAAAAAAATCGCTAGGGGTTGACTTTGTAAATGACGGTAGTAACCGGGCAAATGATTTTTTTCATTGGCACATTTGCAAAGTAGGTGGCCTTATGTGCGCAAGATTATGAGAGCTGAGGGAATCTGCTATAAGCCGATTAATTTTGATTTTAATCTCTTAACACTGTTACTCCTTAAAAAATATAACCCCCTAATTTTAACAGGCCAATCTGTCTAGTGTCAGAGTTTTCCAAAGTCCTTGTAATACTGATTTTTGAAGTCTTTGAGGAAAAGACTGGTTTTTTTCTGGCTTATAGACAAAATGGTTTTCAGGTTGGATACTTTCCAGACAATGGCATATTGTCTCTACCTCAAATTACTTGAACTTAAGTCCCTTGGAATTTCTTATAACTTGTCAAAGGCTTTTGATACTCTTACAGGCCTAGCTTGAATGGATAAAATCTTACATAGCTGATAAAGTGCAGGGTGTAAGATTATCATGTGAGGGAGTGTGGTCGAATTGGGATAATATATGGGTGTAGCCTTGACCTAATAAACTACATAGTATTTACCTAAGTAAAAGTTCAACTACTTTTAGAAGAAATCGTAAACATTGGGTCTAACAAACCATATATTTCATTCTTTAAATGTATTACTCCTTTTCTCTTTTTCATATTCATAAATTATCTTTCTTTCACTTGACTTTATGGAGCAAGTATAAGTTGATAACACCATTGAATCAAAATTATCAACATAATTAATGGTGGGTCATGTGTTTTTATTTATTTGTTATTATACCAAAATATTTGTAAAACAGAATTTATGGAAATGGTTAATTCACCTTGTTCCTGGCACATTATGGTGTGGTGGGTGCACTCATTAGCTCTCTTGAGAAGCACACAATCATAATTATGGTCGTAATAATCCGAGAATTCCTGAATTAACACCTAATAACACATTAGACTTGAATCTCATTAATAAAATTCCCATTAGTTTGAGAAGTTCTAGCAAGAGCAAATTTAAAACTGCAGTAAAACACTTTCTGTTGGCAAATTATTCTTTGGAAGAATATTATAGTTGTCTGGCCACTGAGGCATGATGTGCACTGGGATAAGCATGGTATCTCCGAGTCTTGTTAGTGTTATTATTATATTGACTTACACAAGTATTTGTTATTCTTTCAATGTAATTTTGTAATTTTTATAATTCAAATAGGGTATAAGATTATGCTTATAATTTTATATAATTTTGATTTGTGCTATAAAAAATTTGTAATTGTAACGTGGTTATAAAAAACTATCTATCTATCCATGCGATAAACAGAGACATCTTGATTGTATAACCAATACAAACGTACCTAAAATAAAACAACAGTTAAAATACATTTTGGTCAGCAACGTTGAACCTTATACAAGCGATAGTCATGTCAGAGCGTCAGACTAGGTGGCGATACACGCCAGTATGTCTAAACCTGTAATAGTATCAAAAGCCTTTGACAAGTTATAAGAAATTCCAAGGGACTTAAGTTCAAGTAATTTGAGGTAGAGACAATATTCGTCGAAACGACCTTTGAAAACTCTTATTGTATATAGGCAACTAAAAGTAGTTAAAAAGTTTTTAGAATATTAGTTTGACTACAAAAAGCAGATAAACGGCGTAAGTTAGTTAAGTGCTTTTTTAAGTAGTTAGTAGTTAGACATATACAAGTATTAAAATATCTTTAAAAATATTACATAACAAATGGATTAACCACAGAAAAAAATAGTTAAAATTCATAACACCTAACATTCCTTAACTAATTACTACCTCCTTCACCATGATTTCATCTTACATCATCCTCGTTGCTAATTCCTTTAGCCTCTGCTCATTGTCAATCACTTCTTCATGTCCTCCAATTATTACGTCACTTTTTGTATTACTTCTACGATGTCACACCTCTGTAACCTGTTAAATAATTTCATAAAACCTACCTATTTAAAAAGTAACAAATTATTAAAACCCCATAATCTCTTGAAGTTATATGTAAACTCACTGGAAATATACTGAATATCAAAAGACAAAACAGATTCTAGAGGAGGATGGTAAGTATCACAATTAACTATTAGATTACATTCTGAAACAGCCATATAACAAAACACATAAATCTACAAGAGAACCCTATAAGTTGTGTATATAATTCAATTGTACTAACCCTAAAAATGAAAATTCATCACAAAGTTTTACCCCCCAGTCTCGCTAGTTGCATTATTGGCTACCATACTATCATTGTTCTACTTTAAATTAGACATATAGTCTCCAAATATTACTTTAGTATGATCTCCACGTTTTCGTTTTCCCATCAAATATTTAACAGCTTGAATGTGGTTCGAGTAGACCTCTCAATACTAGACCCATGTAGAATGTATACTCATCCAAAAATGAACTTTATATGATTCACATTAACTTTGACCACATTTAAAACACTAATCGGTATCCTGCATGAATAAAAATCAGACAGCAATGAGGACCCCTCCACCATGTTGCTTATTAATAGTTAAAACAGAGTGTACCGAATAAAGATACAAGTTATGGCACAAGGTACACTGCCAGCACGGCTGGATAATAAAATGTTGATGGTGACACTGGGATCAAAAGGAACCCAATTTAGTTCAGAGAGCCTGCTAGTCATGTAACTGGGGTTTTCCAAAGATTTGAGGGCATGACAAGTATAGGCAGATATAGTAAATAAAAATAAACACAATTTAGACAATATGTCAACAATGTTTTGAACAAATTATTATTAGTAATATTAATCATTATAATTAAATAATCAATAAAACATTTCTTGTATTTAGTGCATAGTTTATTAATATGACTGGAATTTAAACAGTAAACAATAAGTATATCTGAAATGAAAAATAATAACTGGCTTTATTACATTCAATTGAATCTTCCAATTTGGGAAATAATTATTGTTTTAAAAATAAATCGTAAATTGATGTTAACAACCTGTAACAAAATCTATTTTATGTACTTAAAAGACATTCTAAAATCTTATAAGGGCAACTAAACTACATTTATAAATCCTCTAAAATAGAGAGCTTTGTATTTACTCGTGTCTGTTTCTAATGTCAGGTTCTAATATCCTGGTTAGAGAATTTTAAAGTAAATACAAACTAGTATATAAAGAAATAAAATAATTTAACCACAGTGTTGTCGAAACAATTGTCATGTGGTTTTTGTAAAATAAATTAGTGGAAACTTTAAACAAATGTTTTCATATATTAGGTTAGGTTAGGTTAAAAGTGAGTGGATCAAACCGGCCCTCCACTGCGACTCTGTGGTCTATTGTGGCTCACACCTATGTTTACACTTCCTCAAGCAACTCTAAATCCTTAATGAGTCTTATCATTGCATTTGGGGAGGTATTCTTCAAGTCCTCGGGCAGCAGGATATCTCTACCGAAAATAAAGAACCTGATCCTGGCAGCTGCCGGGCATTCACAGAGCACATGGCTGGCTGTCTTGTCATCCTCCATACATAGGCGGCACTCGGATTCGCCTTCAAGCTCTATCCTGTGCCTGTGATGTCTTAGACCACAATGGCCAGTGTATAGGCCTACTGCTGTTTTCAGCTTAATTCTGTTCATATTTAACAGACTTTCTGTTATCCTCTTCTTCATAGGAAGGGGGATAAATGCCTTTGCATGGGACAGGCCTGGTAGTCCAAGCCAATAGAGATTAGTTTTTTCCTTATTCCTTCCTTCCTTCATATACTACAACAAGTCACAAGTAATATTAAAAAAAGAGACAATAATTTAGATCCAGTTTAAATTATTTGTAACAAATAGAAATATATGAACGATCTAATTTGCATATTATAGAGGACACAAATTTGTTCTTGGTTAATTCATATAAATAAAGTTCTCTGTATGTTCTTAAAGTTTTAATAATTAATCTCTAAAGTTTTATGTTTTTTATTATTTATTAACGTTTCGTCACACAAAGTATCAACATTGGGACGTGAATATAAATTTTGTCAGTTATGAAGTTCGCTTTGCTTTCAAAGTTTTGATCTTATCACTGCTCCAAAGATAAGTCAACAAGATGTGCCACAATGGAAAGA
The DNA here is from genome assembly GCA_030620095.1 of Kuschelorhynchus macadamiae. Classification (NCBI taxonomy): domain Eukaryota; kingdom Metazoa; phylum Arthropoda; class Insecta; order Coleoptera; family Curculionidae; genus Kuschelorhynchus; species Kuschelorhynchus macadamiae. The sequence goes on from JAUTXW010005454.1 coordinate 640,385, forward strand.
ACGTACTTGTTTGTAGTGTGGTTCTTTTTTAGCAGATTTTCAATTTTTGCCTTTAACATAAGCTCGGTTTTGGTGCTGCATACTGTTGCGGCGTCCGTGACTTTAACCGACTTGGAATTTTTATGATTCCGATTCTCTATTTGTTTACTATGGATGCCATATGAATTTATCGAATCGAACAGAGCATGCGTAAGAACAGAAGTGACATTTACATACTGATAAATTATTTTTCAGTTGATAATGATAGAAGAAATTTAAACAAACCATTTTTCTTATTCCATATTATTTAAGAAAGAACTAGTTTTTCCCATTAACGAAGTTTAGAATCAATATGTCAAGTCAATTTGTTTGATCCTGAACTTGTGCTATCAAGACATTATGAATTTTTCCAACGATTTAAAGCTTTCTGTTTGAATAACCGTTTAGCTTGGGCAGCAATTTTTCGATAGTTTACAAAATTTTCTATGTTAGAATATTTTTGGTGCATTTTTGAGGCAGAGAGCGAGTGCTCGGAATAGAAAATGAGATTTTTATAAATCTGCTATTTCAGTTTTTTAAATATATTATGTTGGACCCAATGAAGAATTTAAGTATGACTACTCGTCTAAACTCTATAAAAGCCTGCTATCCAGTAAATACTGATTTAAAATTTTGACATTCATTATTTAGGTATAATCTAATTTATGTTTCATTTATGGACTGAAAACTGTAAGTACGGTGGAAATAACAGTGTTAGTTATAAATTTGTAATAAATTTTCTTTGAAAATACCTTTTATTGTTATTTATTTTGTGCATATTTATTGAGTACTTTGTAAGAAGTAAGTTTTGTATCCATGAATTTTGCAAATCCCTAATTTTCCTTGTTAGCATTTCAGATTATACAGGAGATATATTTTGGTGCAGGAAATTTTGTATAATTCTCCGAATTTCAATGTGCAGATCTTTGGAGATGCCTCGTGCAATCGAACGTCGGATATTAATTCCAGTTTACCATGATTTCAGCAGCGGCTTAAAATGTAAATACAAACAAAGCCATGTCACTGTCAGATTGTCACATGGTTGCTGAATGTTGCATATCTGTTTAGAATAGTTTATTTTATAATAATTACCTATATTACGTTTCGGTATAACGCTAACGATTATTAATTGTAAATTTCAGTATTAGAGATACGAGCTGTTATGAATAGTACTTCTTTTCAAACCTTCATTTGTAAAAGTTGCCTAAACTTGTGGATATAAATTAAATTTTGACAACATGGTTTACGCATGTGTAGATTCGACAATTTCCGTCAAATCGGTAATAACAATTCTTAACCCCACTCATAATAAAATAATATGGTTTGGACTATTGCAGGCGGTCCTTGGACTTGACAGAAGAATTATTATTAGGTTAAGACGGACCTGTCAATTTTTGGAGACAGTACACAGAAATTTCTGGTGATAAATACAATCCTGTAAATTTCAACTACATTGTCAACTTTAGCACAAATTTTATATTTATCGACCAGTACTAAGATCTAAAAATTATAGTTTCCGCGGAGTCAAAACAAATGAACAAGTGAAAGTCAGGGACAATGTACCTTGTACATAGTAAATCTGAAAAGTTCTTAGGGGGCGCTCTCAACCAGCATATCTGTTGGTTCAGTCAGGTTGACAATTATAGGATTTCACCATTTATTATATATGAAGTTTTTCTATTATACCAGAACAACTCTATCTTATGGCTTGCTTGCTTACTTGCTTGAGGAAACTGGAGAAAGAAAATTTTTTTCTTTTATTTATGTGGGACATTAGAAAGGCGCTATATATTTTCTGCTACTTGTATATGTGTTGAAATTTTAATTAGATGTAATCTTTTAATATGGTATTGTATTTGTTATTATAGAATTTATAAATTCAATTTTTTTTTGTTTTAAGATTTATTTTACCATATTTCAGATAAATGTAGTATCAAAAGAAAATCAACTGGAGACGCTGTAGATGGCAAAGCTGTAGAATCTACACCTGAAAAGAAAGCAAAGATAGATACTGCCCCAGCGGAAGTGGAGGCAAATGGTGAAGTCACAGAAGCAGAAGCAGCAGCTTAATTTCTGTAATCTCATATGTTTACAATTAGTTTTTGTTCGGTTGATAATTTTCCAAATAATTTGGTACAAAAAATAATTGTTAGTTGAGCTAAAGCTAATTGATGTGTATTTTAAGTTCAAAACTTAGTTCCATGTATGATAATGCTTAGGGATAACTGCAGCTGCTGGCCACTTTGAATCAACAAAGATGACCCCTCATAACAATATGATCTAGCATTAAAAATCCAAATCATATAAGAACACAGCAACACAAGAAAACAGATAATATCAAGAAATGTGAAAATAAAAAACTGAAAACTGTATTAAGTAGAGAAATAAGAATAAATGTTTGTCCTGGGATGGCATTAAATGAACTTGTAATAATATTTTCCGCCTCAAAAACCTCTTTACTTCTATTTCAGTTTTAATTCTAATTATGACCTTGGGGTACTTGCGTTAACATTTTCAAACTTTTTTTAGTATGGTAGTTCCTTATGTACATGTTTGAAGATATCTAAACATGGCGAACTTGTCTTCTAATTAATTAAAACTAATTAACTAAAATATTAATTATACCAATAGGCATAGTTACTAGAGGGCTGATATTTATTTTCTACATGGTTTTATGATAAATGAGATACTGAAGGTGCTTGAAGTATCTTGAATGGATACAGTATAAGTACAAATGACACATTGCCATTGACAGAGACAATAATTATCACTAACTGGAAAGTTATATGTAAAAAATTCGTCGCTAATGTATATAATACTTCAATTGTTAAGTCATCTAAAATGCAGGTTGTAAAATGTTCGCATCTATTCGAAGAATAAACTATCTGGTACAGGCATGTTATATTTTTTTGTTGCAGGCCTGTGTAAAAATCTCTCGAATATTTTTTCTCTGTTGCAGTGTGTATAGCCTTAATCAAAGTACAAAAATATAGTTATTAATTTCTCTGTTGATTCAAAGAGATGACACTAACGTTAATCTAATATTTTAGATTACAAAACGTGACAATTTATTTAATTATAGAAGTTGCATTTATTTTAGTTTTTTTTTCGCTATTATTTTTGACAAAACGTTGTGAATATTCTTGTGAGTTTGTCAGGATAGACGCCAGAGTGTTGTGGTGCGGTTGTACTTACCTTTTATGTTCTATAGAATGACTTATCAGGCAGTTTCAAATATGGATTGTTGAGTGTTGCGACTTCTGTATTGTAACCCATGAAATAAAAATAAACTCTGGGTTTAGAATGTTTAATAGTTATGTTAACTTAATAAAGAATGGTGAATCACAGAGCCAGCTCTGCCATAACCTCACTAACAGGTTTCTAAATGTGTTCATATCAAACTATAAGATGTACCTACTAATTTCTTACTATTCATATTATATACCACTGATCAATTTGAACTTATTTTAACTAATAGTAAGTGGTGAATAAACCATCAGCACTTTGTATGCTGCTTTTTGCCAATAAAGTATGCAGTTACTAAAGTTCAAATAGTAGGTGGTCTTATACATAGGTTATTTTTTACTAAATACCGTTTTTGTATTTTATAATGTTTGTTGTGAAACAGCAAGTAACCAACAGTATTTTCTAGTTATTGTTCTACATGTTCTGTAAAATGCAACTTTATGCCACAAAGTACAAAACATAATTGTATTTTTTTAGTGGTGTATGGCAATAAAGGGTTAGTTTCCAGTATGTATTTTATTTATCTTAAGGAAGACGTTCGCAATGTGGCGGATGACTATTGTAAAATAAAAATTGAACAGAACGATCTTAATGGAGGTTAATAGAACTTTGGTTGAAGAACTTGGAATTTTACCATATAATGCTTCATTGTAGAAAGAACAAAATTTTTTCATTCACAAAGCAAAGTAAGCATTTAAAAAATATGAACTACACAAGCTCTTGAGAAAATTCCGTTCTAAATGCTAATTTTAACTATTATGAACTACAAATGAATAAGGTTTTGCGGTTTACTGTGGTTGGAGGTAACTAGTAACCAATTGTAAGCTAGTCTGGAAAAGGAGAACTTTTTTAGTCTAAATCATATTTGGAATTTTTTTACTCTAAAGTCATATTTGGAAAAAGTACCAACCTCTTTAAATCCCTTTTATTACCTAGTAAAAAATTATTGATAGAAACTGATGGAACTGGTCTATGTATAAAATAATGTTACATATTTAAGAAGGCAGAATGTCAAAAGGTTGGAACAATGCTGATGAAATATTTTAAGAAGTTAGAACCAAAGCATACATTCACAAAAATATTTACTATCTAACAAGTAAATTAGATTTTTACTAACCAGCTTTAAAAAAGGCTTTTAAACAAACATCTGTAGAGCGCTAATGGATAATACAATGCACTGATACGTTTCGTTTTTGTAAATTTCAATAAGGTGTTTGACTCCATTGATTCGTGGGATATTTTAAAATCATTATAGTACTAGACCAGAGCCGTAGCCAGTGGAGTATTTAAGGGGTAAGTTTGGTGGTTAAATTATTATTTAAGCTTAAATGGTACCTTTTTTCAACATTGGCACGCAAAATCCCCCTAGAGACAAGTGTTAGTGTGTTTTAGCACCGAACAATAACAAGAGAAGAAGGGGCACAGTACTTCGGAAATTTTATGTTGTGCTTACAATAACGCCCCGACGAATCCGAGAAATTCATACAGCTGTGCAGGTGCTCATGCTTTTACGAGATTGATGCAAACCACTAGCGCTTAAAAAGAATAAACGTTCACTGACCGGGGTGATTAAAAATATCTATCCATAATTGTTATTGTGACCAGGATGACGGAACAAAATGGCGGCTTAATAAAGTATTTAAAAATTAAACCTAAAAACTAATTGTGGTATAGAGATTAAACTAGTAAACCTGTGGTAAACGGCGGCCAAATATAATATTTGTAATCGCGAAAAAAATCACCTCGGGTAGAAGCATGCAAAAAATTTTAAAGAATTATTTTTTGTCATTATTGGTATGTACATAGGTATTTTTATATTCTTCGATCATATCAGGAGTTACATTAACCAAAACTTTATTAATATCTTGGATACATTTTGCACCTTCAACCTCATTACGATATTTTTAAGTAAATAATTTCTTGAATGCCTTACAAAATTGTATTGAGGTTGGATTTCTCGAATTTTCACCATAATTTCTTATCAGGACAAAAAAAAATTCGAGGCAAACCTGAAGGGTATGAAAGTTTAAAATTATGTTTGAATTTTTTAAATAAGTTTAAGTATTTAGGTTTAGTCATTTTTGGACGTTGGATTCATCTAAGCAACACAAATCAGGAGAAGTGAGAAAAAAAATAAAATGGTGTATTTTGAGCGCAATAATATGTGTTTTAAAAGGCCATTACAAAAATAAATTAATAAAAAAAAAACAAAATGGAGAATTGTGTGCGTCATAAAATGCAGCAACTTGTAGTATGGGGATTAAAATAAAGGGTTTTAAAAGGTCATTACAAAACAAATATTGAAAAGAAATAAGGTGGCGAATTTTGGGCGCCATAATATGTGTTTCGATTATTTTTCTTCCAAATCTATATAGTGGAGTAGGAGTATCAATTATCAAAATGAAGTGTATAAAATGCCATTATAAAAAAGATATTGTTCGATTTCCGGCGCCACAATATGTGTTTTACTTTTTTTTTTAATCTATCGAGTTAAGTATCAAATTGAACGGTTTTAAACAGCCATTACAGAGAAAATATAAAAAAAAACAAAATGGCAGATTTTGGGCGCCATAATATGCGGTCGCCGTATTTTTTTTTAAACTTGCTATATAAAAATATAGCCAGTTTATTGCAAAACTCTAAATAAAAAAATATTCATCATTATTTAAAATTTACAGAAATACAGCATTTTATGGTAAATGTAAATGCTGTATCATCCACCAAAAGTATGACATGTTGAACGTATAATATACAGTGTGGTCGTAAATAGTCCCCCCCTCCTATTTTTTGAATGGTTCAAAATTTTTCATTGAAATTTGGACCTAAGGTTTAAGAGAGCCTTTACTACTATTTAACCAATAAAAACAAATTATAACTGTCAAAATGACAGCTGGGCGCCATTTTGAAAGAAAAATTTAAATGGAAAGGGGGGTCGAGTGATACCTTATTTGAAAGGTCTTTCCATTTTTTTTCATCCCCAAAGTTTGAAGTCTCCGTCAGTTTTCTAAACAAAATGGCGTCTATTCAAAATTTAAAATTTTGTCGCTTTAAACTCTTGAAAACATCATTTTTTAAAATTTTAAATGCACATAAGCCTTAAAATACGTTTTACTACTTTTTAATTTCCAAAAATAATTTACTAAATAGCAGCTAGGCGCCATTTAAAAAAAAATTAATAAATATTCAGTGAAGTTCAAAATGCTTTCTAGCTTTTAATTAGTAAATTATTTTGATGAAAGAAAGCGTAATAAAACGTATTTTAAGGCTTAGGCGCAATTAAAATAATAAAAAATGATGTTTTCAAGAGTTTAAAGCGACAAAATTTTAAAAATTTGAATGGACGCCATTTTGTTTAGAAAACTGACAGAGACTACAAATTGTTTGGATGAAAAAATGGTGCCCAGCTCACCCAGCTGTCATATTGACAGTTAACAGTTATAATTTGTTTTTATAGGTTAAATAGTAGTAAAGGCTCTCTTAAACCTTAGGACCAAATTTCAACAAAAATTTTTGAACCATTCAAAAAATAGGGGGGGGGGGGACTATTTACGACCACACTGTATGCTTTCAGTAAATGGATTATTTTTGGGGAATATTTTAAGTACTGTATTTAGCAGAAAAGGCTGTATTTCTGTAACTTCTAAATAATATCAATGCATTTTTTTTAGGTAAATTTGGCGTCAAACTGAAACTAGCTATATTTGTGTGGTTTTACTTTAATTTTTAGTACCTATAATAGTATAGTATAGTATAATAATAGTATATATTTTTTTAAACCAGTGACCAGTCCTGTTTTAAATAATTGAATTCTGTTAAAAAGAGCTGTCAAGGATATTTCTAGTCATAGTCAACATATCAAAAAATTAAATAAAAGAAAAAGACACAAAGTCTCGATAGTCTTTTGCTTTTATTTAATTATAAAACCAGGTCTCTTTGAGAAAATGAACGTTTTCTTCCAATATCAAAATATATTAAAATCGGCTCATAAATATTTTTTTAACGGTTAAAATGTCCAATTTAAATTAGATTTACTAACTTACTATATACAAATTGTTGGTGTAAGAAGTTAACTAAAATCGGATTTTTAGTTATTATATCTGCGTCTTATTTTTTTTAGGTAACTGATGTTCATCACATACAGGCACAATGTCAGCTTTGTATTCCAACAATATGTAACATTAAGGGATCATTGGAAATATCAACAAATTTTTTAAAACATATAAAAAAGAAACATTTCCCTAAGTATTTGGAGTATAAACAAATAAAACGAGATGATCTTAAGAGAAAAAGAGATGTAGTAGATAATACAGCTATTTTATTAAATGAAGTAGAAGAACAACCCAAGAAAAAAGTTGTTAAATTAAGGCAAAGCAAACTGAGCGTATGCTCAACTTCAAATTATGTTGTGAATCAAAAAACCTTTGACGATCGAGTTATTAAGTTCATAATTGATTCGATGTCTCCTATATCGACTTTATCCCATCCAAGTTTTATAAATATGTTTAATGGGTTTGGTGTTAACGTAATTCACAGGACTACAGCTGTCGGAAGAATTCATACAATGTTTAATAGAACAGTCGAAAACTTGAAAAAGGCTTTAAGCAAGGTAGAATATGTTTGCACGACAGCAGATATATATATGGTCAACAAAAAAGAGGAGTTTCATGGGAGTAACAGGTCATTGGTTGGATAATGAACTGAATAGGCACTCAGTAGCTTTAGCATGTAAACGGTTTGCGGGCATTCATTCATTTGATAAAATAGCCGAAATGTTAGATGAAATACACAATAACTTTGGCCTTGATAACAAAAAGATAGTTGCAACTATTAGTGATAATGGTTCCAATTTCGTAAAGGCGTTTAAGGAACATGGAATTAATTTAAATGCTACAATAATAAGAGAAAGTGCAAACTCATACCAGATTAATCCAGATGATGCCATTGCTGATGCTGATGATATATTTGAAAAGGATAAATACGACTTAGAGGATCAAAATGATGATTTTCAAATTCCCAAATTTGAAGTAATTGATTCCGAAAATGTAGACACAGATAAGCCAGAAAATTCTATTATTTTACCAAAACATTTCCGGTGTGCAAGCTACACTATTAATTTGCTCGCAACCACAGATTATAATAATGCGCTGAAACAATCTCTGAGTTTAAGGTCCCGACACACCCAAGTTTTTAACAAATGCTCCAATTTATGGAACAAAGCCAGTAGGCCCAAAACAGCTGAAATAATTAAAAATATCCTTGGTCATACGTTAAGTTATCCGGGAGTAACAAGATGGAACTCTACATATAATGCAGTTGTCAAAATTTTGGCGAATCGGGACAAATTAGACATATTATGTGAAAGCCTAATGGTTCCCAAATTTAAAGATCAGGATATTGTATATCTGGAAGAATATACCAAACTAATGAAACCAATTGCAGAAACGTTAGACTTTCTACAGGGAGAGAAAAACTCATTTTACGGCAACCTTTTGCCAAGCATAGTTTCACTAAAAACTAAATTACAAAAGCTTCAGACTTCAGAAATTAAAATACTGGCTAACCCATTAGAAGCAATACTTAACGCTATATTTAAAAGGTTTCAACATATTTTTACAGATTCAATCATAGCTGCTGTTGTTTCTCCAAGGTTTAAACTACGTTGGTTCAATGCTTCAAAAGATTTCCTTCCGCCAGATATCACCATAAAACATATTCAAGATTTAGTCAAAAAGGCGGCTAGTGATCTGTTTGGTTGTAATAATGCCATGGAACAAGTACCTGAATTGCCAAAGACAGATACATTTTTTGACTTTGAAGAAGACGAGGCTACTTCATCTTCATCTTTATTTTCCTCATCCTCATACCCAACTAACAGCTCCTCAGGATCTGATAGTTTTCCAAATCTATTCGACTTGGAATTTATTAAATTTCTGCACGATAAAAGAATAAATCTAGAAATGCTGGATGACTACCCAAATATTAAACGACTGTTTTTAAGAATTAATACTGCTTTGCCTTCTTCAGCTCCTGTTGAGCGTATGTTTTCATTTGCTGAAATTGTCAATAACTCAAGAAGACATGCATTGACAGACAATAACTTTGAAGCTTTGGTTTTACTCAAATATAACCCAACCCTACATTTGAAATGTACTTACTTATATTGGAACACAGATGAAGAAGATTATTTTTAGTTTTCTAGTATATAAGTAGATATTTATCTTTAGTTTCTTGAGATTTTATTGAAATGATACTTGTATAGGTGCAGGGTTATGAATTATATTTCAACCACGAGATAACTTTTATTTGAAGAATTAGAAAAACGTTTAAATTAGAAAACTTTTTTTTAATGCAACAACCTGTATACATATTGTTACATATACAAAATCTAAGCACATTTGTTGAATCATGTCCTATACCTAAATTTAACTGTTTCTGAAATATTGACGTTAGAAGTTTCTGAAGTTTGACATTTTGAATACTTTAACGTTCTGTAAAATCTAAACTGTGTGAATTAAGGCAAAATGGTTTGCACCTTCCGATCTTAGTTTTTAATTGTCTTTTATTTGAAATCCGGAACTAAAAAAAACAATTTTCGGTTTATCGGAAAATCCTGAAATGGATATCACCTGAAACCTGAAAGACGATTAAAAACTAAGATAGAAAAGTGCAAACCGTTTTTCCCCAATTCACACCGTTTAGATTTTACAGCATATTAAAAAAGTATTCAAAATGTCAGAAAAGAATTTAGATATATGGGACATGATTCATCAAATGTGTATGTGTAAAATAACGTGTTCCATTAAAAAAAAAATTGACAATTTTTACAGTTTTTGAGCGTCACTTGTTTTTTCTAAGATTAAATTCTTGCGATTTTAAATAAATCCTAGAACTTTCCTAATTTAAATGTTTTCTATATCTTCAAATGAAAAAGTGTTCTATTGGTTGAAATATAATCAAAAACTTATTAATGGTAAATTGGTAAATTTCTTGCTAGTCAAGGTCGAAGCTTCGGTTTTACTTAAATGTACCCTACAGCCCTATGTTTGAAATCCTTTGATGTTATCTATTAGAATATTAGTATTTGCGTTTTTGTACCACATAAAACATAAATAAAGACTATTTTTAATAGTATATATTCGATTTTCTTTATTTTCTTGAATTTGTATTAACTACTCTTCTACTTATACTTATAATATGTGTCTATTTTGGTTAAATTTCTTATCGCAACTATTAATTTAGCTATTACTTGATTTTGGATTACTGCAAGTATTTGAAAGTACTTGCAGTATAGCAAGTACTTAAAAGTACTTGCAGTATAGTTTAAGTACTTAAATTATTTTAAGTACATAATACTGGGTACTTGTACTGCTTTTTTAAATTTTAAGTAAAATACTGGTTACTGGAAGTATTTTGTTGAAATCAGTATTTACTGTACTGGATACTTGCAGTACTTTGGTGATTTACTGGGTACTCGTACTGGAAGTACTTTTATTGGGTACTTGTGACAGCTCTGATTGTAAGTCAGGTTCTTTTCACCCGAGGGTGTGTCAGTAGCCCGGTAAAAGCTTTGCACCACAATTTTACAGCTTAATCGATTTTATAATCTTGCAATGCTACCAACCAAAATTTTTCAGTACTGTTCTTAACCCCCTCATCCCAGAGCTACTTTTATTTAAGCTAAAGTGATAGAAATAGTATAAAGGAAAGACACTTTTTTGGGTACTAAACCGAGACTTTTTTTTTTGTTTAATTTTTTTATCGTCCCAACTCCCCTTTCCCCAAGAAGCAATGCCTATACACGCCACTGTTACAGAATATGGCATAGAATCTCAGCCTTATTTAAGTAGAATCAAGTTATAAATATTATATGATGGATTATTTTATACAAATAGGGATCGTTGTATAGAAAGACTTTTTTCTTCATTAAATTATGGTTTATATTAAAAAAGGTTTATATAAATATGTTTACATCAGTTTTGATATCAAGATTTCATAACAAATCCTAAAAACGAAAACTTTTATAAGGCTCCACCTGAAAATTATTTTCAACGAAAGTCTTTTTAAATAGTCGACGTTTCGTAACTTTAGTGTAGCATCCTTAAGACACATATATAGATTCTATATCCTGCAAAACCCATATTATCAGTCTTTACCTATTACGTTGGTCCGCAGACATGATATAATAAACCGAAGGTATGATTTCGCGCATTCCTCTGCTACGTCATCGCGTGATTAACGCCGGCTGTCATCGACCTTCGGCCATATGATTTCAGTTGATGTTGATGTTTAAAAGTGTTTGCGGATTTCTGTGTCCTTTTTTGTATTTTGTTAATTAAACAACAACAAATATGAGATATGCTGTATTCGGGTGTGACGGGGATATCCAGGCAAAGAATTTTGATACAAATATAAGGTTTTTTTACGTTTCCTAAAGACAAAAAATGTTTACGTGAATGGACACGCTTGTGTAAACGCAAAGCAAAAGTTATTACAAATTTGGCGCGGATATGCTCAAGGCATTTCGTTAAAGATGACAATATGTCATTAATCTATATCAAAAAAGACAACAATGTAAATCTGGAAGAAATAGTCGACATTTTTAATAAAAAAGGGTTTTTCAACTAGAATAAGGCTTAATGTTTGTATAATTGCATATAATATAAACAAACGGCAGCTTGTGCAATTAAAGGTTAAACTTGTTTAGTGTGTATTATTTTATTCCCTCTCATACCTGCATTTTTTTTATTAGACCTCCTCCTCCAAATGGGACTTACTTACGTCCCTGAACTTATCAAAAAGCACAGATATAGCATCTTTTAGTTTTAAATTTAACTAAATATAAATATGTATAACAAAATAACAGTATAAAATTAAATACTGTCGGATTTTATGCAACTTTAACTCTTTCATTAGCGAGTTTTTTGTATTTTTATTAAATAAATATATAACTACCATGTCATAAGTTTCTTATTTTAGTGAATTATATGTCATTGTTTCATTAGAAAAACATTTTTAATTGAAAAAAATAGTAATATAATGTCTAAACGCTAAAAACGACATGAATCTCCATAAGGAATTTAAAAATCTACGCACGCAATGACGTCACTGCGCAAACCGTTTAGATATCATACCTTCCGTTTATTATACCATGGTCCGCAGATATTTCCCAAATATTAAGTTTCAAAATGGGTTTCGTTCACGGTCCTCTTGTTGTGTTAGAGTGGTGTGTTATTTGGGGTTAGGCTCCAGTAAAACAAAACAAAAATCTTTTTAAATAGTCGACGTTTCGCAACTTTATTGTTGCATCCTCAGGACACACAGATTCTATATCCTGCATGAAACTCATATTGTCAGTTTTTACCTACCACGTAGGACCGCAGATATTTCCCAGATATTAAGTTTCTAAATGGTTTTAGGTTAGGAAATATCTACGGACCAATAAAGAAGGTAATGACTGATAATATGGGTTTCATGCAGGATATAAAATCTAAGTTTTCTGAGGATGCAACAATAAAGTTGTGAAACGTCGACTATTTAAAGAAAGACTTGTTTTTTTACTGGATGCTAACCCTAAACTATAAACCACTCTAACATAACAAAAAAACCGTTAACGAAAACAATTAAGAAACTTAATATCTGACAAATATCTCCGGACCAACGGAGTAGATAAAGACTGATAATATGGGTTTCACGCAGGATATATAATCTATATGTGTATCATGAGGATGCAACAGTAAGGTTGCGAAACGTTGATAATCTAAAAAAAGACTTTTGTTTTTTTTTACTGGATGCTATCCCCAAATAGTACACCACTCTAATATAGCAACAAGAGAATCGTTAACAAAAACCATTTAGAAAGATAAAACAATTATTACTTTAAAAACTAACTATCCAATTTATCTCAAATTTTGCACAAAAATCAAGTGTTACATAGGAATGAACTGCTAATATTTTAATATGAATCCAAGATAGCAAAACAAAATAGCGTCCTAATAAAATAATTAAAAAATCAGCTTGAATATATTATTTATCAAATTAATTTCATTTTTTGTGCAAGAATTAAGTGTGATATAGAGATAATTACCGGAACTTTAAATTTTGCAGACAAATTAAATGTGAAAATAGGGTAAACTGGTACGAATTCAACATGACGTAACAAAATAGCGGTATTTGGCAATGTAAAAACTACTTATTGAATTTATTTTAAATTATGCGCAAAAATCAAGTGAGGCATAGGTAGAAAGAAACTGGTAAAATATTGGTAGGAATCCAATATGATTGAACAAATTGGCGCCTAATATGTACAAATACTGTGACCAGTGTTGCCAGCAGAACATTTTTTTCGGATCAATTTCCCTTCAAGTTTCGTAAGATGGTAACCAATGACATTATGTAAATAAAATATCATTGTAGATATATTCTTAAAAGCCTGTAGCTTATGTGCTGCCAACAGGGATTCAGATTAATCTGTAAACAGCTGCCTGCGTGTCGACGTTGCCCTGAGTGATTTTAATATTTCCGCAGTGCAAACTGTATGCAACCCAGCGCCACTTAATATCCAATTTTGAAAGCTATTTGTATTTTGTTTATGTTTACTATTAGTGTTGCCAGATTATTACAATTGTTACAGATGTTACCTTTTGGAGAGATTTATTACTTTTTTACCTTCTGATGAAATCTATTACCTTTTTACTCAAGGTTTGAAATAAAAAATTAAAAAACCAAACCTTAATGACCAAATAAAATTGTTTATTTAAGAGAATGGCTGAATTAATGATTGAATCATCGTATACTGAATAAACGTAAGCTTTTTTTTATTTTAAAGCGCAGTACTCTACTAAAATAATCTTCAATAAGAATTTGTTACCTTTCTTCAAAATCTATTACCTTGTCGAACGCGCATCTATTACCGTTTATCAAAATGCTCTAGCAACACTGTTTACTACTGTTTATTTTATTTACATGACGTCGTGGTTGGATCACGTAGATGCCTACTTAACATAATAATTATATTTGTTGAGTTTTATATTGTACTTTTCTTTTTAATAAATCTCTTGTTTGTTTCCACGTATAACATGTCTCACCTCTTTCATTTTCTGTAAAATTGCATCACATGTGTCCACTTCCAACCGATTCCTTAATTTTGTCTTAAGTAAACTGTACTGTGAGAAAATCCTTTCTGCTGCAGCTGTGGGTGGTATGTGGGAAGCAGATAATGCCCTTAACAGGCCTTAACTAGTTTTGTTACATTCGGGAATATTTCATTCAAAGACGTAACAAATTCCAAACCGGCGTAACTTCGTAACGTCATTTGACTTATAGTAACCAAATGGTTACGAACGTAACCCTGCTGGCAACACTGACTGTAACTATGTACTGAACTAAATTGAGTCACACTTCACTGTTCCTAACAAATTAAAAAAAATCATAACAAGGGAAGTTTTGGGTAAACAAAACTTACCGATTTTTATAATAATAAGGATTGAGAAGGCTTTCACTCAAAACAAGAAGTCTTGCTTAATAAATAGTTCGCCATTAATAATGAATTGCACGTCTCAGGCACGGTTTCTAGTTTTTGTTTTAATTAAGATATTTTGAAAGTTCAGTATTCAGTCCTTGTTTCTATCTATAAACAAGGATTCAGTGTTGTCATTTAAGTACGTTTATTTTTATTTTGAATAATTTCGTGTCCTAGTCCTGATCGAGGTTTAATATTGTTCAAAATATACCAGAATTATTAAAAATGTACTCTTGTACAAACGGTATTAAAAAGTAACAGATCTGTACAATTGTACCAGAGTGTATAAGTGTGTTTCGCGGAGTGAGTGCAAAGACCGGGCAACCGGTTCGCAAAAAATGTTCGATATGTTGTAACAGCCTTGTAACAAATTCAAACGATGTTCTGAGTAATGCACAAAGATAGTTTGCGAAGCTATTTCTTTCATTTTTGCTGGAAGCCCATTTAAATGTCCCACCATTACATTTGCTCCATCATTGCATTGACCTATAGGAAGTACAGAAATACAGCTACAGAAACTAAAAATTATTGCTAACAAACCCAGTATCACAACACTTTTTTGTCAGCTATCAGCTATTCAATACTGCCATACCTATTGGATTACATTTTTTAACACAACTTTAATTTTAAAATAAACACTCATACAAATACAAAAATATTCAGTGAAAATGTATATATTGCATGTTCCAAGACGCAATGCGCAGGCGTGTTTTCGAAATAAAATAAATAAATTTGGCCATCTCTTAATTTACCTGAAATTTTGTATATGTACTACTTGGAATCAACTTATTACGAATACGAGATGGTGAAACAAATTAGCGGCTTAATAAAATATTTAAAAAATCAGCCTAAAAAATACTTATTAGATTAATTTCAAATTTTGTGCCAGCTTTAAGTGTGATATAAAGAAAAACTAGTAAAATTGTGGTATGAATTTAAAATGGCAGCGAAATAAAATTTTTAAAACATCAACGTAAAAGAATCTTCTTGTTCAATTGACTTCAAATTGATGAATCAAAATGGCGGTCTTAAAAAATCAGCGTAAAAAATACTTATTGAATTCACTGGTAAAATATCCAAAAAATGTTCAAATCTATGTGCGCACCTAAAATGGGCTACACTTCACTATTCCTAATAAAAGGAAATAATCATAATGAGGGAATGATGTTTTTTCATTTAAGCTCAAATGTTCAAAGAGATTAATATCTCAGAAATAGTGGCGAAGCCAGCTGTTAAGAACGAATTTTTTTTCAACACCCTGTATCTCAAAAAATAAGCATTTGCGGACCTATGAATATATAATCTTTTATGATTATTAGGCCTCTCAAACACATCGCTTAAAATATTTTCCTTTCATCTCGAAACACCCTGTATAGGCAGAGCGATAGATTTTTTTGTAACGAAACCAATACAAATCACTACCAAATTAAAACTTATGGCAGAATACATAAAAAAAAATTAAATTTAGGACCTAAAATTATTGTTGAATATTTTTAAAATATTATTCTTGCCATTTGATGATGATTAGATAACTACCCTGAAGTATATACCAATCATTTAACTGTACATGATAAAGGTACAGGCAGGCTCTAAAAGAGAAACTTTAATTGTATCAGTATTAACAATAAAACATTCGGACTCCTTCAACCCTTCTAGTATTACAATTAAAATATTGGCAACGATTTCCTGCCATTATAATAATCAAAAATACACTTATATAATAAGAATGTCTTTTAAAAACAGCAATATCCAGCGGCCAGCGACTAATATATTTCTAATGAATATGATTGTGCTCTTGTTCTAGCAGCTGCGAATTTCTCCAAATCAAGTGTAGAATGCGATCCGGGCCATTCCTCTAAACAGTCGCAATGATCGCATCGACAACCGCGCTGTCTAAATGGCGAGAGTGGAAAAGTCGTTGACCACATCACGCAAATTTGATAAAATATGCTTGGCTTACTAGTGGCGCTATCTAGTGTGATTTTGTCGAACCAAAAGATGGTCTGATTTCCTCCTAACTTCTGTAGCATTATACTTTTCTGTGCATTACTTATTCAATGTTTGAAACGACGATGCAAATATAGCAAATTACCATTAACTGAACGAACAAGCGCTTCGCCCTTTCTCGGTGAACGGGAGCAGAGAAAAAAGCCCTCCCCTAATTCTTTATTTGGGGAGTCAATAATTTGGCTTCTGTCTGTCTTTCCTTAGCACACTTATTTAAACAACGATGCAAATGCAACTGAATTATAAGTGCATAAAAATTACAAGGATACTCGGTCTGACTGAAACGCTTGTCACAGGTATTTTATTTCACTCTGTTTCCTAAACCAGTATTTTTATATGACTAGAATATATATAAATATATATATACATATAAATATATATATATATATATATATATATATATATATATATATATATATATATATATATATATATATATATATATATATATATATATATATATATATATATATATATATATATATATATATATATATATATATATATATATATATATATATATATATATATATATATATATATATATATATATATATATATATATATATATATATATATATATATATATATATATATATATATATATATGTATATATATATATATATATATATATATATATATATATATATATATATATATATATATATATATATATATATATATATATATATATATATATATATATATATATATATATATATATATATATATATATATATATATATATATACATATATATATATGATCCATTTTAGTAGTCGCGATGCTCTTATTAGAGCTCATCAGGCCGCCATTTGTAGGGCAAAGGCACAAAATTGAATCACAAAAACAACTATTCCGCTGGCTAATACCACGACCGGCATTGAATTACATTATGAACGTTTTCATTCCACTTACACCAACGTCATAACAAGAAAATGATCCTTGTTTGGAACATGTTCTGCATCACAGCAGACACAATGATCCATTTTAGTCAAACGACGATCGCGATTTCGCTCTTATTAGAGCTCATCAGGCCGCCATAGACTAGCCAGCCCCGTGTAGGGCAAAGGCACAAAATTGAATCACAAAAACAACTATTCCGCTGGCTAATACCACGACCGGCATTGAATTACATTATGACTCCTGGCTTTCGTTGGGAGTATTAAATGATAGTATGTTTTCATTCCACTTACACCAACGTCATAACAAGAAAATGATCCTTGTTTGGAACATGTTCTGCATCACAGCAGACACAATGATCCATTTTAGTCAAACGACGATCGCGATTTCGCTCTTATTAGAGCTCATCAGGCCGCCATAGCCTAGCCAGCCCCGTGTAAGGCAAAGGCACAAAATTGAATCACAAAAACAACTACTCCGCTGGCTAATACCACGACCGGCATTGAATTACATTGTGACTCCTGGCTTTCGTTGGGAGTATTAAATGATAGTATGTTTTCATTCCACTTACACCAACGTCATAACAAGAAAATGATCCTTGTTTGGAACATGTTCTGCATCACAGCAGACACAATGATCCATTTTAGTCAAACGACGATCGCGATTTCGCTCTTATTAGAGCTCATCAGGCCGCCATAGACTAGCCAGCCCCATGTAGGGCAAAGGCACAAAATTGAATCACAAAAACAACTACTCCGCTGGCTAATACCACGACCGGCATTGAATTACATTGTGACTCCTGGCTTTCGTTGGGAGTATTAAATGATAGTATGTTTTCATTCCACTTACACCAACGTCATAACAAGAAAATGATCCTTGTTTGGAACATGTTCTGCATCACAGCAGACACAATGATCCATTTTAGTCAAACGACGATCGCGATTTCGCTCTTATTAGAGCTCATCAGGCCGCCATAGACTAGCCAGCCCCGTGTAGGGCAAAGGCACAAAATTGAATCACAAAAACAACTACTCCGCTGGCTAATACCACGACCGGTATTGAATTACATTGTGACTCCTGGCTTTCGTTGGGAGTATTAAATGATAGTATGTTTTCATTCCACTTACACCAACGTCATAACAAGAAAATGATCCTTGTTTGGAACATGTTCTGCATCACAGCAGACACAATGATCCATTTTAGTCAAACGACGATCGCGATTTCGCTCTTATTAGAGCTCATCAGGCCGCCATAGACTAGCCAGCCCCGTGTAGGGCAAAGGCACAAAATTGAATCACAAAAACAACTACTCCGCTGGCTAATACCACGACCGGCATTGAATTACATTGTGACTCCTGGCTTTCGTTGGGAGTATTAAATGTTAGTATGTTTTCATTCCACTTACACCAACGTCATAACAAGAAAATGATCCTTGTTTGGAACATGTTCTGCATCACAGCAGACACAATGATCCATTTTAGTCAAACGACGATCGCGATTTCGCTCTTATTAGAGCTCATCAGGCCGCCATAGACTAGCCAGCCCCGTGTAGGGCAAAGGCACAAAATTGAATCACAAAAACAACTACTCCGCTGGCTAATACCACGACCGGCATTGAATTACATTGTGACTCCTGGCTTTCGTTGGGAGTATTAAATGATAGTATGTTTTCATTCCACTTACACCAACGTCATAACAAGAAAATGATCCTTGTTTGGAACATGTTCTGCATCACAGCAGACACAATGATCCATTTTAGTCAAACGACGATCGCGATTTCGCTCTTATTAGAGCTCATCAGGCCGCCATAGACTAGCCAGCCCCGTGTAGGGCAAAGGCACAAAATTGAATCACAAAAACAACTACTCCGCTGGCTAATACCACGACCGGCATTGAATTACATTGTGACTCCTGGCTTTCGTTGGGAGTATTAAATGATAGTATGTTTTCATTCCACTTACACCAACGTCATAACAAGAAAATGATCCTTGTTTGGAACATGTTCTGCATCACAGCAGACACAATGATCCATTTTAGTCAAACGACGATCGCGATTTCGCTCTTATTAGAGCTCATCAGGCCGCCATAGACTAGCCAGCCCCGTGTAGGGCAAAGGCACAAAATTGAATCACAAAAACAACTACTCCGCTGGCTAATACCACGACCGGCATTGAATTACATTGTGACTCCTGGCTTTCGTTGGGAGTATTAAATGATAGTATGTTTTCATTCCACTTACACCAACGTCATAACAAGAAAATGATCCTTGTTTGGAACATGTTCTGCATCACAGCAGACACAATGATCCATTTTAGTCAAACGACGATCGCGATTTCGCTCTTATTAGAGCTCATCAGGCCGCCATAGACTAGCCAGCCCCGTATATATATATATATATACAGTGTGACAAGCGAATGAACCTCGTCAACGCCTGAAGGGGCCGGGGAGAATCTCGTCAAAAATCTTCCTGTGTCATAGGCGTGCGAAGTTATTTTAAACAGATTATTATTCATTAATATTGATGACAAAACATATTACTTTTGACTTCCCTCGTAGAAGGGAAGAATGTAATCATGAAAAAAATCACCCACCGATATTTTTTGCAGATCTTTACATTTTTGGGTCTCTAGACCTAGAAAAACATGTTCTCCCATTTCCATCGCTCTGTCTGTCGGTCTGTCTATATCTATATGCGGCATAGCTCAAAAACTACTTATCCACTATCTTTAAGATTTGGTCAAAAACCATAGATCATGAGAGGATAAAATGGTAACATTTTGGTGAAAATCCACTAAGGCGAAACAAAATGGCGGTCTAGTGAAATATTATTACTAAAAAATACTAAGATTATGTGGAAATTAGCTGGTAAATTTTGGTTTGAATTTAAGATGGCGAAACAAAATGGCGGCTTAATAAATAATGTCACAATTCGGCCCGAAAAAACCATTTTATAGATTGATTTCAAATTTTGCTCTAGAAATAATTGTGGTATAGAGATAAGCTTGTAAAATTTTGGTACGATTTCAAGAGGGCAAAACAAAATGGCGGTCAACTACAACATTTATAAACATGGAAACAAATCCATATTTTACGTATCTTCCTATTCTAGCATCCCTAGGTCCCAAAAAAATAGAGTATCTTTTGATCTGTCTGTCTGTTTGTCGCTTTGTTAATTTGCGGCATAGCTAAAAATCTACTTGTCGTATTAAGTTTAAATTTTTGTCAAAAATTAAGGATTGCATGACAGTAACCTGATAATATTTTGGTAAAATTCCAATACGGCGGAACAAACTGGTGGCCTAGTGAAACGCTAAAAAGTATATTGCTAAAAATGTAATTAACCAATGTCTCTAAAATTCGGCACAAAATTCGAGTGTTACACAGGAATGAGCCTATAACATTTTGGTTTGAATCCAATATAACCAAAAAAAAATGGGACCTAAAGAATTAAAAAATCATCATGAAAAACTATTTTATTTCCTAATTTTGTGCAAACATAAAGTGGGATATAGCGGTGAACTGATAAAATTTTAGTACAAATTCAAAATAGCAGCAATAGTTTATATTATGTTGCCGCTATTGTAGGTAAAGAAATAGCAAAAAATACCTGATTAGTTTTCTAGCATTTGCGGGTTCTAGGTAGTTTTTGGTCATGTTTGGAAACATTTTTCGAGTATTTCACAGACTTTTAGTGCAAAATGAGAATATACATTTTGTAGTATGATAATTCTACCTTCGATATGCCTGAAAAAAATTCAAATCGTACCATCCGCGGAGCATACAGGCACACTGCAAGATGCAAAAAAATTCAAGGCGCAATTGTTCAAAAACTATTTTTCAGATTTTTCTCCTGTTCTAATTATCCGATCAAGTCGGCGATGACATTATATTATTTGTAAGTTCATTCTCTACTATTCATGTCGTTATACCATCAAGATTACTTTATTAGTTTCGATTTTAAAAGCCAAAAACGAAAAAAATAGGATTTTTTGCATTAAATTGTTTATAACCTAAGTTGATACCTAGTCCCGAGTGGGAAACATAAAAGAATATTACTATGGACTATCTTGTGTGTGATGGCGCACTCGGTTTCTAGTTAGTATTTTTGGCAAAAAACGGCTATATTTTTGCTCTATTGATTGGTGTAAAAATCAAATCTCTCTCTAGCACATTGATATTTATGACAAGGTTTTTGTCGATTCACTCAGTC
The DNA here is from genome assembly GCA_030620095.1 of Kuschelorhynchus macadamiae. Classification (NCBI taxonomy): domain Eukaryota; kingdom Metazoa; phylum Arthropoda; class Insecta; order Coleoptera; family Curculionidae; genus Kuschelorhynchus; species Kuschelorhynchus macadamiae. The sequence continues at coordinate 662,288 of JAUTXW010005454.1, forward strand.
ATCTTCAAAGATAAATATATCACCGGGTATATTTAGAAGAAAGAGAAAGCGATGTCTTTGAAACTGAAAAGTATACATGTATTCCATTTCAAATAAATTATTTTTGTTATATTTTTCATATATTTTTTGACAAAAGAAAGAAAACTTTAACCACTTTGTACAGGGTGTTCCAACAATAATGGCTATCGGCGATATCACAGAAAGGAAATTATTTTCTTTACTGTTACGTTCTGTATCGGTATTTTTTTGTACTTTCTTGGTGAAAGCGGCCACGAGAAATCATTGGAAAATATTTTCAAATTCAAAGAATTGTCGCTAGGGGTTTAACAGAAACGGAAAATACTTTTCATGATATCGACGAGAGCCATTTTTAATTGAACACCCAGTACATAAACACAAGTAATAAACTATTATGATCGTTATCACATCCTAAATAAATTAAATATAATCAATTCCAAACACTCACCACTTGCCCTAATATTGCTTACTATTCCAAATACGTCATTGCTTTGCCAACATTTCCCAAAAGTTAAATCGTTATCGACCCATGTCTCATCAATGTAAATTATGTTACAACCCTCCTTTCTATAATTTCGAATTGCCCTTGTATATTTATAGCGCCAATGTAAAACTCGAATAACGATCTTTTATCTTCGTCTTTTCCACGCCATCCGCGCTGACCACGGCTATTTCTCTCTGACAATGACTGCTGATTGAACGGGCCTGAGTTTGAGAAATCTTCGCTGATATACTACCGATACCGATCAATATATTTTTACTATTTCATTTGAATTCGGGATGCAGTAAAAATATATATTTTGAACGGACCACTTATATGGAAAAACGAAAGGAAGTTTTTTGCCCGCATTCTTTCTATCCGGGTTCATTCTGTTGCCAGACTGTATATATATATATATATATATATATATATATATATATATATATATATATATACATTTATATATATATATATATATATATATATATATATATATATATATATATATATATATATATATATATACATTATATATATATATATATATATATATATATATATATATATATATATATATATATATATATATATATATATATATATATATATATATATATATATATATATATATATATATATATATATATATATATATATATATATATATATATATATATATGTATGTTGATTTTTAGTCCTTCACGGATGGAAAAATACAATGTGTTTTCATTCCGGGTGTACATCCGTTCACTACTGTCGTTCTGAAAAGAACAGTTATGCTGACGTTTCGCCAAAATCACATTTGGCATTTTCGAAGCTTTCTTTCTCGCGTCCGAATAGACTCTTCTGTTCTTTTCAGAACGACAGTGGTGAACGGATGTACACCCGGAATGAAAACACATTATATATATATATATATATATATATATATATATATATATATATATATATATATATATATATATATATATATATATATATATATATATATATATATAAAACATTATATATATATATATATATATATATATATATATATATATATATATATTTTTTTTTTAATATTTTCTTGGGTGTAGGTTAACTGATTCAATTTAAAACTATAATTTACATCGACGTTTCGCTCATTATATTGAGCTTTCTCAAGATTGAAATTTATTACCAAAAATAATATTATACATAGTTCGCACCTTGGAAACATGTCGATTTTACGAATGTTTTGAGATAACAGTGATTTCGATAGCTGTAGAATCTGCTAGTTTGTATATAAAAACGAGATTTTTTCTTTTCTTGGATTTTTATTGATAAGTTTGGGTTTATGCTATTACTGAAATGTACAGGGTTTTATGTAAGAAATCGTTTATTTATATTTAGAATAATTTACTTAGATATCAGATTATGATAAATTTGGCTTAGGTTATTGATGTCTTTTTTATCTTTGAAGGCATCTTTGTCCTTTTTAATTTGTATTATTTCTTTCATTGAGAGTTTACAATAATTAGTTTCTTGCCCTAAAATTTTGGTTTTTTTAAAATCGAATTCATGTTTTTCTGAAAGTTCGTGTTTGTGGAGTGCAGTAGATGCGTTTTTTGTATATTAAACGGTTACAAATATAGAAATATTTTGCAATTGCTGCAAAACCGTTGAAATTATGGGAAAATTCTCTTTTAACGTTTCATCTCTTTTATAACCCAAAATTTTCAAGTATATAGGGTGTCTTAAAAATGACTAATACCAAAAATTATATGTTTTTATGTGGCAAATTAAGCTTCAATGGGTTCTGTATTTAACTTTAAATTCGTATGTGGGTCCAATGCAACGTTTCCAAGTTAAAAAAAAATTAGTCAAAAACATACATTTTTTAAACTGTCATAATCACTGTTTGTTAATTTGCCTGACAAATTTACACGAAATCTAATGTTAGTCTAGTTTCTCCTAAACTATCTATACTTTTTCATTAAATTATACAGGGTGTCCAAAATATTTGTTTAGACGTCTCTATTTTAAATTCTATTTTAATTGGATCTCTTAAATATAACACTCCGTATATGATTTTGGCGCTGAAAATATGCTCTATTTTTGCCGTATTATCTCCTTGTTATTTTGAAATATTAAGGGTTTTCCCCAACTTTGCTCAGAAAATAGGAAAATTCGTAGGAGGCATGGCCAAGAAATAATAACAATTGCTACTCTTTGTCAAAATAATATTACTTCTTTTTGTATAATAAATGTATATCATATTAAGTTACATTTATTAAAAACAAAAGATTAATAAACATTACCTAAATAAATTAAGATAACATTATCGTAAACAAAATTAATTCATTAGATATTCAAACACTCTACCATTTAGCTGAAAACGCATATTGAACCTGTCAGTTAAAGATCTATTTACGTTTTTAACAATTGAACCAATAATTTTTCTAAATGTCACAATTACAAAATGACAGTAACATAAGCGAAACATAACTGGCGAACTAAGAGTTTTAAGTACCATGGAAACTAGACCTGATCTAACTCTTAAACCTTTTTGGTGAATACGGGCGTAAGGAACTAACTAAATTAGATTATAATTATAAATGAGAGAGAACCGAAAAAATACAGATAATGCCTTAATGTCCATATTTTTTAGTATCCCGATATGTAAAACCAATCAGACTTAATTAAATCTGAATTTGAATACGAGAGAGGACAAACACAATGAGAAGCCCTGGAGCCCGTTCCTCTTGGGGGCCCGGAATTTTTGGTATAATCATTTCCAAACACCTCTGAATATAGTGAAAAAGTAAAAAAAAAGTGCGCACAAAGTCTGTCCAGTTGACTGAACTTGTATATATTGTATTCCAAACAATATACATGACTTTTCCATATATTGTGAAGCACCACTGAAGCCTAGCTAACTAAACACAAAAATATCATATCCTGATTTCTAAAACATTTTTATTAGTATTTGAATATGCAGCAACAAAAACCAGCTATTTTTTATATAGATATCCTTGATGTAACACGTAAAAATAATTTTTTTCTGGCTGCAATGACAATAGAATCAATACTTTCATTTTAAATTTTTCACATTCCAACGTTTTTTTAACTTTCCATGTCACAAATTATTTTTTTCAGGAAATCACTATATAAAAAACATAACGCCGTTAACCGTCTCATTCTCCTGTTTGCAGGAGACGAGAAGCGCCAAACCGATCAATAAGCTAAACGAGAGTGCAAAATATAAGATATTAAAATGTCTATTTTCTATTTTTTAAATAACAGTTCATGTTATTATCAATTTGATCTCCTCCAACCACACCCTCGTGCCGCTTTGGAATTACAAACCTAAAATGTGCTTCAAAAGGATAAGCTTGAAAAAAATCCACATTAATATAACGTCGGATTCATAGATTGCCTTCTTCTTCTTCAAGTGCCGTACCCATATTCGGACGTTGGCGATGGTCAGTGCCTTGAAACCTATCTTATATCAAGATGGTTGCCTTCTACGCAGTTGTGTCGTGTAGTGTATGTGTTGAGTAAGAAGCCTTGTTACTGTTCGCAGTCGACCCCAAGTCTACGAACAGAGTCGTTATTTTATTATCCCAACGACCAAAGGCACCTCGGGAAGGTACCGGACCAGGCATACCGAGCACTCTTTATTTAAAAAGTGCCGGCTACGCCAAGTCTCGAACCCGCGCCTTCCGGGTGGAAGCCTGCTCTCTTACCACTGAGGCCGAGGTGTAAGAATGCCAATAGGAGTTAACTCTCTTTTGAATATAAGAATAAGGGATAACAGAAAATTAAACTACGAATTATTAATAAAATTTCGCTACACTGCTGTTAACTTTATTTTTATCATGTAACTTTTGCAACTTTTGTTCAAGTCTCACACTTCTTAATTCTTTAGGAAGACTCTCAAAAAATAGGAATGCTTCTTCGTAGTCTCCGTTAAGATCTGAAATTTAAAAAAATCATTAATACAGTAAAATTGTCTCAGAAAAATTTTCTTTTACAAAAATTGATTACTTAGATCGCCTATTGTTAATGGTATTACATACATAATACTTTTCAACGTATTTAGTTTCTTTCAATATGTTAAAGGAAAATATATGATGCCTACCGTATATATCAAATATACATTCATATACATAATCAACATTAAAAACTTTTTCTGGCAGTCTAAAACATGCGTTAGCCAAACACTTTAAAGGTTCAATTTTTCGTTCTTCAATCCATCTTTTACATCTGTTTAGTAGTAGCCCCTGAATCGGAGTAGTTATGTTCTAAAATGTAATACATTAATAAATAAAACAATATTCCACTCCCGATAAAATTAACTATCTAAGATTTTCCAGAAAAAATATCACTTCCAATGACATTGCAATAGCTACTAATCCTTTTATATAAATATTCACTTATACAATTTTGACCTACTTTGAGTTTTACTGGAAGTGTCAGAATTTTTGAATTTTATATATCGCACACTATATGCATTTCAAAGAAACTGAAAGAGACCTATTTAAATTTTCCTAAGATTTAAAAACAAGTCAACTCATATATTTTCTACAGAACAGACGAATGATATAGAAAAAAATATATATATATATATATATATATATATATATATATATATATATATATATATATATATATATATATATATATATATATATATATATATATATATATATATATATATATATATATATATATATATATATATATATATATATATATATATATATAGTTTAAATAAAACATATTCTCCGTGAAGTTGAAAAATAAGATATAAACAAAAAATAAACAAATTTTCCTCTTCCACTACTTAAAAAAAAATTTAACTTATTTTTGTTTTTAGGACGCTGTTTCCCTATATAGAGTTAAAAAGAAAATACATTTGCTAATTTTACCGTTAAAAAAATACTAAGGTCACTCTTCTATCCCCAAGAGCTACCCTGTATGGTAAAGAAAGAAGAAAAATGTTTTATATACCAAGCGAAAATATTAATTTAAATGAGTTCACCGGGTTTTTTTAAACTAGCCGCTTAAAAAAATATTTTCGTTTTTTAGAGGCTGCTTCATATTCCTAGGGTTACCCTGTATAATATAAAAAATGTATTTATATACAAAAACAATTTTAAAACATGATGTCAAAACTCCTAAACGCTTTCGGAATAATTTTTGTTTACGTTTTCAGGCTCTCCTGTATAATGGAAAAAATATCTTTATATATATAAAATTATAAAAGAAAACAACTGCATTTGGTCAAAATGTTTAAATACCTATAATAGTATATTTACTGTGTATACTACAATTCATAACCTAGTAAAAGTAAATTATAAATATGTTAATCATATTAAAATAACAATTTCTAAATTTATTAAATACATTGCCGAATAAAAAATATATATATATAATTTAAAAAAAACATAGCACCTGTGTGGCATTGAACTCCCTACCTCTTGATAACAGGGTAGTATCTAAACTAAGTCAATTATTAGAGCTGTCACGATATTTTTGAGAGTTGGTTGTACATCACCTGTCAGACTTGACATTTTCTTTTTTTATGTCGACTTTCAGAAACATTAATAGTTTATAGGTTCTTTGCACCTTCTTATTGTAAAACCTGACGGATGTACTTTTTAAGATCCAATTGCATAGAATTTTGAAACAGATTTTTTTATAACAAAAGACACAAAGAGTTTATTAGTCAGTAAGAGTAACAAAAGGGGCAAAAAGGGTTATTTTGCACCTTTTGTAACAATACATTTTATTAACAATATGTAATTCGATACCGATAACCAGCATAAAATTAAGATTAATTGGAATATCACGATTTAGAATAAATTTAAATATGCGGTTTTTTTAATGTCATATCCTCAACACTTGGCTTTTCTTAATAATATTTACCATTCATTTTTACTAGCACATTACTCATATCTCTAATATCGAATAATATAGCAATCAGTTTCCAGCCTATAAATTCCCTAAAAGTAGGTATTATATCCATAACCAATAGAAGTTCTAAGAGGGAAAAGAAATTATTTAAATACACGTACTTCACAAAAGAGAAAGTCTTATAGCTGACGAGTAAGCAAAACCAATAGTGTGAGGTTATAATAATTTTCATTAATGGTACGCGGATTATGAAAATGTCATTTTATAAATAAAATATATTATATATATATATATATATATATATATATATATATATATATATATATATATATAAATATATAAATATTAAAAATAAAAAAATCCGAGACGTTTCGTCTTGGAGAAAAACAAAATTACTGAAATTTTCGGCAAATTTATTTCCACTTTTCGAACGATATTACAATAATTCGAGATTTTCGAAACAAAGTCCCATTTAGGATTTTGGTTCTTTCTAATCTCTCTAGCGAAAGGTTTTTTTCACGATCCAGGATATACCGTTACGACGCTCGAATGGTCCGAAGTGACCCTCCTTTAAATTTTATTTTTCGAAAAAATTTGACACGCGATCCGCCGATCGCGCCCAAAAACAATAGGGACCTCTAGATCCCATAACTAGGTACATAGTTTCGAATTTAACGTCTAACAGCGTTGTACTCGGTATCCTCGCCCAAATCCCTAAATATGTGCAATTTGCTCTCTACTAAAATTTCTGAACAATTGTTCGCTTTTAATACTCACAGATATTAGGTTAGGTTAGGATAGTTCTGTGTACGCCCGCGAAGGCTTCTTCTGGATGGGAATGGGATCTGGAACAAGATCCGGACCGAGAATCTGAACATATACATGGAACAAGTGTTCTATATTTTACAGGATAATTCCTCAAGTATTTTTAAGAAAAAGGTTCATATAAAGATGTGTCAAAAGCGCTTAATTTCCAAGATACAGGGTGTTAAAGTTTTAATATTTATAATTTACTTTTTATTAACCGTGTACATTTCTAGAGATAATTTATTTAAATTTGCCACACAATATAGGGTAACCAATGTCTACGAAATAAGCATAATGTTTATATAAAGAGGTGTTAAAAGTGCTTCGTTTCCAAAATACAGGGTGATAAAGTTTTAATATTTCTTATTTACTTTTTATCAATCGTGTACATTTCTAGAGATAAATTATTTAAATTGGGCAAACAATATAGGGTAACCAATGTCTACGAAATAAGTATAATACATTTTGAAAAGATCTGCAGGGTGTTACTTTTTTCCGGTCGTGACCCACAACACAAATATTTTCTTTGTTTGAGTGGCATTGCAACGCATGCCGGGTATTTCCTAGTAATATGGAAAGCATATTCTTAAATAGTATTATTATATTATTCTATATTTTAGTGCGCAAATAGTAATGCTTAAAAGGACATATTTCGATGTTTAAAAAATTAATATATTTTGCCTAACTTTATATTATAATGTAAGATTAAATTTTAATCATTTCAAATACCCCTGTTTATTTATTGGGAGGTCCATCATATTTTAATACTCAAAATATTAATTTTATTGCTCAAATTAATTCACACCCAAAATAATGCATAGGGTTTTTTCTCATCTTTTGTCACCCCCATATATTGACTTAATTTTCAGAGATAGGAAAAAAAATTGAACATAAATGTTGCGGGGTTTATTACGTAGTTTAGAGAAAATTATTACTTATGAATCCAGGATGTCTCAAAAATGTGTAACAGACTTAATATATATTTTTTGAAAAAGAACACTCTGTATATTACATGTCCATAAAATTGGCTGGTTGCTTATTATAAATGTACTAGTTTGACTGATTGAAAAATTATGAGGGGCTTGCTACACATTTTTTAGATATCCTGTAAACATAAATAATACTTTTCTATAAATTAGGTAATAAGCCTTACAACTTTTATATTAAACATTTTTTCTATCTTGAAAATAAATCTATACTGGAGGTAGAGAAATATGAGGAAAACTCTGTACATTGATGACTATTGGGAGTCAAAAAATATTGATATATAATAACATTAATTTATTATTTTGCGAAAAAATAAGTTTTTTTCTTTACATGCTGAAGAGTGCTGAAGTTTAAGATTAAAAACATAAAACTATATTTTAGTCATATAAAGAATTCTAGCGTAAATTTCAATCTCTTCCCGTATTAACCTATTAATTAAAACAAAACAAACTTGAAGTCAACAAAATAGGAAATTAAAACGTGAGTTTGGGTTACAGTATTCATTCGGGATTTGGGTCCACAAGAGCATTCATTTACAAATTATTTTTTTGGATAGTCTCGTTACGCTTACATAACGCACGACATATTATGTTGTTATTGGTATATTTAAATTTCATTCAAAGTTGTACGATTTAGAAGCAATATTTGTTCATTTCTTACAGTTAAAGTCTTTTTCAAAGAATTATGTTGCCCATTCTCTGCCAGAGCAGCAATCAGTCCTACTTGCGTGGCTCCATATCCATGTACTGCTTCAGTTGCCCTTAATACTTTTTCTAGTTGAGCTAAGTTATTTTGCTTTGTCAGCGCTTGTAATATTTCCAGTTGCAAAGGAGTACAGTTATATTTCTTAGATAGTTCAACATATCTATCTACGGCTTGGTCTATATTTCCGCTAAAAATAAAACACATTAAAATAAAGACTGTATGTGCTCATATTTAAAATGATTGGGCTTTGAGTGTTCTTCTACATGCAGAACGCACACCAATTAAAAAAATCAAAGTCGACGCGATATCAGCGTTCGACGGAGACGCCCAAGCTCACCGCTCGGTAACTGAGAGAAAGTACTATAATTCATTATTACTCACCTTTTCAAATGTACTCGTACTAATGGACCCAATGTTTTATTAGATATTAAATATATTTCACTTTGTGACAATAAATTAAAAATCATATCCACTTGTTTCGAATTTTTACAAGCAGCTAATAATTCCCTGCAGTTCCTCTCGGTGGATCGAGCATTTGCCATTTTTGTGCTAAAACAATATATAAAAAAAATCAAGATTTTCGAGCATACTTTCTTATGAGGGTTCTAGACAAATTATACCTTTACTTTTTCTACTTTGCTAATAGACAGGGTCAATTTTAAAGATTAAGAAAATCAAATTTTTAATATTTGTAGTGTATTCAAATTCAATTAGAGTGCGTGTAAACAAGAGTTATTATACATGCAATACGCCTTGGAAAAATTGATAAAAAGTAACATAAAAATCGGCCACCTTTATTTAAAGGTGTATTGCGTGCAAAAATTTGATAAAAATTAACATAAAAATCGGCCACCTTTATTTAAAGGTGTATTGCGTGCACAATAACTGTTGTTTACACGCACTCTATCCTGAATCTGAATAGATAGGAAAATCGCACCCGTAAATATTAATAAACATGCATACAATTAGATAAATTATTAAATGTCGCGATTTTTGAACGCTAATATAAACAAATATCCCCTAGCCCACACGACCAAATTTACAGAGCTATTTCTAGGTCTAGTTTGCGAAGTTAGTGTGCAATATGGTAGTAGGTAGAGTGTGGTCATCTCCGGGGACAAGCGGTTCCTTGGAATCAAAAGGCTATATTTTTGGGAATACAGTAAATTTAAGCAGCCTATAGTTACCCTTAGCCTATCACATTTATATCAAAAAAACACAATTAGTCGTAACTGGTCAACAACTTTTAGGGTATTATGTTTTTCTGATGATAACAATCTTAATCATAAAGTCACCGAAAGAGAATATAATATATTATTACCTGAGAAACTCTTAAAAAGACAAGTTACCATAAAAAAAAACTTTATGGAGAACAATTTTTTTGTTGCAGCATGTTTTTTAAGCAATGGAATTTAAATTTCAGTAGGCTTAAAGGCTGAATATATTTTTGTATCGAAAACATCATTAATATCCTTCTTATTTTCTAAATTAAGAAAATTGATAAATGCTACAAATATATAACATATAATTAACACTGATTCGGCAAGATTGTTTTTGACTTTGCATTCATAATAATAATAAATATAGTAATAACAATAATAATAAGAAATGAAGTAGGGAAATAAGACTAAAAAAATTGTGGCGCGGGATAAGATCAAGTTGTCAGATCCATCATTTCATCAGAAGCTTGCTGTTTATCGGGAAAAGCTGAAACAAAAAATTGCTCCGTTAGGCAACCGAATTAGGAGCGAGATCTAAGCGATATCAATAGAATGAGGAATTTTCAGGCGCAAAAACTGTTTTATAGAAACCTAGAAGATGGACAAAAGAAATCACTGTTACTATAGCAGAGCAAAGTAACTCGCAGCGATTTTGATCTGATGAAATTTCAGGCGCAAAAACTGTTTTATAGAAACCTAGAGGATGGACAAAAGAAATCACTGTTACTATAGCAGAGCAAAGCAACACGCAGCGATTTTGGTCTGATATTTGGTCGAAACGGTTATCTCCGCAAATGAACCTCCAGTAATGACGCATCTAAGAGATCTCGAAGTAATCATTCGTGGAACGCTTTCCCTTCCATGAAACTCTTAGTCTCAAGTCTTCATTAGTAAATCCGACGACTGCAGCGGATTCACGATTAAAGAAGAAAATTATTATGGGTATTTTGCCACAATATTTAAAAAAGAGAAAATGCTTATACACTTGGGTTTTCTGTTTTTTTATACATTGTAGCGAAATACCCATAATAATATTGTTCTTTAATAATAATAATAAATATGTCTGACCATCTGGGTACTCCATCCAGCAATATTGAGGATGCTACGGTAATACATAGTCCGTACTGTCAGCCGCGTCCAGCTGTCCGTTGTCCTAAACACCCAGTATCCCCTCACCCTAGCCACCCTAAATCTTTGAAACCGCCCGGAGGAACTAGCTTTGGTTAAGTTGCGTGAGGAGTGACGACCCCACGGACCCGAGTTACCTGGGCTACCTGGGTCAAATGGTGGCACACTAGAGCCACTGCTGAAAGTGACAGCATGCGAGACGGTGGCGGCGAAACATATTCGCGAGAATTTCGTCAGAGCCGACATTGTTGCAGACGGAAGTTGTCTGTTCGGATCAGTCAGCTTGCACATATATGGCAATCAAAACAATCATGCCAAACTTCGAGAAGACGCATTGAAGTACCTACAACAAAACTGGTCGGAACTTCAGATATTTTCGGTATTTCACGACGACGACATGAAGGATTTCAGCAACTATTATAAGTTCATGAGCAAAACCACTACATACGGAACGAGCCTAGAAATATTGGTTCTTTCGGGAACCCAGAAGCACATCTTCCATATTTTCTCAAAACCAAGAACAACAAAAACAAAGCAGATGTGGATTAAAGAGAGACCAACAATAATAGGCAAACAAACACACAATAAAATGATCTACCTTCTACTAACAAGCAACCCAATGTCGGGACACTTTGAGCTTCTAACACCACAAAACAACAACCCAAATAACAGAACATCATTAAAAGAAGCATCAGGCGAGCGGCGTAACGGTCGAGGACGTCGCGGTAAAAGACAGTTCGACCGAAACGATCATGACCAAGCAAAGGAAACCCACCAAGAGTGTTTTGCCGGCTAAGCTGGCACCCACCAAGGCGGGAAAGGCAGGGCCACGCATGAGCCGAATTACAGAATCGAACGAACCGATCATGCGCTGCCAAAATGGATACACGAATACATCTGACACAGATGCTAGTTAAACACAACAACTTGAGCCCATTACAACAGCGGATATATCGCAACGACTACCTGCAACTGCCAAGGCAGGTAAACCAAGGAACAGGTTAAAATGGACAGACGAAATGAATCGAACGGTGATGCATTCCTACTACACCGCTACCAAACTTGAGACAATTTCATCAGGATACCGACATAAACTGCATACACTTTTCATAGAATAATATCCAGAATACAAATCACTTGTCACAGAACAGAGAGCAATAGATAAAAAAAAGAGTCATCACTAAAGCCAGTAAACTCACCCCACCCGCATTGCAAAACATCAAAACTATGGTAGCTGCTAAACTGAACATCCATCAACCAAACATTGAGGACAGTGAGACAGATACCGAACCGATCCCACATACAAACCAGACCAACTTTGCGCAAGAGGATCTGCAACCTCACTCAATGCTCAGTATGAAAAAAGCTCCCAGCAACAACCCACGACATATGGCAAACACCACACAGCACACAGGTCAAACAACATACACATAGCTACACCTTGGACCGTCTCTCACACAAGCAATTAAAGTAAAAATGGAATCACACCTAAACAAATGGTCAGGCACCGATCCTACAAGAGATTTCTCGGGTAACCTTCAAACGAGAGACACAAAAAATCCTAAAGACTATCAACGAACACATAATAACCAAGGACATAACGAATGCAAGCACAAGGATATTCATACAGTAATCTACGCAGCAACCACGATAACACAGAACAATCAGAAACTCCTGCCACGACACAGAAACACCAACAGCATAAAACCAAAATTAAAATTGCAGATAAAGATCGAAAACAAAATTAGAAAAGAACTGGGACATCTTACCCAATTCATGAACGGCAACAAGTCAAAACGTATCACATAAAGTATAGAGAAAATCAAATCTACATCTCCTGATCACACACTTACAGAAATCCTTGACACTCGGAAGCAAAAATTATCCGTGTATACCGCAAGACTCCGAAGATATACCAAAAAACCATAAGCAATGAGGAATACTGGGAAAGCATTTGGTCAGAACCAAAACTACACAATAATAACGCTTCATGGATTAAAGTGAAAGAAGACAGACACAAGTGCTTGGAGGAACAAGAGGACTTTGCAATGACAACACAAGAAGTTGCGGAAACAATCAAATACACGCATAACTGGAGATGTCCTGGAATAGATAACATTCATAACTTCTGGTACAAACAGTTTACCTCCACACATGAAGCTCTCACTCGACAAATTAATGAAATTATTTTAAAACCTAGCACACTCCCCAGTTTTCTCACCCAAGGAATAGCATACCTTAAACCCAAAAACTCGTACACTAAGAACCCGTCAAATTACCGACCTATTACGTGCCTTCCAACCCTATATAAGATCATCATAGCCACAATCACCAGGAGAATAGAACAACATCTAGCACACAAAAACATTCTAACGGAAGAGCAAAAAGGGTGCAGTAAAAACAGCCGAGGATGCAAGAAACAGCTAATTATAGACAGCGTCATCATGGAACAAACCAGGAAAAATTATAGAAACCTTCATACTGATTACATAGATTATAAAAAAGCCTTTGATTCGATACCCCACAGTTGGCTAACCAGAGTGCTAGAATTATACAAAGTCAATAAAAACATGAGGCAATTTCTTACACAAATTATGAGTACGTAGAAAACTAAAATCAACCTGAGAATACAAAAAGAACACATCGAAACAGAAGAGATCTACATCAGACAAGGTATATTCCAGGGAGATTCACTCAGCGCTTTATGGTTCAGCCTCTGTCTCAATCCACTCTTAAACACACTGAATAACATAAACTTCTGATTCCAAATTAAACACAAAAAATAACCTACACAAAATAAACTATCTCTTGCACATGGATGACTCAATATTATACGCAAGCACAAAGGCACAGCTAAAGGAACTCCTTAAAATCACAGAAATCTTTACCCTGGACAACAACATGGAATTTTATATAAGTAAATGCAAGCTACTTCATATTAACAAGGGGCAGTGGAAAGACCACCCTACGACGGAAACAATCAACAATGAAACCATAGATAACATGCTCAAAGAAGAAACATACAAATACCCTAGGCTTCCATCAAAACACCAAAATTAACCATACTCATATCAAATCAGAGCTCAAGACGAAATTTAAAACCAGACTCTCAAAACTACTAGAAACAAAACTGAACTCCAGAAATCTAACGAAAGCTATTAACACCTTCGCCATACCTATTCTTACGTATTCGTTTGGTATCATTAAATGGTCACACACAGACATAGAAAACATTCATATTCTCATACGCTCTGAATTCATTATACACAGGAAGTTGCATCCCAACGCATGCAAGAAAAGACTCACCATCGAGAGAAAAGAAGGAGGGAGAATTATAGATATACAATCGCTAAATAAAAAACCAATTCACGAACTCAGAAAATTCTTCCAAAACAAACAAACTAACCTCCACAAGGCAATAGTGAAGACAGACAAGAATTATAGACCGCTCGACCTGTCTCAAACGAGCCATGCAGCAGACGCACACAGTCACGTCCAATCACAACTAGAAAAGATAAACACCTGCTCTGAAAAAACACTCCACGGAAGACACAGATACCACATAAAGCAAAACTACATACATAAAAAGCTTTCATATTCGTGGATACAAGAAGGGCAGCTGTTCCCCGAAACAGAAGGCTTCCTTTTTGCCATCTAGGACAAAGTCATAGCAACCAAAAACTACCAAAAGCACATCATCAAGAAGAACACAACCACTGAAGACGACAGGTGTAGGAGATGTCACAAGCAGAGAGAAACGATCGATCACATAACGACTGGATGTAGAATAATGGCCGGAACCGAATACACCGCAAGACACAACTAGGCAGCGAAGGTCGTTCATCAAGCATTACCCACAACATACAAACTAACGGAGAACACAGACCCTTATTACAATTATACACCAACATCCATTCTTGAAAAACGAAGATTACAAGCTCTACTGGGACACTGACATCTATACAGATAAGACAATCCCCGCAAACAGATCCGATATCACCTTTCAATCCAAAAAAGAAAATATCACTTATTTAATTGACATGGCTGTACCCAAGGACGAGAACATCCAAGCGAAATACAGTGATAAGATCGCCAAATACACCGACTTGGCAATGGAAATAAAAAGGCTATGGAAACAGGAAAGGGTCATTATTGTTCCTCTCCTCATACCAGTAACAGGCCTAACCCCAACAACGTTTACACCACATTTGACTCAATTAGGACTTAATACAGTCATTCACAGGAACATCCAGAAATCGGTCATTTTGAAAACATGTAGCATCGTTAGATCATTTCTTAATATACAATAGTTGTTTTTTTCCTTTCCCTTTTTTTTGTACTGACTTGGTATAATCCCGTCAGTATAAAATACAACCACAGGAATACTGTGAGACAAAGAAAAAAAATAATAATATTGATAGACATAACCTATTAGCCGTGGAACAAAAGGGATGCATTTGGGACCATCAAGGATGCAAAGAACCGCTTATCATCGACTCTGTGATACTTAAGCAGACACAGAAAAAAAACACGTAACATACACACTGCTTTTATAGACTATAAAAAGGCGTTTGACAGTTTACCACATTCCTGGCTCATAGACATACTAGGAACACACAAAATTCACCCTATAATCATCAATTTCCTGGCAACTATCAAGCACCAGTGGAGAACGAACCTGAGAATCTATAATGGCGATCAATCTCTTAGGACCGATGAGATACACATCAACTGGGGAATTTCCCAAGGAGACTCGTTAAGTCCACTTTGGTTCTGCTTAGCAATGAACCCCGTCTCCAGGTTACTGAACAATACAGGACATGGCTTCAACATCAAAAACAATACAGACGATTCCCGTACCATATCCCATCTTCTGTATATGGATGATATTAAGCTCTATGGTGGAAACCATAACGAATTAAAAAAGCTTATTGACGTGACATACATATGGAATTTGGAATGGAAAAATGTAAAGCCTTAAACATCGAAAGAGGCAAAGTCATTAGTGATGATGATACCTAACCTAACCTAATGGAGAAATAGTTCAAGGGATGAACTAAGCAGAAACCTACAACTACCTAGGATTCCAACAAGCTAGACTGCGAGCTCTTCTGAAGACAGAACTGAACGCCGGAAATCTCATTACAACAAATAAGACCTGTGCTGTGCCCGTGCTGACCTAAAGTTTCGGAATCTTGAAATAGACTAACACGGAGCTAGGGGAACTACAGCTAACTACTCGCCTAATGATGACCAAGTGCAAGTCACACCACCCAAGGTCATCAACTATCCGAATGACCTTCTCATGAAGAGAAGATTCCTTGTTGACTTGACCAATTCGCACTCCCGACAGCTGCAAAAATTGAAAGATTTCTAAACCAACAAGGCACAAACATTAAGCCTCTACCGCATAGTGACCTTAAGTGACAACTCGGACTCTCCACTCAATCTCGCAAGTGACAACATCATCCTAAAGTCACTTTCAGACCCCGACAAACAAGAACAGTGGGCTCAAATGGCAGTGCACAGCCGACATCACAATGTGGCTGAAGGATGAATAACTATTCCCAGAGACAGAAAGATTTGTGATGGCAAAACGGTCCGTTGGATCCGATAAGTGTCGAAATATGTAGCGAGAGATCAGAAACTATACAGCATATAGCATCTGGCTGCATTTTCCTAGCAAATACCGACTACCTCCAGCGACATAACCAAGTGTGTAACATGTAATAAATACGGGTTCCTGAACACCTTTGTGCCCTATTATAAATATCAACCAAGTTTACAGCTTGAAAATATTGCCTTCAAACTGTACTACGACCGGGCAATTATCACCGACAGACGGGTGACGAATAATGTGGTACTGTTAAATAAGGAAATAAAGACAGCTTATTTGGTAGTTGTCGCTGTACTCAGCAATAACAACGTGTTGGATAAATACCAAAAGAAAATGGCCAAATGCGGAATAAGGTTCATGTGATACCGATGATCGTATCAACTGGACTAGTTCCAAAAACACTAGAACAGAACCTGAAAATCAGAGGACTGCATACTAACACCTTCATCGACATACAGAAGGCAGTCCTGCTCAGTACTTGCCACATAATGAGAAAATTCTTACAGGGCAACACATAGAACTAATGGAAACCAGCCCACTTCTTTTGATGCAGGCATCCGGGACCGGTTTGGAACCCAAAATTTGTTGAGATATTGATTGTCAATTTCGATAATAATAATAATAATAATAATAATGACAAAACCCACCGATCTCAACCATCAAGAAAAACTAGATGAGTACCAGGATACACTAACGCAAAAACTAAAAGTTAAAGCGAAACGTCTGCAGTGATACAACAAATGCTCAAAGAGAAAACGACAGAACTGGCTTTTCAACATCAACCTGAGATAGTTCTATCGGTATATCAATAACACCAAAGATCAAATCAATACTGAGAAGATGCGGCCAAGCAAAGAGCATTTGACCGAGTATTGGTTAAACAACTAACAACGGCTTTATTAACAAGGGCCGTACATTTTTAAATGTCTAATTATAAAATATAAAATTATAATGCTTGCTTAAATAATATTGTTTATATTATGTATCGAAACATTCCGTAGACATGTTGAGATATGTAATTTTATTAAATGTTTCCATCAATTAATTTAAAGTTAGATATTTTTATTCAGTTGCGTAAGAGCCAAAAAAGATTTTTGTTTGTGAAGGGAAGTAAAATTACAAAAACGCGCCAAGCAAACTACATCTAAGATAATAAAAATTACATATTTCTTAATTTTAATATTGAAAATTAAGAGAACCTAAATTTTTATTAAGGAAAAATAACATTTTAGATTTTTGGGTAAGCTGATTTTTTTTAGGAGTTTCAATATTCCCTGCCGTCGAAAATAACATCGATTGAACAGAAGATGATTTGAAGGATAAAAACAATATATTTAAAAACATATGATAAACTCTTGTCAGTATTACCGACCAATGGACAAACGAGTAAAATTTTAAAATTTTTCACAATTATTCGGCGATAATCTTTTTGTGTTGGCATTTTTGACATTTTGATGTATGCCACTCATTCTCTACTAATTCTCTAATTTTACACGAAAAAAGGTATCATGTAATATGTATTAAATTTTGTACCATGTAACATGTATGACTTTTTAAATCCTTCCTGGGATCCTAGGCCCTCAGTCAGCCTATTCTTATAAAATAGGCCTAGGTGATCTGCTCTTAAGCTATTAATGGTAGACCAGCGCCAGCGCTATTCTAGAATGTATTACCTGATGAGAGCAATACTCTCACAAGTGTATATGCGATATTGTTACATCGTTGTTCCATTGTGAAGATGTTTCCTTAGCTGACACTGTTCAGTAAAAATTCCTGTAGTAGGTCTTCTCCGAGAGCCGGCCGCATCCAATATACCCGATAGGGATGTGGTTTTTAAATATTACAATATGATTGGGAGTGATTCGTAAACTGTACGAATATGGATCGGAAAGTAGAATAAATTTCCTGCATATATAAAAAACGCAAGATGGTGACTCCAATATGGCGGACAAGTACTGTTATTTGTGAACCGATTCCACTGAAAATTGATATCTGCAGATTATGAATATTTAGTCAATATTTAAAGTTCAAAATTGCGCCGCCAACATAGCAGACGAATTTTGGTTATTTGTGTAGATTTGACTGAAAATCGGTAACTGGGACAACAACATTTGGCACTGCTAACATGGATGGCAGACGAATTTTATCATATGTACATAATTAAAATAAAATGTGTAAACTTTAATAAACGTGAATAAAACAATGACTTTATTTTACTTCAAGACAGACATTTAACTTTTCTCCCTTTATTGTATGCGATTTACTTCGCATGTGGCATTTGCTAGCACCTTCCTCTCATTAGGTCCAAGGAAAGAAATTCAGTCGTTCTGAATTATATTTCACTGATACTTGATAACACAAATTACTTTGCCTTCATTTCGCTAAAAGCAACCACTTTCTTAGATTTTACTTGAATCTTATTGTAGACATTTGAAAATACTTAGACCTTTAATAACTATAGCAGAAAAGTAAGGCAGAATTTTGTCTTCTATTATATTTCAATTCACGCAGTGCATGTAAATATTACGCTAAATTTGAAAAAGCGAAGTAACACATTACACCTGTGGTAATCAGTGAACTTCAATCTGTACTGTCAATTGATATACATTTTTCAGCTCGCTAGAGCCGGTCAAGGAATGTCCCGCCATTCCACCCTGTTGTAAGTTTGCAGCGGTAAATCAGCGCTCAGAGGTTTTATTGAAATGGGATAATACTATGTGACATGAAAAGAGATGAAATTATAAACCGGAAATAAACCGGCCGTGCTTCTTGTTTCGCGGCCTAACCTACTGTGTATATCTATAAAAATATTGGCGTAGTGAATATAGAACAGAGAAAGCAAATAAAAAAATTTTTATTTTAGGCGGTCTTTCTTCAGATTACTTTCGCGGACAGAACTTTGCTGTCAGAAATAGTAGCAAAAAAGTATTCTAGGTACATGAATGTTGACGGCTTTGCTTTGCTGACTCGATAAAAATAACGTTAGATGTTTAACGAGTCGTAGCCTGTTAAGAAAGCCTTCAGGAATATATTTTAATATTTGAGACAAATTTGCGTTTAAGCAGGGTTTTGATATTTGATTTAAATTTGTTTAGATATACCGAGTGTACATATAATTAAATTAAATATTAGAGGTATGTTTTGGAGGGTATTTGGAGGCAGGTTTCCCAAACATACATATACGACCGAAAATCGGTACCGCATGCTATTTTCGAGTGCAAGTTATGATTTTTTTATCCACATTTAGAAATCGAAAATCTTTGTCTGGCAGGATTTAAGAGTGCTAATTGCGAATTTCTGGTAAACATTTGAAACTAAAAAATTATATCAATACCTGAATATTATGTCTAAAATTTAAAATTAAGATCTGCTAATTGGAATAATTTTTTTATTTACTTAATTCATGGTTAAGCCGCATAAAAGAACTTGTAATATTCATAAAAAAAAACTGCACTACCTATGGGTCAAAATTTCCAACAGTAAAATGCGATATTAAAATAAACAATAATTTTTTTTTAAGAAAAAGGTAACCAGAACTGCAATATTGATTTAAAAAATTCTACATAAATTAACAATAACAAACAACTTTATTCATAAGTAAATTACAACAAAATAAATATTTTTCGTTTTGAGATAACAATAAGTTCAGTTCTGGAAATCCAATACTGGTTTTAATACTTTACCTTAAAATATGATCAATTTTAAAGTATATAATTATGTTAACAATTTTTAGATGCATATTCTAAATCCACTATTGCAAGAAAGGAGAAAGAAAAATAAACAGAAAAAAAAGGAAAAAAAAATGTTATTTAAAGGAAAAATGAAGAACAGTCTAGAAAACGTAGTGACAGCGCAATTTCGGAGGGTAAGGGTTAACTAATTAACTATTTTAGTTATGTTATAAGAAAAATGACACTGAAATTATGGCGACAGTATGAGTGGAGGTGTCAATCTACCCTTAAATCTAATATTTAATTTATGAACATCAGTACGAAATCTTCTTTTTCAATATAAGACGGTTGTTTATTCTATATAATTTATGGTAAAGGGTGATACTCTACTTATAACAATATACAATATTAAAATAGCAATAACCCATTAAATCAACAATAATCAAAAGAAAACTGTTAAAGCCGATCTTCACCGTTTCTTATATTTATTTTAAATCATTTTGTATTGCATCTTTTAATATGGTGTGGCACCTTATAAAAATGTATGCCTTGGAAAGAAATGGAAATCTTACTGATTCTAGTTCGTACGTATAATAAATCAATCTCATCATTACATTTAGTGGAGTATATTATTTCTATAACTTAACGTGAATATTTCGATATTTATTTCTCAATATATCATGAATAAAAGTTATACTTTGCAAAAAATCGATATCCTTTATACAAATAATATTATATTCATAATATTCGTTATAAAGCTTTGCGTTGGGTATAATCAATCCAAAGAATACATATTTTTCATTGCTTTGTTTTATAAGATTAATAACTGTATGTTTAACAAATTTTGAATTATATTTTAAGTATCGTAAATGTGAATGAATGATAGAAAAATAAATATAGATCGTAGCATATAATTTGAAGATAAGTAATTAATGCTTCTGATAAAAAGAATAAACTTTTTTTTTATTGTGGATAATATAGGTCAAACCATGTTTGAATACATGGGAAGATACATAACGCCTATAGCAAATACATTGAGTGTTCTGACCTAAGGATAACCAAGAAAAGGCGGTAAGGTGGCACAGAGTTTGTTTACATACTGCTGTTTACAAAACATACACCAATTATATGGCCACTTCGGAAGATTCATTTAGAATAAGAGATTGTGTTACTCATTACTCATCTAATTTTGCAATTCAGCAAAAAAATCATATAAATAGGGGATGACAAATAAACATAATTTAGTCTTTAAGTATTACTTGTTCGGTTAACATACGTATGAGCTTATTTGTAATTTCGTTTGTAAAATTCATCATAGGTTAGTTTATGTTCGAAATTCTAATAGTCTAATCGAAAAAAAATATTCCAAATCTCAAGGGACATATGTATTCCCTACTTTTTCGATATAATATTAGATAAATAGTGAAATTTTAACATTTAAGCATGTATGATGTTCATATGAGTATTACAATTTATCAGAATGCAAGTCCTTTTCAAAAAAAATCGCCAAAATCGTCAGCGATGTATGTATATTTACGAAAAGTCTTAGATATATTTCTTCAACCCCCTACCCCTTCTTTAAACATTTAAAACGGGAAAACGGGTCAAGTAAGTGGAAAGGTTTTTAAATTTTACAATTTTGATTACAAAATGTAGGGGCATTGAAAACCTTTCAAACGATCACTCTTTGCTTTTTGGCAGCTTTAAATATTAGGGTGGGGTCAAGGGTTATGATAAAATATGTCCTAACGTACTTTTTTTAGCATGTCAGTCATTTAACAGTTTTGAATTGAACATTGTACCAGTCAAAATAGCTCTGTTAAACACAACTATGATTTTTTCCTTTACACATAAACATTTGGCTAACTTAAACAAAATTAAGTAAATATTCAAATTATTTGTAACAATTAAGTAAATATTTAAATTTTTTGTAACAGTCATATGTGGGTACATGTATTATAAAGTTCTTTACTACACGTAATCATTTCTAGTGGGTTCTCTCTTAAATTCTCGAAACCAGAACCAAACACCGGGCAATTTCCATTTATTAAATAACGCATTAATATTGATACAAAGAAAAATTTCAAATAAGAATATAATCATAATTTAAAATTTTTATAGGTTATTTTTATTAAAATAAGAAAATTAAAAGTGCTCTCTATTTTTGAAAAAATATATATATACTACAAATTAATTCATAACTTCAAGAGAAAGTTATAAAATAATACCCTGCTTTTATAATTTTACTTTAAAAAATATATATTAAATATAATGTTGTTCTAAAGATTGTACAAAACTAAATAATTTGTGACTTTTATAGGCAAGTTCCATATATGACTATATGTATCTAAAGTTCAATACGCTAGATCATTAATGTAATGATCATAAGCGTTGTGGGCTTAAAATTGTGATTTATAATATCATAATAATATTTATTAAGTTATATTTTATGACAAATTCGGTATTTGACAATTTGTAAGGTTTACATGAAAATTTCCTACAAAAAAACTGGTTCATCCATAAAATCGTCTGTTGAAGTCATTAAAAAAAGGTAATCTTTCCAATAAATAGTTCAAATTTGTCCAAAAATTCAGTGGGACTGATAGTTAACAAGTGATATAAATATCCCGCCGCTATCGGGCATGATGGAAACAAGAGTCGGTAGAATCCTGAATTACATAGATTGACATGATTTACGGTTTGTTTTTTTAACTAACCCCTTAAAAACAATTTTGTGTGCTGCTTCAGTATTCTAGGGCTACCCTGTATAACAAAAGAAAATTTATAGAAAAAAGACATTTGAGGTGCTTCAACGTTTGCTAAAAAAACTAAATCCTCTTGATTTTTTTTTCGTTTCCAGAGGGAAGTGTAATTCTATTAGCGCTACCAAGTATAAGGAAAAACATGCTTATTAAAGAAGTTGGTGGCGTTTGCCCGTTTTTTTTTAAATTTTATTCTGTTTCTAGGAAACTCTCTTTTTAAGGCTACCCTGTATTCTTGTATTTTGCATACTACAAAAATAAAGTTAATTCGACGTGTTTCGCCCTTTTTCAAAATATTACGTTTTTTTCTAATACATAATAAAAAAAAGGTTTCTACTAGAGACTTCTATAATGTTTGAATGTCTTAATTACTATCGGTTTAGGCGTTCTCAAAATATAATTTTTTATGTCTTTATACTGGAAATCTAATCCCGGAGATACTGACCTGGAGTATTTTTGATGCAACTTTTGTTTAGATACACACATACACCCACATACACACACAGACATCTATACAAATATCGTAATTTTTTTTAAAAATATGTTTTCCGTATTTTAGGCACTTAAGAGGTACATATGTATATATTCTTATAACTGATAGTAACGTTCAAATTTGAGTATTATCACAAAATTCCAGCAGTATATTTATACTGGTCTAGATAAATATTACTATAAGTAAAAACTTACATGAAAAGATTTTTTTAATTCAGTGCCTTATCTGAAACACTCCGCTTCTGTACACAGGTCAAATTTTAACTTTTCGTAAAACATCGTCTTCTTAAGCTTCAGTGGATTTACTATAATTAATTACGATAACATTTCAATTGGCGTGCCCTGTATAAACCTGAGCGCAATTTTGACCACTTGATTTTTAAATCCCTCGGAGGAACTTTTGGGTCACGTAAACTATTACTACCTCTTATTACTCTTTTCGCAAAAAATTAGTGAAATCTGCGAACATTTTAAGACTAAAACAGTTTTTTGAATTTCGACAACCTTTCCCGCATTTGAGGTATAGGCATCCTATTTCGATTCATTTTTACCAACCGATGGGCCCATTTAACCTCTAAGATTGACCTTCGGGCTCACTTCTTCCAGACGTACCGTTACCGAGCTAGATCGTGCTGAATGTCAAAAAACACGAATTTCTAAAAATGTTCGGTCCAGGAACCGAGAAGCTGAGCCTATTAAGAAGAGCCTAATCATTTTAAATAAGATACGCTTCCTATATTGAAATCCCACCTTTTGGTTCAAAACATAAGAGTTAGAACATTATTATTACATTAAAAATATTTAAAAAGTTTCCTAGTTTAATGGCTATGTTATGATAATGGAAAAGTCTATAAATTTACACACAGGTACACAAAAGAAAAACTCATACTTAGAATAAAAAAAAATAGGATTGATCAAAAAACGTCACACTATGTCAAAATTACATTAAAAAAAAATCTGATAATTAGTGAAATGCATAGTTTTCCTAAAGCATCTTTTTAAGAACATTTAATTTAATAATAGTCAGGTAAGTGATTACATATTTGGATGTTATAAATGAGCCTGGGTTTACCTAAGCGACAGTGAACTGGGGGATATATAATTTGGCTGCGTTTCTTGTTATGTATTTATTAACATCATCACATGTTTAGAACCAATTTATTTTTTTTTGACATAACAAGCTGACTCTAAGATATATATATATATATATATATATATATATATATATTGTCATTTTTTCGTTTCTGACACACAAGAACATGACAATTGTTCCAGCAAAGTAGCCATATAACAATATAGGTTTATAATGCACAGTAATAACGTTTTACAGCATCGATGGAGCAATTTCTTTTTAATTGAAGCAACGCCAAATATTTATTAGATATTTATTAATTAAATTCTGAGTATGCTCCATTCATAACAATTTTTTAAATGTGTTCAGATTATTTGTTGCGTTTAGATTGACAAACAAAAATCTTTTTTGGCTTTTTCGCAACTGAAAAAGAATATTTAACTTTAAATTAATTGAAGCAGATATTATCTGCTTCAATTAATTTAAAGTTAAATATTCTTTTTCAGTTGCGAAAAAGCCAAAAAAGATTTTTGTTTGTCAATAACAATTTTTGTCAAAAGTATACCCAAAAAATTTACAGAATTATTTTGCTGAACTGTTATATTGGGTGCTCCACCTAATCTGACTAAAAGACTCACTACTTCAAGCCGTACTTGGAATGAAATACATCAAGTCAGTCTTCTGGGCATTTAAGACGAGATCATTATGGAGGCAGTAAGATATCGTTTGAGAGACAGTATTTGTAGCTCCCTCGGATAGCTCCTTCTCGGTCTAAGATATTACAATATAGAAGGTATCGCCGGCAAAACAGTCAAAAAATTGTTGTTTAGGTTTAAAGGTATGTTGTTGATCACGAATAAAAATAAGATGGGTCCCAAAACGACACCACTGTAGATTTCCAAACTTTTTGAAACCAAGTCCAAACCGATCTGCGTAACTTTTATGAGTTACGTTCGACCAGACAGATAGGATTTTATACAGCTATGAGCTGGATCGAGGCACCAAGTTTATATAATAATGGATTATGGTCAAATATGTGAAATGCGTCGCGCAGTCACAAAACAACATCCTGGGTACATAAATCTTTCGTAAATCCAATTTGTCTAACTGTCTTTTTTAGTCTTTAGTCTTTTTTAATAATGGTTTTCAAAAATCATCATTGCACAAGTTATGCACCAAGTGGCCTTCTTAAATGAGGTTTATTTGGGCTGCCAGAATTTTTACTTTTTGTGATATTTATAACAGTGACAAAAATTACTAAAAAATGTATAAAACATATTTTCTAAGTCCGATCCTGTGTAAATGTCATACCAGTTTTCTCAGCCCGTAAACTACTTTAATTAAGTTAATATCTGAAAGAAATATTTAAGATTTACTTGTAGGTGTAGGGACACCAAATAAAGAAAAATCGCCAAACAACATTTGGGGTCCGAGGTCAGATATGGTATCACGTATTGTTTTTGCAATTATATTATGAATATCGCAAAGAACATTGTCATTAAGAGTTTGAGAATTTATCTGTTTACGTGAAAAGCCAAAAAATTGTTGCCTTAGTCCAAAACTTTCAAATAAAAATAAAATATCGGCTATTTTTTGTTTATATATTATTATAATTAAGAATATTTTAAAACCTTCAAGATTGTTCATTAAATATAATAATTCCTTAGGGACACAAGTAACGTAGATATCATTTGCAGTTGGAAGACGGTACACATAAGCAACATTTAATACTAAAGAATTATTTGTTACCAGTAAAGTCAAAATTATAGAACTTAAATTACCGCAGTACCGCCTCCTTTATTCGCCGACCGACATTAGGCTGATTTTATTTCTTCATCACTGAGGATGAGGAAAATTTATGGAATGAAAGAACGGATTAATATCTGCGGCCTTGAACCCAATACTGCGAACGTTAAGATTTAAAAATTGAATTCCTTTATTGTTATTTTGGGCAAAATAAGAGAGGATACTTCTAATCCGTTCAGTCACACGTTAGGTTTTAATGTGTGATATATTTCCACACCGACTCCTGACTCAAAGAAATTAAACGACTCGCCTTTATTTACTTGTTCGATATCGAATGTATGACTAGGGAATTCGGACTTCAGATAGTGGAAAAGGATGTCTTTTGAATAGTTTGTGAGATACTTTGAA
This sequence comes from Kuschelorhynchus macadamiae, assembly GCA_030620095.1. Lineage (NCBI taxonomy): Eukaryota > Metazoa > Arthropoda > Insecta > Coleoptera > Curculionidae > Kuschelorhynchus > Kuschelorhynchus macadamiae. The sequence continues at coordinate 689,285 of JAUTXW010005454.1, forward strand.
ACATAAAGACATTTTAGAATGGATCTTTTCCCCACAATAACTTTTTATTCGATTTTTTTCATACTAGTTGCAAGTTATTTCACTAGTCTCAACACCATATCTATATCATTTCATTTTTAATACTCCGTGCTAGGACAGATTTATTAACCGGTTTGATGAATTTAGCTCAGTTTTGGCAATTTTAAGATCACAAGATAATGACAACCTTTTAAGCACTAGTACATATTCCTGGATTTTCTTCTAAAGAACAATTACATATATCCTTGCTGACACTTGAGTACAGCAAAAACATTCGTTAAGCACCCTCCCTCCTCCGAAGCCCACTTGTGCGATGCTTTTTTTAACCTAAATAAAATCTGTCTAACCCAACTTTATAACCCACTCAAATCGAGCTTGACCGAACTTTTAGTCTGCAAGTGTATAGTTTAGTCGAAACGGGTTTTTGAATTTATTACTACCTGCACTAATCATGAAATAATTGGTCCACCTTTTGAACTTTTCTTTTTTTGCTATTGTGGAAGATCGGTTGATCTTTGAGCACATTTATTCAGGATACCAATTCATTTTTACATAGCATAAGACGTCGGTGTAAAAACGGTCGAATAATTTTGTCATTTATGGTCTGAAATATTAGGAATTCTAGATGACAGCACTGATATGAACAATTTAATTAATCATTTCACTTCGACACTCTATCATACATCTATTATCTATTTAGACAATATACAGAGTATAGAAGAGTAAAAAATGCTCCATTGTTATATAACAAAAATATGTTGAATATAAAAGTATTTTGGATTTTTATGAAGAATTCAAATTTATATTCTGACTAAAAAAAATTTTGAAATTCCTTGTAACCCAACGATAGTTAAATCGATTCAGACACAAAAAGCGATCCAAACAATTAAACTGCCATCATTAGTTCCCATTCGAGTGATCATTAAACACAATAGAATGCCCATTACCGAAAGGGGCAGGCTCTCGCTGAGGAACGCTCGCCGAGGCTGGGACCACTCCTGCTTAGACTCCTGTCTCAGCACCTGAATAATCAAAATGAATCTTCTATCCCTTCTTAAAAGAATTATAGAAATCACAGTCACCGGGATTTTGGCCCAATTTAAACATAGTGTGACGTCGATATTTGCAAATATGCCAATTTAAAGTTAGAGAAAGAATTTTTTCAAAAAATGATAGTCTGAGACAATTTATATAAGCTTTTTATTGCTTTACAATAGCGAAACAATTAAAGGGTGTTTTAGCAGTAAATATAGAGCATTTATTTAAGGGATTAGACCTATTATTGCAAAGATTGCATTATTTAGGGATAGACTGAGGACACCAGGAGGTGAACATTGTTGTCCTGTTGGATTTTGTGACGACAAAAATACTAGGTGGTGTCACTGAATTATTTTTAGGGCTTTTAGAGCCTTGATTAGGACATTTTAGATAATGAGGATTTTTTGAACTTTGATCTGGCTGAACCAACTCCAAGGATTTTGCAATGTTTGTTTAACTATTCCAAAAGATTTTCTTAGCTATATGTCAGCTCACAAGCACTAAGAGTTTGACAATTTTGGCAATTTTTAAAGGAACATATTAAAGAGGGCAATGTTTTATTTAATTAACTGGAAAACTTCCCAAAGGCAGTTTGCTTAAAAGGTGTCTAAAAGAGCGTAAGTTTCTTAAAAACTGTTTTTTTACGAAAGGGTTATTATTAATGTCTTTCCAATAAGAAGTTGCCAAGACTCTTTTGTTTTGATATGTATTTGCTAGTATCTTAAAACCGATATATTAATTTGGAGCTACCATCTGTATAGACTTTAATATAATTGAAGGCTTAAGTTGCTAAATGACCAATGAACCGAAAATATACTTTTGAGATAAATTAGTTTGAAGTTGCTTGTTCGGCATTGTTAAAATGAGTAGTTCGGCCCTTTATTTACTTGTAACTTTTTTATTTGTCATTTTATCGGAGGGAGACCCATCTATTCTCCTAAAAATGAAAGGAATACTACAATTTTTGTATATATCTAAATTATTGTTATCATGAACTAACGAGATAAAACAATTTAAGTAATTTACTAATAAGGATTTTTCTCTTGTACGTCTTTTGACGGCATGGCAAAGTTACAAAATTATCTTTCAGCAAAACCAATAAATTAATTAAATTTAATTTCACTTGCTTACAAAATGTGATTAAAATATAATAATTTTAAAGTTGCCTTATTGAAGACAATAAAAACAAATACATTTAGAAACTTCCAAAATATGCAGACTTGCACCAAATATCTAACTTTAACTAAGTAAATAAAAAAGCTTGTTTAAAATTTCCACTTAATTTGTTCTGTTCAATATTATCTAACTTTATAATATTATTGATTTAAATTGAAGAAATATTTGGTTTAACATCGAAAATTCACTTGTAGTTTGCACAGTGTTAATATTTATCTCACCGTTAAAAGTCAGTTTCTTATGTTTTTGAATATGAACTAATTATTTAGGGAATAACGTTTCACTCCTCTAAGTACTAAATAGTGGTCGAACCAAATTTAAAAAACTGTAAACAATATCGGCATACCTCGGTTTTGTTTTTCTTGCAACAGCCAGGCGACCGCGACGGTGACAAGAGCTGTAGAATGGTGGCGTGCGCGGTTAATACAACTGCAAATGCAATAAAAAGCCGTAGACTATAGGTTTTATTTTACTACAAATATTAACAAGTGATTCAAAACCATAACCATAGAGGACAAACTAGCTTGTGAATTTCAGCTTGGCAATTGATTCCTTTTCAAAGACCCCTGTCCGTTCTGGATTTATGTTTAAACGCCCTCCTTCCTCCGGAACGAATAGCTTACGTGAGCGATGTTTTTTTTAACCTACATAAAATCTGTCTAACCCAACTTTATGACAAATAAATTTTGTTCAACCCAACTATGTGACATTTTCAAATGTAAAAAATATTCATGTAACCTAACTAATTAATTCCTTTGAAACTCTTGTAACTCAACAATAGTTAAATCGATTCTGACCCAACCTCCCTGACGTCATTTTTATGTACGCCTGTTGAGACAGTCTCGGCCCTGCAACAGTTAAACTGAATGAGTTACTGTCTTCTATTCCTAGATAAAAGAATGATAGAAATCAGTTTGGAAATAATGAGATCTCCTAATTTTAAAGCTTTAACAGGTTGATTTATTACAGAATACAGGTGTCAGTTTATATAAGGGTCTAGATACCATATGTCAGTACCCAAATAGGCCATTGATACTTATATTAAAGAAAATGCTCTATTATAGTAATATTTTATTTTTTCAAATGTTTTTCAATGCAATCGTATATACCTCATTATAGATTTTCTTCGAGTTTCAATGATATTTCTGTTTCAACAATTTCTTAAAATTTATATTTTCGAATCTATTGCATAGCTCACCAGTCTTACTATTTTATACATACTATATTTTTTGCAATATCCTGCACACAATTTTAAAATTCACAATATCTTATTAGAGAACACCTATAGTCATAAAAATTGACTTGTTTGAATAACATGCTTTAAACCCATGGATCTCTGTTACTTTCGAACATTAGACTGTGGTAAAAATAAACCTGGTAAAAAGATTGTACAGAAGTACGCCAGAAACAGTACAACTTGATGAATTACATTTATCAAAAGATTTTATATGTGAGTTTAGAGTTAAACCAGCTGAATGTATGATAAATACGGCTGATTGTAAGTTCAACAAAAAGCATTAAACTCATAGATCTCTGTTAACTTCGAGGATCAGCCTGCGGTAAATTTGTCTTACTTATTTCGAATAATTTTTACCCCTCAGTAGTTATATATCTTCTCTGTACGCTCGACTGTCTGTTTCATATTTTTACTAAATTGTCTTATATTTCTTAAAAGTAACTTTTCTTTCAACGTTCAACTATCAATTCTTATCTCCTAGTAGTTGTCTCATGTCTTAAAACTGACCTCTCTATATATTTGTTTAACTCGTATGTTGCTTATTTCGAACAATTTTTTTTTACCTTTCAACAGTTGTTTCACAATCAAGCTGTCTCATATATTTCGTAAATTAACTGCTCTCCACGTTCGACTGTTTGTGCCTCACGACTATTTTGCTATAGTTAGGCTGTTAGCTAGATAGGCAACCAGAAGGGTGGATGGACAGGTGGACCGGATGGACAGATAGATAGAATGTTTTGCTGTTATTGTAACATAAAGAAGTAACTGAAACTCTCGATAATAAAGTAGAAACACCAAATCTGCATCGAAGAGGTGTTATGCTCTGCAGTAGTTAGATAGTTGAAAATTATATAAGTAATTACTGAAGGTGAAAAGCATTCAAGTCCCTCATGAACCAATCATACTCTATTCGCCCTTGATATACACCTAATCTCCGGTGTCTGAACTTAACGAATACAACTAGATATAGCTAAACAAAAGCAAGCAACTTAGCGAGAATAAACAGGATTCAGCCGAAGCATGCCTATGGGGTGTAGTTGTATAAGAGGAGGGAAGATTCAAACATTTGCATACACATTTTATCCTTGAACAACAACTGTAAAAAGATTTTCTTCTTGCACAACAAAAGTTTTAATTTGTTTTTTTTTGGTATTTAAAATTATCTATATATTAATATTACGGTTGTAACGCAAAAGTTTGACCATCGTATATGTGTGGTATTTTTTCGGTCTGGGGAATTTGTTAAAAAAAACGCAACAATAGCGATCGATCTCGGCCCGAGCAATAACGGGGGGAAGGCTGTCGTCTTTCTTTCTACGACGCCTGATTGAGATAGGTACACGCTTAAATATTCTGGTAACCTATTGGCATGATTCAGGCAATTATTTTTTTTCAATAATTTTCCTGTTGTTGCCTGGTACTAGGTAAGTTGTTTTTTCAGAATATCTAAATAGGTAAATTCTAATTAAAAATAGCTGTATAAATTTAAGACGTTGTGAAATATGTTGTGAAATCTTGGCTAATTTTTTGTACTGTTATTTCTAGAATTTTCTGAGCTTGAAACCACACGAAATAAATACTCACTTCCAGCCAGAGTTTTTGTTTTCTTCTGATTGAACCCCTACATCTTGGCACCCGACGTTAGGCAGAAGAAATGATGGGTTTGCAACACTCTCCTAAAGAAACCCAGTAACCTGAAGAGGTGAGATATCAGCTAAGAGGCAGAATAGTTTCCAGTAATTAAGGGGCAAACGCAGTAGCAACAGGAGCAGTTCCAAAACGTCCGGCAACACCAGAAAGTGAGACAAGGTACAGGACACCAAGGAGCATTCAAGGTAGAAGTGAATTTTACTCACCAATGTCGTTGCCGAACCCGATCCAAAATAATACAAAAATAGGGGAGAACCCTAATGTATCTTCGAGTGGTTTGAAACCAACAGAATTGTTTAAAACTAATGTAAAAAATGTGCACGCAGTGCAAAATCAAAAGAGGCAGTTTGAACTATATAATGCCCGTTTTAATTTTGGTAATTCCCAAAATGAAGTTCAAGTTAGTAATAAAGACCCATTGGTTAATTTTTTAAAGCCAAAACAAAATTTGCACGCAATGCATAACGAAAAAAGGCATTCAGAAATAATAAGTATTTAAGAAAATTCAGAGGATCAACAAACTAATGTATTGTTTAGTGGAAAAAATCAATATTTAAATTTTTCAAATACAAAAAAGAATGCAGATGAGCTGCAAAATAAAATTAGAACAACTGAGCAGGTTGATGTAAATAGCTTAGGTAACAATGCTAGTAATTTAGATTGTAACACATGCAGTTTAGGAATAATAATTATAATTCTTATTTACAATTTCCATTCAATTCCAATTCAAAATGATTCGTTTATACCAGATTTACAGCCTAATGTACAATATAGTAATAATATTAATAACAATAGTCATAGAATTGGAAATAGTGTTATTGAAAATGAGCTAGTAAATTTATTTAGAAATGTATTAAATACGTTAAAAAATGTACAGCAACAACCTAATACCACAACAAGAGAAAACGCGGGACAACAAACTAATATTTTAGATCTAAAAAAACAATTGCCTATTTTTGATGGCCAAAATATAAATCCCATGGAATTTTTAAACCAAGTAGCATATTTTTACCAACTTAGTAATATCCCATTCGATCATTTTAAGTTTTTCTTGGCAACGCAATTTAGAGGAGAAGCCGCGTTATGGCAGCAGGCATATTTGCAAGATTTTTTAAATTTTCAAACGTTCAAACAGGCATTTTTAGATCAATTTTGGTCAGAAACAATACAATTAAATGTAAAACTAAAATTACAATCTGCTCGCTATAAGGCGGGTTCTTTCGTTACCCATTTCATGAAATATATCATAATGGCTAAACACCTTTCCCCCCCATATCCGGAATGTTTATTAATTAAAACGATAGCACGTACTTTACCTCCTAATATATCCTCAGTTTTGGTTGGCGTCACTAATTTAACAGACGCCATGGAACGGTTAAGACAATCAGATTATTATTTTAGGACAGGGGAAGACGCGTCAAATGTTAATAGAAGCAATTTTGTAAATAACTCGGGTTTTCAAAAGTCAGACTGTCAGGGCAATAATAATGAAAAATAGAACGTTCGCAGAACGTATCCTTCACACGACAATAAAATCCGAGTCCTAAACGTGGATGAAATCGACGAGTGTACGGGGGAAGAATCAGAAGTATCGTGTTCGGGAAATGCGGAAATTCCCCACAGCTTCTAGGCCCAGTTGTGGGGAACGAAATAAAAAAAGGCGGCGTCTTGCTTAAATATTGTAAAAGAGGATCTATTAACCGAATGTGAGTTTAACCACGAACAAAAAATGTCAAATCCGCCGGTTATTGATGTCCGGTTTTACGGGTTACATTTTCCGGCTCTTATCGACACGGGAAGTATGATTTGTGCTATAAGTGACGAGGTTAGTAATCAGTTGGAAACTTTTCGCGAGATAATTTCTTGTTTCCCGTGTACAGGCGTCCGCGTATCGGGCGCTTTCAAAGCAAAACAACGGCCTATAAAAAACAAATGTTATTAAATTTTAGTATTTTAAAAACTGACTATGTGCACGAGTTTTTACTAATCCCAGATCTAGCTTATCCGGTAATAATAGGGATGGATTGGTTGCGCATGGTCAACGCTCAAATAAACTTAAACGTGAATTTAATTTTAATTAAAAATAATAATAAATGGGACGAAGTCCCAGAACTTGACCTTAAGCATTCGTACAAATGCGAGGAAGCATTAAAAATAGCAGCGGTGTCAACTAAGAGACCTATTAGTTTGGCCGTAGATCATGTCAAATTGCAACTTCAAAATAATGATAGCTTACTAACCGAATTCAAAAAACTCATAATAATTTGTGATTTAAACCAAAAGCAACAAAATACATTTTATGAACTCTTGATACAATGGAAGAATAGGGGGTTATCGCAAAGATGCCGACTCCTTACGTGTCACCGTTAATGGCAACCTTAAAAAGGGATAAATCGGTTCGTCTTTGTTTAGATGCAACGCATTTAAATAGCATAATGATAAAAGAATATGACACCCCGCGACCGATCGAAGAGATCATGCACTCAATTCGAAAGTTTGTGGTTATTTCTTCGCTAGATTTCACGAGCGGCTATTACCAGATTCCTCTAACACGGGATTCATGTAAATATACCGGTTTTAAGTTTGATGGCAAAACGTATTGTTTTAAAACATTACCGTTTGGGCTGTCTTCAAGTGTAAGTGCGTTTACTAGATTTCCCAGAGCGTAGAGAAGCATATTGAGCATTTAAATAAAGTATTAAACAAATTAAAGCAAAATGGCTTTACTATAAAGTGGAAAAAATGTAATTTTTTTCGAAAAGAAATGCCATTCTTGGGCTACATCCTAAACGAAAAGGTCTACCGTCCGGATCCGAAAAGAATACAAGCACTAAACGATTTTCGCGCACCGGTTAACCGAAAAGAAGTGCAGAGTTTTTTAGGCCTTGCACATTTTGATAGAACGTTTGGTGAACATTTCGCTGAAACGGCTACTCCTTTAACAAACTTGTTACGTTCGAAATACGAAATGGCGTTGGACTGATTTAGAACAAAAGGCTTTTCAGTCAATAAAAGAAAAATTAGCAAGGGCAACTTTATTGTATGATCCGAGAGATGACTTACCGTATTGTTTAGCGACCGACGCGTACGATAACGGGCTAGGAGCCCCCTTGTTTCAAATTGTTGATGGTCGAAATCAAGTCGTCGCATGGGCATCGGCGGCTGTTACTCGACCGGAAGACCCGCTATCACATTAATGAGAAGGAAGCGTTGTGTTTAGTTTGGGCGGTGTCGCGTTTTAAAATTTATCTTGTGGGGCGAAAATTTAAGGTATTTACCGACAACTCGACTATCACTTATTTACAAACATGCCGGTTGCTTTCACCTAGAATTGCTAGATATGCGCTTGTTTTACAGGAGTTTGATTGCGAGTTGGTGCATATACAGGGCCGTCAAAATATAATAGCTGATGCATTATTGCGGCAGGCAGCTACGCGACCCTCGACTCCCCACGATAAATTATTTAAAATGTTGTCAATGTTTAAATTTTCTGCTCAGTTTAATGATACATTAAAACGTATCGGGGAAATACAAAGAAAAGATGAAAAACTCAGAAATATTATTAGTGGTATGGAAACAAATACAATTTAAAAAAAAAACGATTTGCGATAAAAAATGGCGTGTTATATATTCGGCGTACCGATAATGAGTATTATTTGCTATGTATTCCAAAAATGTTAATCGACCGTGTTGTTTATGAATATCATGAACTTTTAGGGCATTTCGGGGCCTATAAAACTTGGTGTGCGTTGAGAAACGACGTCTGGTGGACGAATATGCACAAATGCGTTAAGCGAGTTATTAAATCTTGTCATATCTGCCAAAAATCGAAAGCGAGTCCGGTTCCTACTTATGAGTTTAAATCAATAATTCCCTAGGCAAAAAATGAATTGATACCGGTCGATTTTTACGGACCACTGCCCCCTAGTCGCGGTGGGGTGACCTATATTTTTGTGATTCTAGACGTGTTCTCTAAATTAATTACTTGTTATCCCCTTAAAAAAGCAACCACGCGGGCGGTGTTAAATAGTCTTATTCGAGATTATTTTCCGAAAATGGGATTAGTACGAACAATCCTAAGTGATCGGGGTACACAGTTTACTTCGGGCCGGTGGAATTATCGGATTTGAGTGTACGCGTTCTTTTGACCTCGGTAAGACATTCTCAGGGAAATCTCGTTGAACGCGTAATGAGGGAATTGGGCCGTTTATGTCGGACTTTTTGCAGTGAACAACATACCCGTTGGGCGTACGAACTACCTCGATTTGTTGCTTTCACGAATACGCTCGTACATGAATCCACGGGATATTCTCCCAATGACCTATTTGGGGGTTGAACGGGAGAAAATGTTACCGGAAGAATACTGGGGGCCTCCGTCTGGATATGAACGGGTAGCCCACGAAAAGAAAATAATTTTAGCACGAGAAACGTTAATGGGTCGGGCGGCGAGGCGTAATGCGAAGACCTATGGATCCCGAGCGTTACCGTTTAAATGTGGTGATTTGGTATTGCTTCGTGCTTGTAATGTATTATCGGTTTTGAAATCGGAAACAAAAAAATTTTTACTTTTGTATGAGGGTCCATTTCGAATAACAAAAAAAGTTGATGTTAACACTTTCATTTTAGAATGGTTAGATTCGAAAAAGGAGCGAGGGTGTTTTCATGCTTCGCATTTAAAACCATTTTTTGGGGCTAGTACATAGTCTATTTTTTGCGTTTGTTTTTTTTAAGGGGATGCAGATGTAACGCAAAAGTTTGATCATCGTATATGTGTGGTATTTTTTCGGTCTAAGGAATTTGTTAAAAAAAACGCAACAATAGCGATCGATCTCGGCCCGAGCAATAACGTGGGGAAGGCTATCGTCTTTCTTTCTACGACTCCTGATTGAGATAGGTACACGCTTAAATATTCTGGTAACCTATTGGCGTGATTCAGGCAATTATTGCTTTTCAATAATTTTCCTGTTGTTGCCTGGTACTAGGTAAGTTGTTTTTTCAGAATATCTAAATAGGCAAATTCTAATTAAAAATAGCTGTATAAATTTAAGACGTTATGAAATATGTTGTGAAATCTTGGCTAATTTTTTGTACTGTTATTTCTAGAATTTTCTGAGCTTGAAATCACACGAAATAAATACTCACTTCCAGCCAGAGTTTTTGTTTTCTTCTGATTGAACCCCTACACGGTTATTTAAAAAATAACAACGGAGATATTTTATTATTTAATTCGAATAAAACAAAAAAAAACATGAACATTAAAAACAAAAGTTTTAAGATTATGTTTTCATATCAATATGATTACCCTCCCGATTCCCGGATGATTTGTGCAATAACGCAGAAGTCTTTTAGCGGTGACTTGAGAAGTTACTACTAAAATATCAGGATGCAAAGAGTATTTGTTTATTTTCAGATACAAATCGAAGTGGCGTAATCGCTAGAGCTTTAGGTTTATAGTCTAAGGTTCGTGTGTCAAGGCCGCTATAGTTCCTACTCGTTAAATTCAAGATAAATCAAATACTCGCTTTTAAAACAAATAGTTGCTCGGGTTCGTTATTTAGTTTGTAAAAATTAAACCAATACTTTTGAAACCTAAAAAAACTATATCGGATGTGATGCAAATGCAAAAATTAGCTGTATAACCTAACATAAACCCAGAACAGACGGGGCCCCGGAAAAGGACACAATTGCGAAGCCGAAAATTACAAGGTAATTTGCCCTTGTATGGTTCCGGCTTTGAATTACTTCTCAATATTTCTAATAAAATAAAACCTATAGTCTACGGCTTAAAAAATCTATGTAACTAGTAAATATAATCGTCCTTGAAGATAGAAATATTAAAATTATTTCCGCCGTTTGCAGTCTTTTCATTGCATTTACATATGTATTAACTGCGCCCGCCACCATTCGTCAGCTCTTGTCACCGTTGCCTGGCAAGAAAAACAAATCGAGGTAAGCCGATATTGTTCACAATTTTTGGAATATGGTTCGACCGCTATTCAGTACTTAGTGGAATGAAATGTTGTCCCCTAAATAATTAATTTCTGTTCAAAAACGTAGGAAAAGTCTTTTAACGACGTGTTGAATATTAACACTGGGCAAATTTTAATTTCCATGTTAAACGAAAATAATTCTTTAATTTAAATCAATAATAATATAAAGTCAGATGATTGGTGCAAGTATGCATATTTTGAAAGTCTCTACATTTATTTCTTCTTGTTGTCTTCAGTAAGGTAACTTTAACAGTATTATATGTTAATCATATTTTGAAAGAAAGTGGAATTAAAATTAATTTAATAATTTATTTCTTTCGATGAAAAACCTCCTATTAGTAAATTAGTTAAATTGTTTTATCTCGTTAGATCATGATAACAGTATATTATATATATATATATATATATATATATATATATATATATATATATATATATATATATATATATATATATACATATACAACAATTGCAATATTACTGTCATTTTTAATTATTAATTAATTAAATGACAAATAAAAAAGTACAAATGAATAAAGGGCCGAAGTACTGATTTAAACACTGCCGATCAAGAAACTTCCAACTTAATTATCTCAAAAGTATATTTTCGGTACACTGACCCTTATGCAACTTGTGCCCTCAAGTTATATTAAGGTCTATACAGATGGTAGCTCCAAATTAATATATTGATATTAAGACACTAATAAACAGACATTAACACAAAATAGTTTTGGTAACTTCTTATTGGAAAGAAATTAATAACGGCCCTTTCGTAAAAAAAAGTTTCTTAAGAAAGTGGCGTTCTTTTAGATACCTCTTCGGAAAACGTTACTACCTTGGAGATTGTAAACTTTCAGGTTATTTATCGGTACTTTGTCCTCTTTAACATCTTATTTCAAAATTTGACAAACTTGCCACCAATTCTTACTGCTTTTTTAGCTGAAATATAGAAAATCAATGCTCACCTATAGTGTTCCCAATCAATAACTGCAACCTTTCCAATACTAGGTCTCATCCCTCGAATAAATGCTCTCTATTTATTGCTAAAACACCTTTTAATTGTTTTGCTATTGTAAATCAATATAAAATGTCTAAGACTCTTACTGAAAGATTGTTCTTCGACTTTAAATTGCTTAAAGCGCCTTAGTTTAAAACGATAACAGCACTTAGTTCCTGTTCTAGGTTTAACCTAGAAGGTATCCTCTACTACCAATGGTACGTCACATTATAAAATCCTCTCTGTAGGTAAATTAAATCTAGTAATTTGTTTTCATATGTTTTGCTCAAACTTTGTTCTGATATGTCTTTAATACATATCAATCCAACTTCTTGGAGTCATATCTCCGCCTTTAATTGGCATACGACAAATGTCATATTCTCGCCCCTGTTGACATGTAATTGGGAGCACATATTTATGCAGAGGTCTAAAATCAGATTACATTATATAGACAGGACAGCCAAGTGCTTTTCTGGTATTTGGATAGATTATGCTGGGAAAAGCTCGGGCCATTTATTTACTTTCGCCAAATATAGCCTTTTTACAGTTTTAGATACCTCGTTAAAATGATTACTAAAATATTTTGGGAACTTGAAACAGTTCGAGCGAAAATACATTTCTCTATAGATTATCAATTGACACCGTGGCAAAGAAATCTTCAAGTTGTTTTGTTGTTCCTTTTACCGGACACTTATTTAGTCTATCATGCCTTTACGTACTTCAAACTAAAAATACAAAGGAAAGCCTTTTTCCATGCACTGTATACATATTTCATGCGAAAATATTTTGGACAATGGTGATATAATATCTCAGTCCAAACTTTAGGGAGTGCTTCTGCAAATGGGTCTAAAGGTCTAAGTCTAAATGAAACTTTTATCAAAACTAAAAACAAACTTTAATACTATTATATTATATTTTGCATACATCCTGTCGTATTTTTAGCAGATGTAAAACAAATATATCTATAAATTTTCATTGAATCCCGTCAGCAAGCCTTTCAACGATTGCTTTGGCTTTTTAGTCTGAACGAACTTCTTCAGGAATATCGACTTAATTTTTTTGATTTCTAGCTCCTACTTGGCTACTAGAATCCGTAGAGAATTAGCAACCTTAGAAGGAAAATATTATAATTTATATAAAAAGTTAAATCTTATCCATAAAAATGATTCTGAAATACCTCTCAGTCTATCTGATGTAGATAAACTTAATTTATACTTCTCCGAGTGTAACAATATATCGAATACTACATGCGATGAACAGGTTTCCTTTTATCAGCAAAACACTCATCGAAATGTGACTTCTGAACTTAATTTTACCCTCTTAGATAAGTCTGATTTACATAAATATATAAATTCCATAAAAACTAATTCTATTGGTGAAGATGGTCTCTCACTTAAAGATTTGAAATTATGTCTGCCTTTTTGTGAAAATCCGTTATTGAATATTGTTAATACTTGCATATTAAATGGCGTCTTTCCAAAACTTTGGAAAAAAGCCATTATAAAACCTCTGCCTAAGAAACCCTAAAGAACTAAAAGATTTAAGGCCTGTCAGCATCTTGTCTGTAAAGTGCTGGAAAAACATATTTATAATCAAATAATTTCATTTTGTAGTTTATATGATATAATTCCGGAATGTCAATCGGGTTTTAGAAAGGCATTTAGCACAACCACTTGTCTTTGTAATCTTGTAAATAAAATCAGACATAAGGAAGATAAAAAAGAGTTTACGTGCCTTTGCTTGCTTGATTTCAGTAAAGCATTTGATACTCTAGACTATAGGATGCTACTAGCTAAGCTTCACTACTTTGGTTTTTCTAACAATTCAATGGGGTTTTTAAAGTCTTATCTAACTAATAGATTTCATTGTGTAGCCATAAAATGTGGACAGGTTCAGAAACAGTCCAGTTATATTCCTCTCGAAAGAGGCGTACCACAAGGATCCATCTTAGGGCCTTTGCTGTTCTCTTTGTATGTTGCGGACATGAAAAGAATAATTAAACACTCCGAACTGCAAAAATTCGCAGACGATTCTCAACTCTACAAGTCTTTTACTATAGATACTTTACTTACTTCACAAACAAACTTCAATTAAGATCTTAGCGAATTAAATAAGTTTACAAAAAATCATAACTTAAAGTTAAATGCCTCCAAATCTTGCGTCATATTTTTTGGATCTAATAAAAATCTTTTGGAATATGTGTCAACTAATTTCCAAGTTAAAATAGATGATTTATCCGTACCAATTGTAACTCTAGCTAAGAATTTGGGTATTTTTATCGATAACAAACTAAATTTTGAGGCTCATATTAAGGAGAAACTTAGTATTGCGTATATGCGTCTGGGGAAATTGTATAAACTTAAACGCCATCTACCTAGTGGTACAAAATATTCATTATGTGATTCTCTAGTGTTAGCATTACTTGACTATGGCGATGTCGTCTATCATAACTCACTAAGCGCGCACACTAAACATTCCATACAAAAACTTCAAAATGCATGCCTACGTTTCGCACATAATATACCATTTAGAAACCATATTACACTATATCTCAATAGATATTCTATTCTGTCAATGGCGAGAAGGCGCGAGTATCATATGTTCCTATTTATTTTTCGCATATTAACAACCAATCAACCTCCATATTTAAGGTCTATATTCACAACGCAGGAGCATAACTACGGTACTCGATAGTTAGATTCTTTTAGGATCACACAGCATAGGTCAGCAGCATTTCAAAAATCATTCAGCTTCGTCGCAGTTCAGATGTGGAATAATTTATCAAATAATATTAAACAACTTCCGTTACGCAGCTTTAAGACACATATAAAAAATATGTTGTTGCATTCGCAAACCTAATTTAATTTGAACCGATAAATTTTGCATTCCATGAATACTATTATTGCTTATTTATTTGATTAGTTATTGACAAGCACCTCTTCATTCATACTGATTTTTATATATTCATTCATTCATATTTTTGAATTATATTTTTGTTTGCTGCACTCGCCCAGTTTTTAACAAATAATATACTAATAATAACTATAATATTAGCCACGTCCTCTCAAGTGTCCGCCCGCGCATGCTTCCTGCATTCTGAGCCCCCTGGTGTCCGCTGTAGAACTATAACATATTGATATTGTTTTTGTTTGTTTTTGTTCTCACACTTCATTCTTAATATTCACTTTTTAATAATAAGATTAGTTTTAAATCTCATTATTATTTATAAATTATTAATCTCGTTGATATTTTTCAATTTTCTAAGGGCTGCATTACACTGACTCGGAAAGCGTCTGAGTCTGTGCAACGGTTATTAAAATCGCTATGCAGACCCTGTTTGCCTATAAACATGAAATTTAATTTTTTATTTTTTATATTCTAATATTTTGTTAAATTTTTACATTCCAATATTTTGTATTTCAATTTATTTCTAATATTCTGTATTTCAATTATTTGTATGTCTTATAAGGCAAATAAAAAGTTTTGAATTTGAATTTGAATTTATTAATGCAACACTTCGGAAAAGCCTTTCACCAAACGTAATATTTTATCCAGCGTTTTTGATATTTACATTTTTTTGTCATGTTTCATTTTTGGCCAAGCACATTATGCAAAGACTTTGGATATCGAAAATCAATTGGGGTGCCTTTCCTTTACTAGCCATTATCGATTTATAGACTGAAGAAAGAACTTGCAAATCTCTCAAAAACATCCCTTTCTCATTATATAGTACAAGTTCAAAAAACCTCAAAAGATGCCAAATATTAGAGTTTTGTGATACTTTAGAAATCGATTATGCTGTGGCAGTGTAATTGCGTGTGGAATTAACTAATTACCTTAGTATATCTCTCTATACAGATTGAAATTGTTAGGTCCCTCGCCGATTTACTACAATTTTTTATTAAAATCTATTATCTAGCAACTATTGTCGATGGGTTCTTTGCCTTTTCCATTATTCTCTCTATCTTAAGTATCATGGTACCATATACCCCGCAGATCGTGTCAGTCCTGGTTTACTCCATATAACCTCGATAAAATTCGAGGGGTAAACCACTGGAGCATTATGGTGTACAAAACCTAGGAATTAGTCGGAATTAGTGGGAATTAGTTAGAATCAGTCAGAATTAGTAGGCATTACTGGATATTATTACGAA
Source organism: Kuschelorhynchus macadamiae (assembly GCA_030620095.1). Lineage (NCBI taxonomy): Eukaryota > Metazoa > Arthropoda > Insecta > Coleoptera > Curculionidae > Kuschelorhynchus > Kuschelorhynchus macadamiae. The sequence goes on from JAUTXW010005454.1 coordinate 705,545, forward strand.
ATAATATATATTATTAAAGCATGCAAACATTGCAAATAAGATACAGGACCTCTATGAAGTACAGCGAAAATAATAAACTCGGAAAAAACACCTGCAAAATAAGCTTAAACGTTTAAAACGTTTTTTTAAAGTTTGTCCCTATTTATTTTTATCCCTATTTATTTAATAAAATATATAGGTATTTATTTTGAGTTACCAAACGAACACCCATAAACGGTCTAATAGTCGTACTTTATCTTTAAAAAACTTTAGTATATCACTTGAAAACTACTTGATGTTAATATATTTTACGTCATAACAAACACTGGATATAAATCCTCTCTCAATTATTAAACTATCGCATCGGTTTCTGATATATTAGTACTTAATAATCCGAAATATATAAAGAGAAAGTCACAATTGATGATACCTCGGTTTTAATGATGCGTCATCCCCACGGTGGGAGTGATTTTTACAAAGATCGGAGGGTTTGGTGTGAAAACCAAAACTACACTGCATTTCAACTAACCTTATACTTACGTTGTTGTTTCCATATCAACCAATTTTTGACGTTTCATAACTTTCAGGGTTATCTTGTCAAAAACCTATCAAATTAAGCCTTTGGTAGGATTAATTAATATTTAATTTGTTTCTATACACCGACACTACTATTACAGACGAACATATAAAAAAATAAATTATTTGTTCTTACTGAAAATCATTGATGTCCAGAGAAAAACACGATCCTTGGAAGAGTTTACTTTCACTCCCTCTGAGAAAGCATCCATGAAGTTAAAGCAAGCTGTTATTTATTGGTACAGTGAATTTTTGTTAAGAATATGGGGACCTTATATATTACCCATTAACAAATTTACGCTTAAAGATATTTTTTGGTATATTTGCATTGAGCTCAATGCACATAATTTCATTAAACTTATTTTAATGTTTAAGGATGAAAATTATCCAGAATTATGACCTGAAATATTTTGTTTACTTACCTGAAGCAGTTAAGCCTGTGAAAAGTTATTTTAGGTAGTAACTAATTTTCTTCTGCATCGTATAGAGAGACTTAAAATAATTAATTCAGTTCTTAGTGATCTTTCAGGAACGTTTATTTTTCCATGAAAAGAAAAAACTTGAAACAATTCTACTCCTAAAGAGTTAAATTTAGAACGGAAGCTTTCACGGCTTTGGTCAAATAAGAAAGCATGGTTCTTGGGATTAGACCGTGTCAAATTGGAGTTACTATCCGACGTTTCGCCTTCGAGGCATCATCAGAGATCTTTACTCCACGAGATCTGAACACCGAATACTGAATAATAATATTCAGCGTTCAGATCCCGTAGAGTAAAGATGTCTCGTGCAATCGAAGGCGAAACGTGGGTTAGTTTGACACGGTCTAACCCCAAGAACCATGATTTCTTAGTTAAATTTGGACATTGAAAGGGTTGTGGCCAAACCTTTAGCTAACTCAATTTCTACAGCTCAAGAATTAGGAATTAAACTTTATGATGAAAACTATAAAAATATAAAGGTTCCTTTAGGTTTTGATGTTAATTAAGACACATGATACTGAATAATTTGATGTCATTGGACTAGATATTGCTAAAATGCCTTGGAAAATGCAATTTTGTAAGATAAAATATTTTCGGAAATTCACACTGTCTTCAGCAATGAAACTAAAGACGATAAAATAGCCTATTCAAACATTGTTAAAATTGTAGAAGAAAATTTTGAATATTTAAAAGTTCATATTGGTAACAAAGTTGTGGTAATTAAAAAATCGACAGACGACTTATAATAAATTCTAAGGTAAACTAAAATAAAAGTAATAACAAAATAAAAAAGAAGAGAAAAGAAAAAAATTGATGATCCTTAATTTAATTCGTCATGACCTGGGCATCATCCATCTTTTCCTTATATGACAGTTCCTCGGACAATCGGAAATGTTTTCCGATTGTGAATTAAATGAGTTCAGGTATCTGTTCAAACAAATAAAAGTTAAAATTAGCCTCGAAATTAAAATAATACTTGAATCTTATTATGTCGTATTATATGACCAAACTACTTAGGTCAGTCGTGTTATCAGTGTTAATCCGGATTTAACAATTAAAATAAAATTCTTTAAAAAGGAACTAAATCAATTTTTGTATAGATTTTGCTCCTGTGGAAATAAGTTTGTAGTTCATGGTCAAATGGAGCTTTTAGATACTGGTCCATTTGAATAAAGCAGTGATCTATCTTAGAAACATTGAGTAAATACATAAAGATCTAAAAAATAATAATGTCTATGTATTCTATTTTTTATTGAAATTTTCTTTTTCAGAAATTTGAAAAAAAAAAGAATACATTTTAACTAAGCAAGGTTATTTATAAAGCTCATAATAAGGTATAAAGTAATAATAGTCAGGTCGGAAAGTCAGTCTAAAAAAATAAGTACAGAAATTAAAAATTTGCTGAATCTGTTTAGCAATAACTTTTCTAAGGAATACGTTAAAGTAGTATACAAAAAAAAACTGTTGTATATTTTCACAGCAACTGAAATTTTCAAAATTTTCCTCATTATGGCTCTACAGCCTGTACAAAAATTTACAACAGATCTGCAAAAAGCACCCTTTAATGCCTTCTCTTATATTATCTATTTCACCTGTCTGTCAGTTTAGAATGCAATAATTTTTCGTTTCTTAAAACGTATAATGCATGTTAAAACAACTTATCTTCATCTTCAGATACAGAAACAATGGAGCGAAATCTAGAGAAATTGTGCTAATCGTTAATTGAATGTCTTATAGCAAACTATTATTTGATCGTATTATACCTTCTTCGTTATCAATTACTATATAAAATGTTAGTAAAGTGTGTGCTAGTATGTTAAGTAGTCAAAGAAAATATATGGTGCGGGTGGCGATTAAAAAATGCGTCTGGAATTAATAAAAATTTAAAATCACCGTTGTACATGTTCTGTTTTCCGGTGTCTCATTGTCTGAAAGCTTGAAGAATTTTCAGTTTAACGTAGTAAGCTGCCGTTGAAACAAGTGAACATCTTGACAGCACAATATTATTACATATGTAGAGTTCACTTCTGTATTGTTTTTTGTTGAGGAACCCTTTATTTCAATTGACAATTCGTGATGACTTCTCATTTCTCAGAGGCCGATTTGTACTTAACTGATAACTGAGAACGTTTATTTAAAACCGGGACTATCTTTGGACTTTGATTTAGACAAATTTCCAACAAGTACAACCGTTGTCATTTTCTCTATAAAATAGCCCAGGTACCCATTTATTCCAGCACAAACTAGCTAGCAGGTTGATATTTTATAGCCATCGGTTCAAGCAACGCAAAGGGTTTGGGTATAAAATGGTGGTTAATCGAGCAGATGAGGGCTACTATATATGTAAATCTAATAAGAAGAACCATTGCTCAGTTTAAGCCAAGGCTTGAGCTTCACTTCAAGAAGGCAGGACATAGAACACATTTTCAAATAGAATCCGCTAAAAATCATCCGGTGTTTTTCTGAAAAAGGACATTTTAGTTGTTCGCTTTTCGGTTCTTAATTGTAAACTATTTTATAAAATTAAAATATTCTCGTTTGACATAATGAGTTTTTATTATATTCTCTGTAACTGGCTAAAATTTGAAAAAGATACATTACATTAATTGATCAGAAGTTAATGATAATTTAATGTAAGTAAATTATATTTTTTTGATTATTTATAGATTTATTCCAATATCTAAACGTTTTTTATTTCTACCATATTTATACGGGCTGTACCTAGGTATAAAAGTATTTTAGCTACATTTAAATACTCTAACTTCATTAGGCGCTATCCGTAAAGTAGTACTACTTTTCAAAGCCATATGGAGTACATTTTTTAAAATCATACCTTAACATTAAGCTTCTCGTCAAAGGAAATTAATGATATATTGAAATCATTAAACAATCTACATGTTAATTTAATAAATATATATTTTAAAAAATCGTAAACTACTTAGGAGTCATTACTGAGGAATTAGTAGATATTACTAAGGAATTAATGAGAATTAGTAGGAATTAATAGGAATTAGTGGGAATTAGTAGGCATTACTGGGGAATTAGTGGGCATTAGTAGGTATTACTGTGAATTGGTGTACAAAATTTACCCAGCGGTTTACCCCTCGATAAAATAGGAATTTTCAAAAGATCACTTTCTGTACTAGTAGAGACGAATTAACACTTGAAGAAAATCATTAAGTATTTTTCACGACCCTTGAACCAAATTTTCTTGATAACCTTATGAACCATTTGTTATATCCTGAGAGTTTTCCACATCGGTGCTTTTTCCTCATTGGATTTTAATAAATCTTTTGATTTTAGTTAAGAGGTGAAGGTCAAAAGTTTTAAGATTTGATTGCAAAAATTTAAGTCGATGAACTTTTGCCAAATCCCTTTTGTAAACCAAACCTGCCATTTAATTTATTAACCTATATTTATTTCAATACAAAAAAATTCTGAAGCTCTTAGTTATTATTTAAAAAATAATAAAAATATGATCTTTTTCAAAATAAAAAAATGATCAAAATTCTTTAGATGAAAGCAGAGAAAAACTTTTGAATACTCCACTAGAGTATCTATCTAATATCTATCTATCTATTCAACAAAATATATCTACACCATATGCCCTTATAAACTACTCTAATGCTCAACTAGTTTAGTGAGTTAAACAAGAAATAATGTTCTATCACATTAGAAATAATAATTTGGTTTCTTTAAACTACATTTTTCTCGATCAAAAAATATTTTACTTAGTCGGACATTAACCGTTGAAGGCACCATGGGCATTATATGGGAAAACGCATTCTGTTGACGTATATCCTCGAGAAACACTGTGTCGGCCTCAAGAGGTATAAGCCTTATACCTTAATAACTATTTTGTAATACAGATTGCAAGAATTGTTAAAGAGAATACTTACCATTTTGAAATTTCATCTCTTAGAATATCATAACCTTCTTCAAATCTATCGTTGTCTATTAAAAGTTTGACAAGATCTAGGAATTTAAATGTATCCAAATTGAATTCAGGAGAACATTTCTTTATTTCGTTGTATAGATTGATGGCTCCCTCTAAATATCCCCCTATGACATAGCTGTGCATTATAGAACTTTTAATGCCTGCGGATTCTTTATATCTGCAAAATTAAAAAGAACATCATCAACATTATTGCAAATAATCGATTCTTCTAGATTGATCAGCGTTTCACCATTAATTAAATCGATTAAACATTGATCGAATAGTTTCAAAATCGAATAATCGATTTCTAAAAAAATTGACGTCGTTTATTTCGTATATCAAATATTTAATTTCTTTATTAAACCTTTTTCGTAAAATCAGGTTTTATACCTAATAGATCCAATAGTCAAAATATCGATTAATCGAAAAATCGATTAATCAAAAATCTATTAATTAATTCCAAAATTGTAATCGATTAAATTGCCAACCCCTAAATAAAAGTACGTAATCATTTTACAAATATATGTATAATGATATGTATAGGGTGTACAAAGCTAAGTAAAAATGTTTTATATCTCCGTTGTTATAAGACATAGGAAAAAATTTTAAATGTTAAATAGCTCTTCGACTTTCTTTCTTTCTGCTGAAGTGGATTTCCTAATCTCTGAACTCCCTTCCTCTGAAATCATTATCCTTAGCGGCTTTAAAGTTCATAATAAAGAATGGTTAGGGTCTACTAAAACAGAACCCCAATGTAGAACAGTAGAGGCCTTTGCAATAAGTCAATCTCTTACCAACCTCATCGCAGAACTTACTTTCACGCATCGTCACAGTCAAAATCTACTGGACCTATCCCACCACTCAACCAGAGCCTTATCAGTCTTCCATTTCCACTCCTCTGACCCCGCTCGCTCTAATTATTGTTTCCTGTCCCATACCATAGGAAGTTGTAGAATAAAGTGCGCGACACGAAAGAAAACCGGGCGGTCCTTAAAATAAAGGTTCATAGTCTTAAGCAAGCGGAAAAGTAAAATTTGTGTACGCAAATAAATTTTATGTTATTTTATTTGTTGTTATAGTTTGCCGCTTCACCTATAAAGTGCGCCAGCTAAGCGGTACGGAAAATTAATCGAGGATTTAGTAAATTTCGCACTGGTCCACTTGTAATTGGGATGTGCCTAGAGACTCCATGCACTTGAGGCTAGAAGGTTCTAGCTATTTCCAGTGGCGCCTATACATTTCGAACATTTGTTTTCATTTCTATATAAATGCGTTGCGTTGAATTTGAATTATTATTTCGAAGTAACGATGGCGAGCAAAAGAGGAAAAACAATTCGAAGCGGTGCACGTTAAGTTAATGCGAGCGTTATAGAGGCCTGTACTAGAGAAGCTGAAAATAATAGTTTGACTATTCCAATTCAAAATCGAACAGAACGCGCTGCATTTTACACTGGTGGTTCGGAAAGTAGTGTAAGAAAAATTCAAAGAGAACATAATGATTGCTCATGTTCTACTTCACCTTTAAAATCTCCTGGTAAAAAAAGACCCCGATTATCATACAAAGACAAAATTGACGATGGTGATTTTCAAGTAATTCGACGAACAATAGAGGATTTTTATATAGACTTGAAGGAGGTTCCGACCTACAAACCCCTATTTCGTGCTGTAAAGAACAAAATAGATTTTCCGTACGGGTATAAAACCTTAAATCTGCGACGATCAAATGGTTTTGTTTTGCGCAAGTGCCAAAATAAACGAAAATTGCTCTTTGACCAAATATTTTTCACTGGCGGGTGAAATATCTATCAACTATAAGGCAAATAGGCAAGAATGATTCGATATTGTGTATCTAGACGAAACCTGGGTAGATAATGATATGACAGTGAACAAATGCTGGCAAAGTAAAAGTGTTACAGGTGTTGTTCAGGGAATCCGCTCTAGTAGTCGCTTTATTATAGTCCATGCTGGTTCAGAAGCAGGATTTGTTCCAGGTGCTACTTTAGTTTTTCGCTCGAGACACAACTGGAGACTATCATGGACAGATGAATAGAGATAATTTTGAAAAGTGGTTGCTCGAGAAGCTTCTACCTAACATTTCTCCCAAATCAGTCGTGGTAATGGATAATGCGTCCTATCATTCTCACGTAGAAGATAAAGTTCCAACTAAATAGGTACTCTACAAAAGCTCATATGATATCGTGGCTTAAATCGCATCATTGTGAAGTGCTATACAGGGCGTTTCCTAATTCGTGCTAATATTAAAGGGGGGTGATTCTTGGACCTTTTTAAGAAAGTTTAATATGAACCTAAAAGTCTTAACTTTGGAGATACAGAGTTTTAAAAAAACATTTTTTTAAAATCCTAATTCTGATGTTATTATGTATAAATAACTGTGTGAAATTTGATACACGTCTTTTATGCATAAAAGGGCATTTTTTATTAACAATGAATTTTTGAAATTTCTACCAGTGGCGTGTATATGTAATTAACCTGGGTAAATCCGTGTGCTCCTTAATGCATAGAAGACGTGTATCAAATTTCATGCAGTTATCTACAATAGCTTTAGAATTGGGATGAAAAAAAAAATGTTTTCTTTTTAAACTTTACCATCCTGTATCTCAAAAGTTAAGACTTTTAGAACATAAAAACACCCCCTTTAACATCAGCACGCAATTAGGAAACGCCCAGTATAGTACTTCACAATGACGGCACATGTATAAAGTAATATGACAAACGGAGACAGACACAAAGTCGAACTGCGTATCACTTTCCAGAAAGATCTTCGCTGACATGATCACATCATCATAGCACATTGCCATAGCAGCAGCGAAGAAATTGGGTTTTGTTTTAAGAGCTACTATACTATACTTTCTTCGGCCAATTTATTTATACTTTACGCTTCGGAAACCAGATCGAGTATTGCCCACATATAGAGAGCAACCTCTCTTTCGATCCTTAATATACCTGACTCTGTCCAAAGAAGAACTATTCGTCTGATTGATGATCCAAACATTACAAGGAAACTTGCATCACTAGAGCGATCTGTGTCTGTTTTACAGATACTACCATTGATTCTGTTCTGATGAATTATCATCCATTATGCCCTTCTTAGTCATTCCTGCCAGGGAGACACGAGTATCGACCCACATACATCCCTTCATCGTTTCCAGTAAATGCTTTTCCTCTTCTCATAATCTGAAAGTCTTTAAATCTCGTATCAATAAACTTTTCTTGTCTTCACTTAAAACAACCAAGGTACCTTCGTGGTCTGCCCACAGATAAACAAAATATATAAAGCATTTTTACTATCCTTTAGATCACCCTGTACATGTGGTTGCAGTAATACTGCAATGCTCTCAGAGAGGATGTACAAGGGTCCCACTGGAAGTTAAATGCTCTGACTCTTACGAGTTGACTTTTCCTGATAACATAATCCGAATTTAATCTAAAAGGTAAATTAATGAATGACTGACTGCTTCTATTTCAACACCCATCTTTGACAAAGCTTAAGCGTCATTGGGTTCGCGCCGTTCTGAACTGTTTATTATGGTCTTTCATACTGTTATCAGTTTTATCGGTTTGCCACGTCTGTTTATCTCACTATATTTTTCAATTTCTACAGGGTTTTTGGTATTATTCTGGTTCTGTGGTGATTGATGTAAGCAGTTTTCTTAAGGTGATGTTATAATGAAGCAATCACTTGGAATCTAGTTGCATGCCGCAACCGATAACTGTTACCCATGTGTTAATGCTGCATGCTGAGGATGGCATTAGTTTTAGCATGATCGCGGATTTTTTAAACAATGTTTGTCAATTGCAGAGGCAGCTTACTTTGTCTTAAACACGAAAAGGAAACATAGCCGGAGATGGATGAGGGGTAGGAAACTTTTTTTAATAGCCATATTTCTTGTGATGAGTTGTTCAAAAAACTTTTTGCTGATGATGTCTCACTGTAGAAATTTTACGCGAATGAATAAGTTAATGAAGCAGTATCCAAGTCTTATTATGAACAAGAATTCCAGTATTGTCGAATACCATCGAAAACTCGTTCGACTTAATGAGCTCAGTGAATCGAAAACCGTTAAGTAACATTGAATGTCGAAACTATGGGTTAAAAGTTGGCACATAGTGTCTCATATCTTTCCATATGTGTCTATTTTGGACCATTTACATCTATTACTTCCCCGCCTGTCGTTGGATGTCGTCTCTCCATCTCGTCGGTGGGTGACCCACGTTTCGTTTCTCTTGGTTTTCACTCCATCATCATTTGCTCCTCATGATCTTTTTTATGTTGTCATCAACTCTGGGTCTCCTAATTTCCTCGTTCCTTAATCTGTACCTCAAGCTGATACCCAGCTTGGCCTATTCCATTTCTCGTTGGCAAACACGTATACGGTTCGAGCTGTTCTTTGTTAGGGTTACTGTTTCGAGCACGTATATCATTACTGGTATTAGGTATGCAAGTATTGAAAACTTTGTTTTTGTGATTGATCGAATCTTCGGATATTTCAAGACATATCTGAAGTTCCCAAAGGCCGCCCACATTTGATCGATTTTCCTGGTTACCTCTGCTGCCTGGCTTGTCCTTCATCAGTTGGACAATTCTTCGTCTTCTACCACTTCGTCTTCTGGAAATTCATTCTGAGACCTAACGTCTGTGATGCATCTTTTAGTTCACTCCGCGTAGCTCCTAGTTCATTTGGATCACTACTCATTAGTTCAATATCGTCTGCAAAACGGAGGTGACTCAGGGCTTTACCATCGATATTTAGATCCGTATATCTCCATGCCAAGTTCTTGAAGAGCGGCCATAAAACAAATGAAGAAACGTAAGGCCCCATGAGAGGATCACATCATAAACGAGATGCTTGAGAGCGAAAGATCTCAGATCATCAGAGTCATGCATGGCATTGCAATGTATTTTTTAGTGTATTGTCTTGCCTTCTGTTGTTGTGGTTATTATATTATAATAACCTTTGTTTTCCTATTTTTAATCAATTTTTCGGGAAAACGATTAGCTATCAGTCTGTTTAACTATATTAAGGACTTCAGGGCGGTATTTTGGTGACGTTAGATTTATGGCACTGTCAGTTAAAACAATCATAATACTTCTTTTTTGTTTATCTGGATAGTGAGAATTAAAATTAAGATATCGTCCAGACCAAGTTATTTTTGTAAACCATTTAGTTTTTGAATTGTGTTCTTTTTGTCTAATTATAGTAAGGTCTAGAAAATGTATTCAAGAGTGAACTGATATTTCGGGTGGAAATTATTGAATGCTAAAATAGTTGGAACTGGAACTGCTGTTAGACAGTTCTTTTTTTTCTTGTAGGTATTCTATTCCTATTTCTGCGATTATAGAATTAAGTGTGCCATTAGCACATCCATCAAATTATTGATAAAATTGGTTTTTGTTGAAAATAATTATTTGACATAAGATTTAAGACTTGTAACAATTCAAGAAGCGTTAGAGTTTAGAATTTTTTTAAAGGCATTGACTTTTTTATAGGAATAACTATGATTTCATTTGGTATATTAGTATACAAAGATATTACATCTAGTGAGATGAATTTTGAATTTGGTATGATCTCGTTATTGTACCTATAAGGTATAAGTGTATGCCTACAAAAAATGAATCCACTCTTAAAAGATACGAGTACTTTATAGTTTCGTGTATTCAATCTCCAATCTTTCAAAACATTTCTCAAAATGTTTATCAAATATCACTGGTAAAATAGTTATTACATAAAATACTCTTAAATGTAAGAGAGACAAATATTTTGAAATATTATAAAAAGGAGATCGAATACACGAAACTATAGATCTTACGGGAGTGTTAGGTTTATGTAATTTGGGTAAACCATATATTTCCTGCGTGATTGCATTATGAATTGACAAATTTTTAGCTTCCGGGTCAGTTGATAGAGTTTTGTGTAGAAAGTTTTTTACAAAGGTATTATTTTTATTTTGAACGATGTTTGTTGGATCATTCTTTAAAAGTTTATAAGTATCGTATCTTTTAAGAGCGGATTCATTTTTGTGCCGTAACCAGAAGTATTCATTATAACGGTTTTACTGCTTTTATCTGAATAAAAGAATTTTATCAGTTTGGTTTCTTAAACAGAAATATTTTTTTTTTTAGAAATATTTATAATCAACAGCAAATCAATGGTACAAGCGGGGATCAAACCCGCACCTCTGGATCACTAGTCCATTGCTCTAACCAATTGCGCTATCGTACCACTGATAAGCAATTCGTTAGAACTTTTTTACAAGAAAGGCGACTGTACAAACATTCAAAACAACAGATCTAACTATTACGCTAATTTTAAAAAAATTTTATTTGGCCGCCATTTTGTTTCGTCATTTTAAATTAAAACCCATATTATCAGTTTTTTCCTACTCTGTTGGTCCGCGGATATCCCAGATATTAAGTTTTTAAATGGATATCATTAACGATCCTCTTGTTCTTATATTAGAGTGGTGTACTATTTGGGGTTAGGTAAAAAAAACAAAGGACACATAGATTTTATATCCTGCATGAAACCCATATTAGTCTTTACCTACTCCGTTGGCCCGCAGATATTTCTTAACCCCAAATAAAACACCACTCTAACATAACAACAAGAAAACCGTTAACGGAAACCATTTAGAAATTTAATATCTGAGAAATATCTGCGAACCAACGGAGTAGGTAACGACTGATAATATGGGTATCATGCAGGATATAAAATTTATGTGTCGTGAGGATGCAACAATAAAGTTGCGAAACGCCGACAATTTAAAAAAAAACTTTTGCTTTTTTTTACTGGATCCTAACCCCAAATAATACACCAATATAACATAAAAACAAGAGGATCGTAAATAAAAAACATTTAGAAATCTAATATCTGGGAGATATGTGCGGACCAACGTAGTAGGTAAAGACTAATAATATGGGTTTCATGCAGGATATACAAACTATATATATATATATATGTATCCTGAGAATGTAACAATAAAGTAGCGAAACGTGGACAACTTAAAAAAGACATTGGATCCTAACCCCAAATAATACACCACTCTAACATAAAAACAAGAGGATCGTTAACGAAAACCATTTGGAAACTTAATATCTGAGAACTGCGGACAGGCGGAATACGTAAAGACTGACAATATGGGTTTCATGCTGGATATGAAATCTATATATGGGTTATGAAGATGCAACAATAAAGTTGCGAAACGTCGACTATTTAAAAATAAACTTTTGATTTTTTTTACTAGATCCTAACCCCAAATAACAAACATAACAACAAAAGGATTGTTAACGAAAACCATTTAGAAACTTAATATCTGGGAAATATATGCGGCACAACGGAGTAAGTGAAGACTGATAATATGGGTTTCGTTCAGTTTATAAGATCTAAATGTGTCCTGAGGATGCAACAATTAAGTTGCGAAACGTCGACAATAAAAAAAAAATATGTTTTTTTTTACTGGATCTTGACCCCAAATAATACACCACTCTAACAATTTTTTTTTAACATTGTTCCGCCATACTGGATTTTTACCTAAAGATTATCAGGCTAACCTCATATTATGACCTTTAATTTTTCAAAAAAAATTTTTAAGTCAATCGGGTAAGTAGTATTTAAGATATGTCGGTAACTGATAGACAGACCGATAGACGTACCGACGGAATTGATAAAACATATTTTTAGGCATCTAGAGATGCTGAAACGTGAAGATATGTAAATCCTGAGAGGGTGATTTTCTTTACGATTACAAAAATTTTCTTTGGCCGCAATTTTGTAGTTTTTTCAGCCTGAATTTTTAAATATTTTAGTACACAAATGTTACCACTTTATTTCAACATAATTCTTGACGTTTTTGCAAAATTTGAGATAAATTGGATAAGTGGCTTTTTTTAATAATAATTTTGTTTCGTCATATTGTACTTTTACCAAAATGTTACTAGGTCATCCCCATATGACCCTTATTTTTTGACAAAAATTTGAAGTCAATCGGATAATTAGTTTTTTAGCTACGCCGCGAACAGACAGACAGACAAACCGACGGAATTGAAAAAACATGTTTTTCGTCTTCTAGGGACCCTGAAACGGGAAGATCCGAAAAAATATCGGAGAGTGATTTTTTCACGATTACAATACTTCCCTTTTACGAGGGAAGTAAAAGTAAAATGCCTAAAAAATTAATTACTAAAAAAATGGCACATATAGAAAAGAAAAAAACGGTAAATTCGCCTAAAACTTCCCTCGTACAGACTTTCACTACGTACAAATAACTTTATATGTGCATATATATTTTGTAATAACTTGTACCAATATTTTACCAGTTTCTCCCTTTGTTGACAAGGACTATATGTTCTTTTAACAATAAAGTATATTTGAGTTTGAGTTTTGAGTTTTATGCCACACTTGTTTTTTAGGCAAATTTTAAAATCAAATGAATAAGGGTTTTTTACGCTTTACATTTTACATGGCCGCCATTTTGTTCAACCACATGAATTCGTACCAAAATTTAACCAATATATTTCTATATCAAACTAAGTTCTTGCGTAAAATTTGAAATTAATGGATTAAGTAGTTTTTTTAATATTTTTTAAAATATTTTGTTAGGTCGCTATATTGTTTTATCTTCATGGATTCGTACCAACATTTTGCCAGTTTGAGGAAAATAGGATACAAGTATTTTACTAATATATTTTTTAACGTTCTACTAGGCCGCCATTTTGTTCCGCCACATTCAATTTTTACCATGTCAACCCCATATTACCCTTAATTTTTGATCCATTTTTGAAGTCAATCGGGTAAGTAGTTTTTTAGCTATGCCGCGAACATGACAGACCGACGGAATTGAGAAAACTTTTTTTTCACATCTAAGAACTGTGTAACGTGGAGATCTAGAAAAATCTTGAATTCTTGCTAATATTTTACCAATTCATTTCAATATCACACAATCTAATACGTTGTCTCAGACTAATTTTTTAAATATTTGATAAAGCCGTCATTTTGTTTAGTCATTTTGGAAATTTTACTAGTTAATTCCTAAGTAACACTTGATTTTTATGCAAAATTTTAGGTAAATAGAAAAATCAGTGTTTTACTAATAATTTTTTAACATTCTACGCCGACATTTTGATCAGCCTTACATAAATATTAGATTTTTACCAAAATTTTATCATCCCCGTATGACCTTTAATTGTTCACCAAAACTTGAAGTCAAGCAAATGAGAGAGGCCTTTTTATACTAATTTTTTATTTCACCGCCATTTTGCCATCTTGAATTCGTACGAACATTTTGCCAGTTCATCTCTATATCACAGTTAATTAAACCGCTATTTTCTTTTGCTTACGAAAATTTGAATCATTACAGAATTGAAAAATAAAAGACCTTTTCAGACAATAAACCCTTTTTTAACTTGTGGTTATCAATATATTGGAGTTCTTACTTGTATGAGATGTCCAAAAGCTCGGCATTTTTTACCACATGAGAAAAAAAGGTATGATAAATTCATAGGTAATACTAAAGATATGACTTTTTTCTCAAATTTTTCTTTATCTATGTGATCTTTTTCTCCCGCATGTTTTAAGTTTTTTTATGTAAGTTGATTATTCGTATTTTTTCTACATACTTAAAAAAATCTTATTTGATTTTTACCGAATACTCCTTTTATCAAATTTATAAAAGTCGGGAACTAATTAAACAATCCATTAATAGTTTTTTTGTTTTATTTATACTATTACTATTATACTGTTTTTAGAGCAGTCAGATCTTTTTTGTTCTTTTGGAGCAGAAATTCATCGATAATTTTAGTTTTGCTAAAAATTTTAATATACTCCTTTTATCAAATTTATAAAAGTCGGGGAACTAATTAAACAATCCATTAATAGTTTTTTTGTTTTATTTATACTATTACTATTATACTGTTTTTAGAGCAGTCAGATCTTTTTTGTTCTTTTGGAGCAGAAATTCATCGATAATTTTAGTTTTGCTAAAAATTTTCTCAAATACCTATTGGGTATTCTACCCGAGGGATATTTCCAACTTCTATATATCAGAAGACGAACATAGACAGTTGGTTTATATAAAAAATACAAAATCCTCTTCTAGCCGAATTAGAAGAATTTCAAGAAAAAGATAGTGGAGGGGCATTGAGCAGTTATTAACCTAACGTTAATAAACTTAATACTTTCCGAGCAGGTACTTATATTAAACTTCCGAAGCAGATTGCCAAACATAAGGCATGTATCAATGAGCAAAATATGGATGACATGTGTTTCGTGTGGGCCATTATACCAGACCTTTATCCCATATCATCAAGAATTGCTAATAGGATTTCTTTATATACAGACCCTAAAGATGCACTGAAACTAAAAGGTGTTTAGTTTCCAATAAATGTTTATAGCATATAAACTTATTGTTTTTGCAAAATAACTATGCAAATAATGAGAATGACTTAGATGCTGTCATACCTATTAAATATCGTTATGTTTGGATTAAAAATGTATCCCGAATATTATCCAAACAATTCAGCGGGCATACGTGTAAAAAATATATTTGTGATCAGAGTCTACACTACTTCTATTCTGAAGAAAGGCTTGAGCAATACACGAATGACTGTTTGAAGCTTACTGAATGTGTTGTCTCTAAACTTCTATCAGAAGAGCATACCACATTAAATATCAAACATTTTGGAAATAAGGAAAATGTCCCTTACCTTATATATGCAGATACTGAGTGTTTACTAATTATTCCAGAAGAAGATACTACTTCTAAAAATACAGAAAAATGTCAAAAACATGTATCTTTTAGTTTTGGGTACTACGTAAAATGTTCATATGATAGTTCCCTGACATGTTACAAATCATATACGGAACAGGATGGCATGCAATGGTTTGTTAAAGAACTTGTGGACTTTGCTGAAAATGTAGAGACAGTATTTCTATGTGACATGCCCATGAACCCACTTTCAAGCAGATAACAGAAAATTTTACAGTTCCAAGTTTTGTCATATATGTGAGAAACCTTTTTCATCTGGTGATATGAAAGTGCATTTATTTACCTAACAGGTATGTAACGAGGTCACAAAATTTTATTTCTATCTTATACAGAAATGCCTTACTTCGTATTAATTCTATTGTAAGTAGGAAGAAATGTTTTATTTATTAAGATAGCCGTAACTTTCTTATTTTTCATGCTAGAGAATCCATTCATGGATAGATGTAAATTGCATAAATTACCCAAAATATATGTAATATTAAAACTGTCGCGAGAGGCTGGGAAAATATTTTTCCATTTTTCCTAAGGCAGATTGCATTACCAAACGCTGGTTGCTTTATTCGGATGAACGCATCGAGAATCCCCCTGCCACGCGTTAGCTCAACGAGAGTCCCCCACCCTTCTTAAATTCATTTAAAAATATCGGACGACAGCAAGTCAAATCACTTGGCCTTCGGCGAAAGATCCCGTGGCCCACAACCGAGGACGACTGACAAAATACCAGTTGTTCTGACCGCCGAATTCTCTCAAGGTGAGGTACCGCACAAATTGACATTTTTTCGAGCAGCCTAGAAGTCCGTCCTGGGTGAAATTATTAGATGCAGAGAATGTCTGCATCTATGATTCTACCGACGGGGACTAAGGCCTGTTCTCTTTAATGTTAAAAGTAATGCGACCCTGTTTATTTGTTTTCCGCACAAATTGACATTTTAGCGATCCGCCTGTACGTCCGTCCTTGAAGAAATTTTTAGATGCAGTAAATGCATCTATCATTTTATCGACGGGGATCAGGGTATGATTTTTTAAATGTTGAATTTATCCGTCCTAGCTACATATATTTTCCGTTTCTTTTGATTGATTAACCGAAAACAGAATTTTGCATGCATAAGTACCGTTGCATCCGTTTTTCAATTAACACAGCGCCGATAATTCTGTAAATAGTTTATTTTGCTTTAATAGAGGCATACGTTACACGCTCCTTAAAAATTCCGAGTTACCTTTCTTTGTTTAACTAATTTTGTATAAACGAGAATTAATGTATAGAAAAGCGATTCCTTGTAAATATTAAACAAATAGAATTTAGTTTAAAATAGGGCTACTTTCATAGGATTAGCAGTATTATAATCAGATTTTGATATTTATTAATTTCAGAAGAATAAAGAAAAGCTCAGTTATAGATATTTAGTGGAAATAAATTTATTATTTATAAACAAATCCCTGTTTCACTTCTCCACTGTCTAAAAGCTACCTTGCAGTAAAGAGTTTCTCTCTTTCTCTCTATAAAAAGGGGGTGGCGCCCGAGTCTAGCCGAAAATAAATGAAAGAAAATCAAAATTAACGTGGGACCATAAATGGACGTCACAGGTAAATACCGAGGTCCTGCACATGAGAGCTGTAATCTCAATTATCAGAATGAGAAAGCTGTATCAGTAATATTCCACAACCTCAGTTCTTATGATGGACATCTAGTGCCAAAGGCATCAGCTGAGATAGAAGGAAATATTGATGTTTTATCTGTAAACAAGGAAAAATATATCACCTTCACAAAATATATTCCCGAATCACTTGTCAAATTACGATTTATAGATTCATTCAGATTCTTGTCTTCGGGACTGGATAAGTTAGCCTCAAACTTGAAATTATCTTATACTGAATAGTGAAACAACTAATATACCTGAAACACAGTTTACCTTACAAACTCGCAAAGGTGTATCTATATGGATAGTTGGAAAAGGCTTAATGAGACTGATCTGCCTTCAAAGCTTAGCTTATTATCATTTAAGTGACGATGGATATGAACACGCATAAAAAGTGTGGAATATTCTCGACTGTAAAAACGCTGCAGGACTATTCAGATTTATATCTTAAAACTGACGTTCGGCTGTTGACAGATGTATTTGAGGAATTTCGACGAATTACCCAATAAGAACTTGAGCTCATAATTAGGGGAAGTGGAATTAGGGGAGGTTTAAGTCAGTGTCCAAAGCGTTATGCAGAAGTTATTAACAAATATATGTATGAGTATGACTAGACCAAGGAATATTCTAATCTCACATAATTTGATGTAAATAAACAATATAGGTGGGCAATATCCCAATATCTGCCCTATGGTGGATTTAAATGTATGAATGAGAGTGATATGAAAGCTTTTAATGTTTTCTCTATTCCTAATAATTTCGATGATGGATACATTTTACGAATGGATCTGGAAATTCCTTACGAATTACATAGTTTTCAGATCGTCCCGAACATCGTGGATCTAAATGTTTTAACATTAAAACGCTTTTGGCAACTTTGCATAATAAGATTGAATATGTCATTCATTATAGGAACTTAAAACAGACTTTGACATTGGGAGTGAAATTAACAAAAATTCACCAAATACTTTCGTTTAAACAGTCACAGTGGTTAGAAAAATATATTAAAATCAATACAGAATTACGTCAGCAAGCCAAGAATGAATTTGAAATTTTTTATAAACTGATGATAAATGCCGTATTCGGAAAGGCTATGGAAAATGTTAAGAACCATTTGTCTGTGAAACTGATCACTAAATGGGAACGTAGATATGGAGCGGAAGCACTACTCTCAAGTCCTGAATTTAAAAGCAGTACTATAATTAACGAAAATTTAGCTATAATCGAGATAGCTAAAACCAATATGTAATTAAAAAAACATATTTACTATTTATGATTTTCACTACAATTATATGTGTGAAGGATTTTCCTACTGTAATATATTATATAAAGACACGGACAGCCTTACATATGACATTAAAAACACTTATGTATATAATGTAATTAAAAAATGATAATTATTTTGATACCAGCAATTATCCAAGTAATAACATATATAACATTCCAAAAGTTAACAAAAAGGTTCTTGGAATGATGAAAGAAAAATAATGAGCGAATTATGACTCATTTCGTTGGTCTACGCTCTAAAATATGTGCAACTAAATTGCATTATATACTTAGGAGAATTCAAAATGGAGAGGATGAAATTGGAAAATATTGTATATGTTTTGCTTAACTTTTATTGTATATTTATTTATGTATTTATGTATTTAAGAAAATAGTAAGTAATTATTACTACCAAATAAAATGGTAAACTAATAATACTATTCTCATCTATATTATACCTGCAGGCTATTTTGATGTTGTACGATAAAGAGTAGAATACAAAAAAATAATAAAAGCGGACGGAAATATGGACATAATATACAAATATATAAACAGTAGCATTAGATACATATATAACTGGTAACAACAACAAAAAAAAATGTTGTTTCACTATGTAAAAGTGATCTAGTTCAATTCCTCAGTGAAGTACACGTGATGAATTAATGAATGATCCTGAGCAGCAACGGTCTGACGCATATTAATTGAAGGAGAACTTAAATGTTGAAGAGACATACTAAATTGTGTAGAGAGATGGTCCTATTCAAAATTAAAAAAAAACTAATAGTTTTTTTTCCAAATAATGATTTATTAACGAATAAAAATTCACAATACATAGTAAGTATAAATTTTTTGAAATATTCACAGACCAAGAGCACTAGGCAATGTAGGTCAAACACTTAATATTGCGCTAATTGTTTGAAGTTAATATTTACTTTCTACATAAAAAAATCAAAAATTACACGATTCACAGGTAAAACATATCACAGTCACTTATTAGCAAATAAATGTCTCTTTAATGCCGACATATAGTGATGGGATCAACTGAATAGGAAGGTCGTTGTAGTGTTGCAAACCTTCTGAGTGTATACTTCTTTGGCCAGTCATTGTTCTTACAGCAGCGGTTCTAAAGTTTCTGTTATTGCGGGTGTTATAGGTATGTATTTGGTTAAATGGAACAAATTGCAATAATGAATGGAAGTCACTTGGGGAACAGTTATGAATGAAAACACATGTTTGAAAGATGAATAAAGAAAGAATATCAAGAATTTTGTTGGGGCGATAGAGTAAACTGGCTGGATAGCGAAAAGGAAGGTTGAAGACTTTTTTAACAGCTCTAATTTGCAGGACCTGTAAAGGTTTTAATTTGATTTGAGAAGTTTTGCTCCACATAAGGGTTAAAAAAGAGAGATGGGAATCAATGAGTTATACAGGAATTTTCTCTGCGTTAATGGAAGAATTCTAGCAACTATGCTAAGAACTCCCACTGCTGGAGAGATTTTTTTGCACAAGTGCAAAATATGCTGTTCCCGGGTGAGTCTTGAATCTATGTATAATCCAAGGTATTTAAGCATGTGGATTTGTTCAACTGGGCTCCATTTAAAGTTAACTGCATGTGATTCCAATCTGGTTTTCTTGATATAATCATAAACTTTGACTTTGCAGTGTTCAAGGTTAGTTTATAGAATTTGAGCCATTCTGAGACCAGTAACAAATCATTCTCGATTGCCATCTTTGTTTTTGTCAGATAAGTGCCAAAATATGTAAGGCAAGTATCATCTGCATACAACTGAAGGAGTCTCTTTAGATTAAGATGTGATGTTTATATACACAAGAAACACTGTTGGACCCTTATGGATTCTTGTGGAACACCATGCGACAAGTCCTTTATTTCACTTGATGTACTGTTAATAGTAACAAGCTGTGTGCGGCCATTTAAATAATCCCTAAACCAATTCAAAGCCACTCCAGCTACACCAGCATCCTCAAGTGTAGAAATCAAAATAGTGTGGTCAACTGCGTCAAAAGCTTTTTTCAAGTCAAGTGCAACAAGGACACATGCAAGACCCTTGTCAATATGTTGTCTTACACTAGTAACCATATCTGTAACAGCCGATGTCGTACTGCTTCCACTACGAAAACCATACTGCCCACTGTACCAGAAATCCTTTAAGTTTAGATAAGAAACAAGTCTTTTATTGATGCATTTTTCTATAATCTTTGATATAGTTCTGAGTATGGATATTGGGCGGTAATTGCTTGGAGAGGCCACACGTCTTTTATGAAGGGGTATTATTTTCGCGTTTTTTAGTCCATTAGGAAGTGAACCAGCTTGAAATGAAAGATTTATTAAGTTACAAAGAACAATAGACATCTCCTCGCAGAACTCCCTAAGCATATCCCCAGTGACTGAATCTGATCCACAAGTTTTTCCAGACTTAAGCTCAGTGATTAACTGTTTTATTTCCTCTGTTGTGGTAGATTCCCACTGATGTAAGTAATAATAGTTAGTGACATCGGGTTTCACATAAGTTGAGCTCGGAATGTTTTCTGCTAGTGTTCTGCCTATCTCCGTGAAATGTTTGTTTAGATGATTAGCAATTTCCATAGGATTGTCTATAATTTCATTATCGACCTCAAGTTTGACAACTTTAACTGATTTTTTGCTTTTTTTGTTATGTATAACTTCATTCAGTACAGACCACATTCGTTTGGGATTACCAGCAGCTTCTGTAATTCGGTTTTCATAAAATTTGGTTTGCAAAAAAAAACTATTTGGAAATTGTTTGTGTCTTTTATAACAGTAGTCTCTTCTTATTATTAATTGATGTAGTTGTATGTATGTATTTGTTTATTTATTTACCTTACATGCCCTATAGGTTTAAAAAAAACCCAATTACAAGGCAGGAAGTACAGAATTATTACATTTTACAGACAATAGTAAAAAAATAAGCAATAATACTCTATGAACTAAGATAATCTAAATCTAAATATAATATGTATATTATATTAACACGACAACAATATATATTTAATTATTAAACATTTAACACGACAACAATATGTATTTATTTGTTAAAATATGAACAGTTGGTGGTTACAGGTTTCGCACATAAGAAAAACTTGGGAGTACTTTAGGGTATTTGTTCTCGGAGAAGATAGGCAAAAAGTATTGTAGTGGCGACAGCTAATTCGGGGAACATAAAAATTTAATCTAGACAAAATATAGGAGAGTCGATCAGGTTGTTAAGAATTCTGAAAAGAGTTGTTAAAAGTAAGTTATCAAGGCAAGTTTTCAGCGATGAAAAACCGAATTTTTTGAGTAGTTCCTCCTATGAAATCCCTGTTCGGGATAGACCCCATTATTTTTGAAGTTAATATACTTAAGAAATTTACGCTGTACCTTTTCCAAATTGTCGATATGAACATTATAGCCAGGGGCCCATACAACACCGGCATATTCCAGTTTAGACCGAACATATGAATTATACAATAATGTAATCGCTTTAATGTTACGAAAATCCCGAGTGCACCGTAATATAAAACCATAGAGTTTTGAGGCTTCGGATATAATTGTATTTATGTGGGAAATAAAAGAAAGCTTAGTGTCGAACGTTATTCCTAAATCCCGAAAGTTTTGGACATGTGACAGAGTAATGTTATTTAACGTATAATTGTAATTAGTAGTAATTGGCTTAGTTGAAAAAAACATTATGTTGCACTTTTCAACATTGAGTTGTAAATTATTTAATGTACACCAATCGCTGACTTTCTGAAGGTTTGATTGAAGTACTAAGCAGTCCTGTATGTTATTTATTCGATTATATAATTTAACGTCATCAGCATACAACAAAAAATTAATGTCCAGTTTCGCGCCTATATCATTTATGAACATGTTGAAGAACAGGGGCCCTAACACAGACCCTTGAGGAACACCCGATGTTGAAGCGTAATCACGTGAATTAGAGCTGTAAATTTCGGCATATTGCTTGCGATTACTAAGATACGACTTAAACAAAGATACTAGTGATTCGGACAGTCCAAAGGCGTATAGCTTGTTTATTAAGAGGCAATGATCCAGTCGACAAAAAGTTTTGGTGAAATCTAAATAAATTACGTCTGTCTGACAACCGTCATCTATTGCTTCGGCTATGTCTTGTGGTACAGTGATTAAATTCGTAGAAGTAGACCTGCCCTTATAAAAACCATGCTGAGACGGAGTTATTAAATGCTTTATTAAAGGAAATATAACGTCATGAAGTAAAAATTCAAAAACTTTACAAAAGTTACAAATTATTAATACAGGCCTATAATTACTTATTTCTGATCTATCGCCTTTTTTGTAGATTGGGCTAACTTTGGAAGTTTTCCATATTACAGGAAATGTGCTTGTTTGTAAACAATTATTAAATAAACATTGGAGAGGTCTCGCGAGAATAAATCTGCAATCTCGAATAAAAAATGCTGGAAGTAAATCCGGACCAGTTGTACAATTTGGTTTTAGTTTTTTTATGGCTTGAATTACGTCTTGTTCAGAAAAAGAATTAATGTTTATAATAGGTGTAGACAGTATCTCTGAATAATCATTGATATTCACTGAAGTTACAGAGAAAAAAAGATTTCATGAAATGATCTGCAAATGAGTTCAATATATCAGGAGTGGAAGATAGTGTTGCGTCATTATAAGTCATACAGTTAGGGAAGCCTTTCAGCTCTCTTTTGTTTTTAATAAAGGACCAAAACTTTTTCGGAATCTCAATAATATTGCGTTCTGATTTTTGTATGCAAAGCGTATTCGAATTAGTTATATATTTTTTTAATTTTAAATCTTAACATTTTAAACTCATCCAATGCACGTATATCCCCTTTTGTTTTGATTTTTTTATGGCAGATAGCCTTTTGTTTAATGTTATGTACTGTGTCAGCCGAAAACCAAGTTGGATATTTTTTGCTATATGCTTTATGATATTTAGGTACACATGCATTGATTATATCATATAATTTTTCATAAAAAGTGTCACAAGCTGCTTCGATAGATAAGTTGTTATCCAAAAATGACCAATCGATATTCTGCATGTATGATACAATTCAGGAAAAGTAGCTTTTCTAAAGTTATAGTTATTTTTAAGGTTAATTTGAAAATCGCGTTTAAAATTCATAGACTGGCAATATTTTAATACTATTGAGAGTGCAGGCTGGTGACTGTCCTCATCAACCAGTATATCAATGGCATTCTCTACAGTACAGCTCTCATTATTATGAATAACCAGATCCAAAATTCTGCCATTTAAGTTTTTAATATCATTACTTTGCCTGAAATTACAGCAGATTAAAAAGTTTTGCAGTATATTAGTTAAGCTGTCGTGGATGTCATGATATAGTCAGAATATGAGGTTATATTAAAATCACCTATTATACAAATGTTAGTATCAAACAAATATTCCAAAGAAATTAAGCAGTCAAATAGGTTTTCTAACAACAAGGAGTTACTGGCGGCGATATATAAACTACAAACAAAAACATGGAAGAAAAATCAAATGTAATTTTGACACCTACCGATCGATATTCGGGTTTAGATCGGTTTTAGGATATACAACTAGTTTAGATTCAAAATGTTGCTTTACAGCTAACAGCACTCCGCCACCTTTGGATTTGTTAGTCTCAGAAAAATTTCTCTCCGAGCGGAAGACGTTATATTTATCGGAGAATAATTCTTTGTTGTAAACAGAGGAATCTAACCAAGTTTCTGTAAGTGCTATAAGGTCAACAACGGAACAAGACGTATTGTTAAGCAGTTTTTGTCTTGAGCCCGCGGGTATTTTGATAATATACTGAAAAATGATGGCTTACAAATTGTTGGTTCAGTGAAGAAGGTACAGCGCATGAAGGCGTGACTTGTGAAGTGGGGTTTTCAATGGGCGGGCATTGATCGATTGATTGCTATTGTGCTAAAATATTGGCGCGAAGTTTGGCGCATGCATTTTTATAGCATGATATATTATAGCAGAGCAGATTGTTTAAATCCCAAGCAGCATGGGAAGTATCAACAGTGTTGCCATGCTTACCAAGATTAAAATTAACACAATTCGAACAATTTAGAATTTGTGACTGACAATCTTTAACCAGGTGGTCCTTACCGCATCTTGGACAGCAGGGGGCTTTTGTGCAGTTTTTAGATAGAATGATTAAATTCGTTACAATTGTAACATCGACTAACTTCAACACCGTCAAATACAGTACAAGCATCACACCCGATAAAAACATTACCTACTTTAATAACCCCATACGTATTTCTATCTAGCTGTAACACCACTTGAAAAAGTTTGGCATTCTTTTTAGTTTTAAAAATTTTTATTATTTCACAAGAGGAGTCCTGGGAAAAAAGATCGGGATTCAATCTTTTTATGACCGATAGGAGACTATCTTTATCATGCTTCCGAAAAACCAAGAATGCGTACTCTTGGGTAAATTCTTCGCAGTATGATCCAGCCAGTTTTTGCTCCGCCAGTTTTCTAAATTTCCTATTTTCTTCGTAGTTTTTGCAGCCGACAAGAATCGATCCATTATTCGCACTTTACTTCACTTTAGCCAACTGAATGCATGATTCTGCAGGATCAATTTTTTCAGCAATATCCTGTTTAGTTCGTTCTACGCTCTGAGCTTGGTTCTTCGACACTACTAATATCGCTGGTTGGGTATTATTCTTTGCAACAGAGGAATAACTAACGGGTTTATGAGATTCCTTGGTAACTACTGATGTCAAATTTTCCAAGATAATAGATAGTAAATCCGTTTTTAGACCTTCGAAAGCAGAATTAATGGAAGTAAGGGCCTCTTGAATTTGTTCAGATACCAGCCTTTTAAGGTCACTTTGATCTACAGAAATAAATCTTGAGACACACCCATTACACTTTCACGACAGATCTCTGATATCGGATAACAAACTGGCAATATCGGCAGATTTGTGTACACAATTTGTATGAAAGGAATTTTTACACCCCCCACAGCCCAGTTTTTTTTCTTGATGTTGTCTCGTTGCAGATACCGCAGATTAAAGCCATTTTAAATATCAATTATTTTACACTTTAGAGTTCGATCCATCAAAAATCAAGTGACACTTTAACAAACACGGACCACAAACTAGCAACACACCAAATTTCAGCAGATAAAGTTAATGTATGCAACCAAGGAGCAGATTTACGTCTGAAACGATCCCTCACTGTTCTATAAGTGATATTTTCTTGAAAGACTCTAACAATTTGATCACATAAGACATTTGGATCATGCCATGTCGAGTTTATTATATTACCCAGACCTATTTTACATGTTTGATTGTTTAAATATGCGAGGCTATAAAACTTCGGCCCATTGTTGGGAATATGTAAGTGTGTTTGTAATATTTGAATTCTATGATTAATTATGTCGTAGTCAATAGGAGCCAAGTTATTCAAATTTCCGTCAACATTTGTTAGAACATAGTCAATCAAACTCCTAGAATTTGCTCGAACTCTTGTTGGTATTGTATTATTTAAGTTAATGAGACCAATTGAGTGAATTAAAATATCAAGTGAAACTTTATGACGGTCATTCAGAACCAAAAAGTTTATGCTTAAATTTCCCAGAATCCAGACTGGTTTATGTAGATTATTTATGTGTTCCAATTTCTCCTCCAAGACATCAAGAAATAGCTTTTTGTCAAAGTCGTCGATAAATGGCACCTATAATAATATTGATATTCTCTACTTTTAGAAACAACATAAAACATATGCCACATAAAGTACTAATCTCTGTAAAATCATATTTTTCCTTGATTCGAATTCCAATTCCACCACCAATCCTATATTTCTTTTTATTTGCTTAAACGGGCGACGGAATGTATAGTCAAAACACTGTGCATATTAGTCTTCTGAGGTGTGTTTTTTGGGACTTAAGATCGATAGATGCTTAAACTAGAAAACTCATTGTACGTCCTTCAAAACAAAGATGTGTTGGAGCGGTGTCAGATGCTTTCCGTATATAGAGGATCATTGACGACTAAGATACGGTGTTAGGTTTTGGGGTAATTCTACCATGGCTACCGATGTGTTCATATGACAAAAGAAGATCATAAGAAGTATTGTTGGAGTGAGCGCTGGGACTTCTTGCAGGGATATTTTTAAGAACTTACAAATTTTAACAATTCCGAGTTATTTTTATACTGGAGGTGAATTAGAATCGAGATATTCTTGCTAAAAATAAAGATTTTCACCAGTATCACACTAGAACATTGAATAATTTTAGTATTCCCTTTGCGAGGTTAAATCTTAGTAAAAAACCACCTTCAATAAATGGTCTGGAGATCTATAACAGCTTGCCCGTATCAATAAAAGAATGTAATAGTTTAAAATCATTTAAAATTTTACTTAAACGCTTACTGGTCGAGACGTGTCCTTACAGTGTACAAGAATTCAAACAATTAGTTTGTTTTAGTTATATATATATATCGTAATTTTGTTTGTCTCTTTTTATTGTAATTTTTGAAATGTAACTTACATATTTCATGTTTTTAATATTTTTTGGACGGATCCTGCACAATTTTGTAATTGTCTCAAAGAAATATAAGGAATGTTAAGTAAGTTGAACCGGTCCAGTTCTTTAGAGGCTACTAAAAGAACATACATAATAAAAAGAGGAATAGATGACTTTCAAATATAGATTGATTCTTTTCCAATGTTATTTTTAAAAAATTTGACAATTTCTTTGTCCTTTTAGTCCATATATTTTAACCAGGAAATGAAAAAATGATAACGAAATATACATTTTGAAAATACTTGACTTACTTTTTTCACAACGCAGCTAAAGCTTTTTAAACCACGAAATTATTTTGCACAACAAAATTAGATGCCGAAAATGACCCCGATACTCATTTGAATTTCGAGTATCATGGAACAACTTGGATAGTCTGATTTTTATTTTGTGATTCAAAGTTCAACTATAATATAAGAATCAAGATAAGACTGTTAGACAGAATAAGAAATAGTATTTCTGATATTATTTCATTAGATACAGTTTTTTGAAATTCAATGTTTTATTAATAAAAAATAAAACTAGATATTATCTCTTTACCAAATAATATGCACAGTTAGCCATACACACTCTATGTGTTACATTTGCAAAAAGTGAAATGTGACCTAAATAGATACGACATTTCGAAACATACGATTCATTTCATCAGTAATTTATTATTACAAATCATATTAACAGTATGCAAAGTAGGCAGTTTTTGCTATCTGTTGATTGCATTTGAGAGGCCATAAGCTTAAAAAAATATAATAAAAAAATCAGGTCTTTATTTAAAAAAATTACGCGCCCCCGCGAATTTATTCGAGTTCGTCATCGTGTAGAGAAGAAAAACCAAGAAATTTTTTTATTGGACTTTTTTTTCTAAAATTATGACTTTTTGAGTTGTGAGAGTCAGCTATTTTTACAAACTCACCTGTATCTCAAAAATTATGCTATGGAAATTCTATTTATGACATATTTTATTTCTCCAAAAGAGCCTGTGACATCTATAATAGTTTTAGCCTAACTCTAATATTTTCCGAGTCGTCGAAGGAGTATCTCTTACCCTGTATAGGGTTATTGATTAATTGGATCGTTTCACTTTACTTTCTTATTTTTCAGATCATATATTATATACAAAGTGTACAAAAATATACATTTTTAAACTGATAACCCAATATTGTATTGGATATTCTACATCTACAGGCAAATCTATGCATTTGTGTTTAGTAATACACCCTATGTCTATTGGTGTTTGAAATATGTCATATTTAAATATAAAACACAAATGATTTAGAGCAAAACGATTTGAACTTTAATTTGAATTTTTAATAATCTATCGATTGAAAATTACCTCTGGTAATTTTTTTCTCATATTTTTTTGGTACATTCTGTATACAACTTTTTTATAATAAAAACAAAACATACATCATTGGCTTTTATTTTGTAAAAAAATATGTATCTCAAAAAAAAAATTTAAATCCAATTATAAGCAATAGCCAAAAACCTATACAGTATACAAAAACAAAACCTGAGAAGTTACAAAAAAACAAATGCCGATACAATCGAAACAAAATTGCTAAAAAGGTCAGACGGTATCGATTGTATGACCAGATATGACTAAAAAGTAGGTAAAAGGTACTAATAACTTCCAGATATCCGGCAATGTGGCAAGAAGTGGTAGCGCGACGTCAGTTTCTGGCATATTATACATAAATATGAATGAAGCTTCGTATCTCGAGTATCTTGTATATATGAAGATTTTTTGGTACCCTCAAGGTCACACAATCTAACCATTGTACACGCGATAGTACTCGAAGCCCCACCCCTTTGGTTGGGTCACTTTGACCCGCCCCTTTTAATTAGAACCCTTTACATCAGTCATAACCAAGTCCCTAGACCATTTTTTATTTAAAAAAGCCTGGGTTTCTATGGATTCGATCTCGAGACCTGAAGCTTAATTGTTCATCGCCTTAGCAACGACATCATTTGGGAACTGTTTAAAGGATGAATAGTTAACAATTTAATTATTAATTATTTTAATTTAAAAAAGTCTCATGCTAGTCTCATTTGATTTTAATTACTAGCTGTTTTAATATTGTGAATTTACAGCCATATTTCTTTAGCTTGAGGTAAGTTTTATGGACAGCTGTATTTACGTTGTTAATTTATAACTCCTTAATCATATACTATATTGTATATTGTAGTTTTGTTTTCGGCTATATACAGTAATATATATCTTGTTGTTGAAGTATTACCATTATATTGCTTAAGCTTAAAGTTGTTTTATGAAAACTTGTATTTACATAATAGAAATTTAAAAAATGGGTCTATCTTTAGGGCTTACCTGCAAATTGAGTTAATACTATCCATAATTTCTCTGCTAAACATTTAAATTTTAATTTTTTACTCGCTATAGGCCTAGATAATGGATATTTTATTTATTTAAATAGAAACAATTCTAGACGTTTATGCTTTAAAATGGTAGCATCTAATGAGGAAGACAGGTGTCTTATCTTTGGTTTCTTTATAACTTGATGTAGAAATGAAAATCGATATATATAGATATGATAGATTAAGCACTTTAAAATACTGGCATGTCTTTCTGGCGCTAAATTTGAATCTGTATATATATAATTATGTCTGAACTAGAAACTGTTTAATTTTACGTGGGCAAGTTTATATGTATATTATTTATAGTATTGTAGGTATCTTGTAAGAACTTTATTTATTTCTATAAAAGTCTTTTTAAATTTTATTGCTCAATTTGTGTACTTATTTTTGATTTTTTAAGTTTTAAAGTCGTTAAAAGTTGTGAATAAATAATTAGATTGATGATTGATTGAATTAGAAGATTGTCTATGTCTTGTTTCTTATTTAGGCATTCGTTGTCAAGGAAAATCTCTAATTTTAAACATGTTCTTTTGTTGGAATTATTTTCGGTGTTGAGAATCATGCAATTTTGAAAATCTGTGATGTGATTTCTGCTGTTTACATGTTCTACAAGTGTGCATGTACTTTTTTGTAACCTGCAGTCACTTTTATGTCTAGTTACGCTATGTTGTAAAACAGCGGAGGTTCGTCCTATATAATTTTCGTTACAATTAATGCACTTTTGTTTGCACCACATTTTGACGTTCACATGTTCAGAAATATTGTTTTTCTAGTTTGACTCAATTTCCTGAAAATAAGTAGAGAGAAATAATAGATTTGCTGGTTTTTAGGTAAAAAAGCACTGATATTAGGCGAAACAGTTGGAGTTTGATTATTATTTATTAGAGCATATATATATATATATATATATATATATATATATATGTACTATATATATAAATATATATGTATATATGCAATATAAACCCTGCCAGTCGATTAAATGTACCAAACGATGCGGGTGTTGGTTTCTATATTAAAATTTTAGATTTTATTTTATGTGTGTTGTCCATATTGTATGTGAAAATATTTTAGTACTGTATAGTGGATGTTAACACATTTACGACCTAAGAAAATTTGTGTAGGGTATGTTTCCAATAATATTAATTTTTTTAACTTTGGTGTAGAAAATTCTATGTGTAAGTTACTGTTTTATCCTTATTTTAAACTACTGAACTGTTGTCCTTTTAACACCATTATTTGATGTAACAAAATTTTCAAAAAGACCTTCCTTTTTCTGTTATTGAAAACATTTTTAGCTCTGACGAAGACATGTTTGTCGAAACGTCAGTTGTCATAATAAAAACAATGATTATTTAAACTCTGAATTTTTAGTGACTAAAAGCCAAGAAACAAAAAATATATATATATATATATATATATATATATATATATATATATATATATATATATATATATATATATATATATATATATATATATATATATATATATATGAAGAGGAGTCTTGACCGACAAGATATCGGTCCTAATGAGGGCTGGGATTTAAATTGCTTTTTAGCTACGCCAAGCTTTCGGTAATCTTTGGTACCTTCTTCAGGGCTACAATATGAAATAGAGAAATGTTTTTTAGCTTTTATGCAACAACAAGCACATTTTACGTACTAACTTACTGTAACATACTGGCTGAAATTCTTGTTTTCTTGCCATATTTATGTATTGTAACCGAGACAAATAATTTTTTATTTAGTTTTGTTAACCCTATAACTAAATGGTATAGTCTGTTTTTCAGCCTAATTAAGAGTTAAATATATCGATGACTTTTTATTGCTATGCTGTTATTAATAATAAACTAATTAAGATGTACGTGATCTAAAAATAATATACTTCATTGAAAGCTAGGTTTTTAGCCAACGAAAAAATATTGGATTGTGAAGAGTGACTATAGACTGGCATATGGATTTGATAACGTACAAAATGAAGCATATAAGGAAACATTTAAGCTATCTAAATTACTATTACTATTGTTATGATTATTAAAATTGAGAATATTTGCATAAATAGAACTAAGATCGACTATATTCGTTTTTTATGCAAAGAATTAGGTTTTAAATATATTTCTACAATCTCTAGAAACAGTCTCTTGATATAACTGCCCACCTAACCACATAAGTGCCCTGATTGGTTAGTGTGTTCTGAAAGAGGACAAACGTATATTTTTATGATTTTATTATTGTGGATTCGTCAAAATTACAAGTCTTTTTTAATGTATGTGCTAGTTAAATGTCAATAAACTACGTGATGTAAATAATTTGTCACAAGATGATGAATTTGATTAATAATTTTTCCTAGTTGATATACAATTTCAGAAGACGGTCGAAACAGACTGAAACGTAAAGTAAATATGTGAAAAAAAAACACGTATTTCCTTCTACACGGGCCTTAAAAAACCCAAGTATGTATATATATACAATGACTTACCCGGATTCTAAAAATAGTTTTCGTAAATCTCCTACGTGTTGCACATTACCCTTACTAGCATGCTTCTGAATTAATCTACGAAGAACGCCACGAGTTTCCATACGTTTTTCTTGCAACTCTATTAGATGACATTCCAAACCACTTATATCCAAAGTTTTCTAAAAAAAATCGACCAATACACTTCACTTACTACAGAGACATATATGTATATATATGTATATCTATATATATATATATATATATATATATATATATATATATATATATATATATATATATATATATATATATATATATATATATATATATATATATATATATATATATATATATATATATATATATATATATATATATATATATATATATATATATATATATATATATATATATATATATATATATATATATATATATATATATATATATATATATATATATATATATATATATATATATATATATATATATATATATATATATATATATATATATATATATATATATATATATATATATATATATATATATATATATATATATATATATATATATCAAAGACAAAACAAACGATAGACAAATTCAAAAAAAACGGTAAATTTCTTTACCCGGAACTTCCCTCGTTATGATTTTTTTCCATTTGTTAGGAATAGTGAAGTGTGACCCAATTTAGTTCAGTACATAGTCACAGTATATATGTGTTACACATACTGTCTTTTCATTTTTGTTTGTTTCATCATATTCTTTCTACCTATATGTTACACTTGACTTTGGGCATAATAAAATAAATTTAATAAGTAGTTTTTACATTGACACATACCGCCATTTTGCTACGTCATATTGAATTTGTACCAGTTTAGCTATTTTCACATCTAATTTTTCTGCAAAATCAATTGAACAAGATTTTTTTACATTGATTTTTAAAAAAAATTTTTTGGCGGCCATTTTGTTTCGCCCCCTTAAATTGAAACCCATATTATCAGTCTTTACCTACTCCGCTGGTCCGCAGATACTTCCCAGATATTAAGTTTCTAACTGGTTTTCGTTATCGATCTTCTTATTGTTATGTTAAAGTGGTGTATTATTTGGGGTTAGAATCCAGTAAAAAAACAAAAGCCTTTTTTTTAAATCTCTACGTTTTGCAACTTTATAGTTGCATTCTCAGGACACAGATTTAATATCCTACATGAAACCCATATTATTAGTCTTTACCTACTCCGTTGGTCTGCAGATATTTCCTAACCCCAAATAATACACCACTCTAACATCAAGAAAATCGTTAGCGAAAACCATTTAGAAACTTAATATGTGGGAAATATCTGCAACCGAGTAGGTAAAGACTGACAATATAGGTTTCATGCAGGATATAAAATCTATATATATGTGTCTTGACAATGCAACAATAAAGTTGCGAAACGTCGACAATTTAAGAAAAGACTTTTGTTTTTATTACTGGATCCTAATTCCAAATAATACACCACTCTAACATAAAAACAAGAGGATCGTTTACGAAAACCATTTCGAAACTTAATATGTGGAAAATATCTGCGGATCAACGTAGTAGGTAAAAACTGATAATATGGGTTTCATGCAGAACATAGAATCTATATATGTGTCCTGAGGATGCAACAATAAAGTTGCGAAACGTCGACAATTTAAAAGTCTTTTGTTTCTTTACTGGACCTAAACCCCAAATAATACACCACTCTAACATAACCGCAAGAGGATCGTTAACGAAAACCATGGAAATATAATATCTGGGAAAAATCTGCGGACGAACAGAGTAAGTAAAGACTAATAATATGGGGTTCATCCAAGATATAGAAACTATATGTATCCTGAGGATGCAACAATAAAGTTGCTAAACGTCGACTACTTAAAAATAGACATTTGTTTTTTTACTGGACCCTAACCCCAAATAATACACCACTGTAACATAACAAGAGGTTTGTTAACGAAAACCATTTAGAAACTTAATATCTAGGAAATATCTGCGGACCTACGGAGTAGGTAAAGAGTGATAATATGAGTTTCCTGCAGGATACAGGATCTATATATGTATCCTGAGGATGCCCAAATTAAGTTCCGAAACGTCGATAATAAAAAAAAATGGTTTTTTTTTTCTGATCTTAATCCCAAATAATACACCACTATAACAATTTTTTTTAACGTTGTTCAGCCGTATTGGATTTTTACCAAAATATTACCAGGTCATCCTTTATATGACCCTTAATTTTTGGGCAAAATTTGAAGTCAATCGGGTAAGTAGTATTTAAGCTATGTCGCGAACTAACAGACAGACCGACAGACGGACCGACGGATTTGATAAAACATGTTTTTTGGCATCTAGGGAAGTTAAAACGTGAATATATTCGGCCGCAATTTTGTTCCGCTATCTTGAATTAGTAACTAGTTTTACTTGTTAAGCACTATACCACAATTAGTTATGGCACACAAATAAGTAGTTTCTAGTTTTTTATTTTGTATTTTGTGCCGCCATCTTGGATTCGTACCAAAATTTTACTAGTTGATAACAATAATTGATGTTTATGCAAATTTTGAAGTAAATTCGACAAGTAGCTTTTTCATAATATTTTTTCTTAACATTTCACTAGTCCGCCATTTTGTTTTTGCCATACTCGATTTTTACCAAAATATTACCAGATCATCCCCATATGACTCTTAACTTTTTATCAAAATTTGAAGTCAATCGGGTTAGTTTAATGCCGCGAATTGACCGACAGACGGGCCGACGGAATTGATGAAACATATTTTTTGGCATCTAGGGACGCTAAAACGTGAAGATATATATAAAACCTGAAAGAGTGGGTGATTCACGATTACAAACATTTTATTTCGTAGCCATTTTGTTCCGCCATCTTGAATTAATACCAAAGTTTTACTAATTGGACCCTATACCACAGTTAGCTATCGCACACAATTTGAAATCAATTAATTAAATAATTATTCAGGCTGAATTTTTAAATATTTTATTAAGCCGCCATTTCGTTCTGCCATCCTCGATTCGTACCAAAATATTACCAGTTCATTCCAACATAATACTTGATGTTTTTTGCAAACTTTCAGATAAATTGGATGGGTAGTTTATTAATAATAACTTTTTTTAACATTTCACTAGGCCGCCATTTTGTTTCGCCATATTGGATTTTTACCAAAATCTTACCAGGCCATCCCCATATGATCCTTAATTTTTGACCAAAATTTGTAGTCAATCGGGTAAGTAGTCTTTAAGCTATGCCACGAACTGACAGACAGACAGAAAGACCGATAGACGGACCGAGGGAGTTGATAAAACAATATTGTTTGGCATTTAGCGACATTAAAACGTAAAGATGTGTAAAAGTGAGAGGATGACTTTTTCAGGCTTAAAAACATTTTTTTTGGCCCCCATCTTGAATTAGTATACACTATTTTACTAGTTGATCCTTATACTACAATTAATTATGGTACACAAACCATTAAGCAGTTTTTCAGGCTGAATATTTAAATAATTTATTAAGTCGCCATTTTGTTCCGCCATCTTGGATTCGTACCAAAATGTTATCAGTTGATTCCAACATAATACTTGATGTTTTTGCAAAATTTGAGATAAATTAGATGAGGAGTTTTTTAATAATAATTTTTTTAACATTTCACTAAGCCGCCATTTTGTTTCGCCATATTGGATTTTTCCCAAAATGTTACCAGGTATGGGGATGACCCTTAATTTTTGACCAAAATATCAAGTCAATCGGGTAAGTAGTTTTTTAGCTACGCCGCGAACAGCCAGACAGACAGACAGATAGACAGACCGACGAAATTGAAAAAACATGTTTTTCGTCATCTAGTGACCCTGAAAAATGAAGATCTGAAAAAATCTCGGACAGTGATTTTTTCACGATTACAATACTTCCGTTTTACGAGGGAAGTAAAAACTACATGTTCAGTTCTTGAAGTATATTTGTACACCAACATACCCATAAACGTATCAATATCATAAAAAACTATTTTGGCAAACTTCCCATTATATGTATGTACGTTAATGGTTTTATTAAAGTAAGGTTTTTTAAAACATGTACGTTTTAAAAACAGTGTTATTGCGCAATTAATTCTAAAAGATCTTGAAAATTTAATCATACAGCAACTTGATATTCATTTAAAAATATAAAAATAATTTTAACAATCAAAACATCACCATTCAACAAAAATAACCAAAATTATTTCTCCTTTCCATATTTCTCACGTATATTTTTCAAATACTGTTTAAAAAGCATGAAATTAAAGTAAGTTACAAAGCATACAATCGATTAAAATAAAATTTCAGCCAATTAAAAGGTGCAATACCACAAAATAAGAAAACCAACATCATATATAAAATACCCTGAAAATAGGTTGAATGTTCAGTTATATGGCCAGAAAAATATAAATGCTCTAATAACGCAAGCAATCTAAGAAACATTATTTTGAAATTCCGGAATCTTAATAATTCAAATTTATAAAAACACGAGAAATTCACGAAATGACCTGTTTGAAAAAAAAATTCTGAAGCGATTAACGATAAGTCTGATATAACAAACCTGAGAAAGATTAAGGCGTGACTAGGTAAAAGTTACTTATTAATACACGTTTGTATATGTTCCCGTAAATATGCTCAGTTTGAATATTTCTCTTTTTTGTTTTTTATTTTCCAAAATACACTTTAATATGGTTTGAAATGCTTTCCAACTGGATTGTTGGGCAAAGTTTGATGAAGAACCCAGGGAAACTAGGAGAAAACCAGGTTCTGGAAGGAGGAAGAACTGGACGAAGGATGACGATACCGAGCTTGTCAACTTTCTAAGAGAAAATCCTTTCTAAACGCGAGAGAGGAAACAATTTGCCCGGATCGTCCAGAACAGCAAGACGTCGAATAGGAGGATCAGATATAAACAACCGATGAGCTGCTAACAAAACATCTTTGACTGATGAAAAGAAGCAGAGAAAAGTAGAATTATGTTGGGAACATCTCAACCAGAATAATTTATGAAAAAAAAGTGATATTTTCTGATGAAAAAAAAACATTTCAATCGTGTAACAATGGCAAAATTCGTGTATATAGACGCAGGGTTTAGGGAAGGCTGACGACTGCTGTTTATCGACATATGGGTTGGAGTTCAAAGAGTCCACACCTCAATCATATTGAGAACATTAGCGAAAAATGATACACACAAATACCGTTTTTAATAATTATGTTCAGTACCTTTAATTAGTTATACTATTTCAAAAATTGTCCGGAAATCCCGTTCGAATATTTGGGGGGGGGGCTATTCTTTATATAGGAATATTTAAATAATGTTCTTATAAACATAGGTCCAGAAATGCAGAATACAGAGTGTAACAATTTTCATTGAAATCTGGCACAGTAATTAATGTCTATAAAATGTAGTATGGTCATTTTAAAGATATTAGCGACCTATGTTCATAAAAACTTTTTTAATATTTCCATTTGTAGAAAAACCCCTCCAAATATTGTAACGGAATTTCCGAACACAATGTGTATAATTAATATTTTTCTGCTCTATTTGTATCACATCACATAAGTGATATTTTCATCGTAAATTCGTATTTCTTAGCCCCAAAAACATTTAGCATACTGGTCTATAAGGTGCGAATATTAAGGAAATTAGTGGCCGCCATCTCAGAAGCTATGTTGAAAATTTCCTAAAAAGTCAATAAGAATAAAAAATATTTTCATATATTTTTTTCTGTAGATTTTAATATTAGATATCAAATATATTAGAAGCCGTTTTTTGTTCTTAGTCACTTTAATGTTATTTTTGACACTTTCTTAATTTACCATTTACTAATTCCCTTAAAATTCGTAGCACAGTATACTATGTCAAACTGAACGGTTTTGGGGACAAGATACAAATTTAAAATCAAAATAAGCTTACGTTAAGTTTTTTAAGTGCTTTACGTAATGTGACACAAATAACGCAGAAAAAACGAATTATATTATACAGGGTGCTCGGAAGCACTAGTTCAAGCACGGAGAAGCTAGTTCCTATGAACATGGGTCGGAAATCTGTATAAACTGACCATAATACATTTTATAGATATTAAATATAATTTATTGTGGGCCAAATTTAAATCAAAATGTTAACAACCTGTATTCTGAAAACGATGCGATTCCACGGGTGCGATTTTGGGAGATAGCGTTCGCTAACTTAACAAATGATAACTCATTCGGGTGTCGCTCGGGCATTATATTCGGATTTTCCGATCTTGATTCGGAAAAGACCAACCTACTACGAAAAGTCGCCATTTTCTGTATCTGTCAGTTCACATTCGCGATAATAGGTATTTAATTTCAAATTGCCATACTTTTCGATACCTGTTACTTCAGTGCTATACTATAATATATAGTATATATAACCGACAGATGCGAAAATATTCCAAGAAAATTATGAAAACATGGAACATTCAAAGCAGCAGAAAAGTTACGAAACTCATAAAAGGTCCAACAAATTAAACAAGGTAAGCCAATCTGCTTAAAAACTATGTAAACTTATTGCGAAACCTATATATTTTATTCATAAATAATTATCAATCCAAATTCCGTGAATTATTTCCTGATTTGGCTCATTTTGTAGTAGGTAAATATGACGAAAAAAATTAACAATGTGCTCGTAATTTACTA
This sequence comes from Kuschelorhynchus macadamiae, assembly GCA_030620095.1. Taxonomy (NCBI): domain Eukaryota; kingdom Metazoa; phylum Arthropoda; class Insecta; order Coleoptera; family Curculionidae; genus Kuschelorhynchus; species Kuschelorhynchus macadamiae. The sequence goes on from JAUTXW010005454.1 coordinate 744,293, forward strand.
CTGTTGAATTAACCATTTATAGAAATGTCTAACAAAGTTATGAAAATACTCTTTAAATATTGTGTAAGCTATTTATTTGTAAATGATCTGGTTGACACCTCTATTTCTACTACATATTTTATTTTGTAAAGAAAAAGCCTGTTTATACTGCCGAATTCAATGCCATCACGGTACCCAGTACGCAACCAGGCAAACACATAACATATGTTTTAAAGATACGGTGATATGGCAGTACAAAATTAATTTTTTCCTCGCACTAGGGATATCCTTATTATTTTTACAACAGGTACTTGCGTTACGTTTTGTAAACTATTAAAATAGAATTCATTAATGGGCTGTATAATTGTTAATTGTTTTAGATGAAGGTGAGGGCCTATTTTTGTAACATATATTGTAGGTACATAATTTATAATAATATGAATATGTACTTTTTTAATGAAACGATAAATTATGGACAGTTCAGTAGAAGTAAAGTACTGTGTATAATATGCCATACTATCTTATTTTTTGTGTATCGATTATTCCAAATATCCAATACAAAATATCGAATATTTTATCAAAGTTGCACATCACTACAATCTAACCTGTTCCTCTGACTTCCTCTATAAAATTTGTCTTTCTTTTAGTTCTCAATACATAAAGCGAAAATGTATGTTATTCACACGAAAGAAATAGAAGAATTGTATATTTAAAAACTGCAAAGTTGGATATTAATTGCAGTAGTATATTAGTAGTTAATACAAGGAAAAACATTTTCTATTTATGAAAATACTGAAGAGCAATAAGGCCAATTCCTGATTCAATATATAATTATAATGAATGATATCTATGTCTAACTATTCCAGGTAGGCATGGAATTATTTATTTCTAAGCAAATATAATAATACTTGCTAAAAATTATATCTCTGAGTCTGTTATACATACTGATAAATACATTTTTGATGTTGAGAAGCAAGGTCAATTAATCTTAGTTTGTCATTAGAAGTACTACAAGAGAAATAATTAGTATCATGTTGCACAGTATATTTTTACTTATGTAAGCAATATTTTTAGTTACAGCTTTTGCGACACTGAAAAGAAGGGAATAATATGGAAATGATGCCTAGTAGATGATATAGTATTTTCATCTACCTTTCACATGCTTGGTCAATAAATGGAAGTACCATTGATCAGCATTACCTGAAGTCCCATTAGAACCCGCTTGATAATTGTTAAAGATATTTAACTTTGTAAGTATTATTTCTGATTGTTTTATGTTTAGGATGTGTCTACGGCATGGTCCAATGGACCCTATAAGATGTCTTTCTGTTTTGCCAAGGATACAGTGATGCCAAAACGTACGTAGTGTGATTTCTGGTTTTTGCAATTTTCTATATATAGTTTTTAATTAATATTTTGCTCAAATTGTTTTAGAAGTTTCATACCTCAATAATATATTTTAAGAAATAATTATTGCATTGACTTAATAACTTCATTATGTTCACTAATTTAATGAAATGTTTTTATTTATTTGTAAATAGGTTCTGCTTCAAATACAGGACAAATATATTAAATATTAATCACAGCCATTTATATACGAGATAAAGCCAATGACACAGCTATAGAACTATTAAAAAAATGCTACCTATAATTTATATCTACTTTGAGATAGGAATTATATCCATAGATATATTGTACCTATACCTTATTAGGTTTGCGTGATAACACTCTGTTGTATGTAAAATTCTTCGGTAAAATTTGATTGATACATCAAATTTTAAAATTGAAAAATGTGCAATTTACTTAAAATAAATTACCCCTTATAATAAATAATTAAGGTAGAGCTATCGTGTCGTGTGTGTCATGTTATAAGCGTAATGATAATTTGAAAATCATGCTAAACTGAGCCGATGAAAAGGGCACAATTCGAATTGGGAGGTGGTAACCGAAAAGGACCACTCATAGCCTTTATGGAAAACATGCTTCAGTGAAATTCACTAATTGTTTTATAGTAGTTTATATAATGCTTGAGATCTTGCACAGAAAATGTTAAAATTATACTAGCCGCTTTATAAATATAAACCTCTGAACTTTTAGGAGAGCTTAAGACTCAAATAGATAAAATATGTATCCGTTAATCCAGCTCCTTGTAGCTTTACAGCGGACCAGATAAGCCTTTGACATAATATAAATATACAAGAAAGATAGTTCCAGGATGTTTTCAAAGGCAAAAATATCTTATTTATGTTAATCTGATTGCAACAAAACTTTGCAAACTCTTTCAATGAGGTAGTAAAAAAATCATATATTTCTAAAAATGCACTACCTCTTTTATCATTACCTCAAATTATACAAAATTTTGTAGACAGATGGAGTATTATACACTTACTACATGGTCTCTTCCTAGGCGGGGTGGCAAACGACAGGGGCGGAGTAAAAAATTAATGTATTTTTACAAATGCAATGTCTTTCTTAGCTTAACTTGAAATTAAATGAAATTTTGCAAGCTGATGGAGTAATATACTCTTAATTTATGGGCTTTTCCTAGGCAAACGACAGGGGCAGAAAAAATTTATTTATTTTAAAAAATGCAATGCCTTTCTTACTTTAGCTTGAAATTAAACGAAATTCTGCAGGCAGATATAGTAATATATCCTTAACATATGGTCTTTTCCTAAGTGGGGTCGCAAACGACGTGGCGAAGTAAAAAATAAATGTTTTATCACTACCTCAAATTTAACGAAATTTTGCAGACAGATGAAGTAATATACACTAAATATATGGTCCTTTCCTGGGGTGTCAAACGACAGGTTCCATCCTGGAATTATCTTTCTGGTATATTTATATTATTAAGTTTATCTGGTCCACTATAAAATTTTGTTGCTGGCTCCTTGTTGCTAGCTACAAGGAGCTGGCTTGACGGATATGTAAAATATTAATTTTAAACTCATACCAACAAGATTTGGTTGGGATGAGTTTTGGCTCTTTTGGGTTGGGTAAAATATACTTTTCTAGATATTAATCTTAAGTATATTTGATAGTACGACAAATAAATCAATCAAAAATGTAATTCTAATTTATACAAATATGGTGTTTCTTAAACAAATATACTTTTCATATTGAGAAATCTTATCTTTGTACACTTTAGTCAGTTAACCTTACATTTGCCATTTTCAATTTCAATCAATTTTTTAATTTATACAGGATGTCCGTAAATCGTACAAGGTGCGGCTTAAGGTTTTTTTTTTAATAGATCACTCCATTTATTATGATATATTTAGGTTTAAAGATTAATTGTATAAATTTTTTTTATAAAATAGGTCTAGAACTACAACATATAAAAAATTTAGCGAATTTTACTGAAAATGGTTTTCCATAAGGTTTATGGTCCTTTAAGGTATCCCCCTCCCAAACCCTATAAGCTTTGTTCAGCATGATTTTTAAAATATCATTACAACTAGAATAATACTACCTAATTAAACAACTAATTGCTTCTTGAGGATTGACCTTCAATGTTTATCAAAAAATTGAAATATGTTTATTTTTGAATTTTAAATTATATTTTAGCCTTCTAACTTCACAAAATTTTTCTTTATGTTTAGGTTTACAAAGCTGTTCATTATTTTTTTTATTTAGAGTAATGAATTTGGAAAACATTTAAAAACAATTTAAAATTTTTCTGTCCTTTAGGATATTTAATTGCCTGTTTGCTCATGCAATGAATAATAATGCAAGAGTACAATATTATTTCAGTCAACTAAGGGGACAATTAAGTTTATTATGGCTTTAAAATATATAGATTGTTGAAGTAGTACTTTGTCACCTTTTAAGCAAAATAATAGTAACAGATTATAATAAAAATAACAATAGTGAAGTTTGTGTTAATACAACTTTGTTTATTAACAGAGATACTTTTTATACTTTGTAGGTGATTCTTAGAAAAGTAGTTTTTCTTATATTACATTTTGTGTTTCTATTTTTAGGTATTTCAAGCTGAGTCAAGTCCTTTGATACCTTATAAAAAAAATGGCACCACCTTACATATCATCAGAAATCAGCAGCATTGGAAATTCTATTTCAGCTTGTAATTACTTGAACAATAAATTATTTTAAATCATAATATTTTTTTTTATTTATAAAATAAATAACTTTTTTTAAGAGCTTTAAAAAGCTAATACATAAACTAGAATTTTTGACTTACTTATAAGACAATCGAAATGAATAACTATTTCATTTATATCTATATTTGTGACTACACTTAAACCTACAAAATTACTTATTTTTAGGCATTTTGAGTAGATATACTGAGAGACAGTGGAGTATAAAGGGGGAGTAGTATAAAGTAATGATCTTTTTTTAGAAATTGGAGGGTAAAACCCCCAGAGCCAGTTTTATAAAATTAAGTAATGTTTTTTTTGTATCATATTATTTACGCTAGATTGGTGTAAACAAGACGAAGGGAAGACTTTTTTTCTTTATTTTGGTTCCTATTCCTATGCCACTACTGAGAGATGTACAGAGTTGGAGATTAATGATCTCTCTACTAAGTTAAATTTTATTTAAAAATCATTTAAGCATATTTCCAAAAGTTAAGAGATGAAAGTGGAACTATTGTTTTCAACTGTTTCTCTTGGTACCCATGGACCTATGAAAAATTTCCATATTTATTTGTAAGTCCAAAATAACTATTCTAGACATGTCTAGAATTTAATGCGGTAATTTCAATATTTTTTATTGTAATCAAAAGAATTAGAAAAAAAAAATAACATTTCTGTTTATCAGTTGTAAATATTTTTTTCTGTATCTTTTAACATATACTGACGCTGACAAAATATCTATTTTTTTAATTGAATGCTCTGTATATTTTTTACACATAAGAAAAACTAGAAGATACATTTCCAAAAAACTGCATTTTGTATGTTCTAAAATACCTATGATATATAAATGCAGGCATGTAGCCACGGGGGCGTTCTGGGGGTCTGGACCTCTCCCCGAAACTTTAAAAATATGTTGGTATATGCATGTTTTTCACTAATTTTCCTGAGATTTGACTGTTTGGACCTCCCAAAATGAATTTCTGCTCTGGACCCCCAAACTGAATTTCTGGCTATGTGCCTGTATAAATGGGCACTGATTTATACAATATATATATATATATATATATATATATATATATAGATTATTGTGCAGATGAATTCTTAAAAAGAGAGGGAGAAATAAATCGTGGGCATGTCCGCATATATATATATATATATATATATATATATATATATATATATATATATTGATTACTTACCAATTCAGTAGATTAATATAGATAACCTATGTCATAGATATGAAAATACAGTTAAAATATAAAACATAATTTAATTCAAAATAAATAAAACAAATTTTTGGCTAATACACCTAAAATTGGTCTACTGTATTATCTGATAATACATTTATCACGGTTGAAATATATTATTATACATTAATTTTTTGGATAATAAATACCTGCTAGTGTTTTTGAAAATATTATATTTTCTAATGTCTCTAAAATATCTTTTATGCCGCTTTCTGAAATTCGGTTATTAACATGAAAAGCCTAGTACTAAAGAAGTAGATTATATGAAATCAAACCCACTAAAATTTTCACCATTTCTCACTGCACTCACTTGTAAACATTTAAATTTAGAATCCCCAATTATTTGTGGTTCTTCTGGATTACAGAAACAGTAGTTATTAGACAGACCTAAAAGCTGCATTTTCATTATTTCCAGAATAATAAAATATGTGTATGTTTATAAACAGAAACTAGTAAACTCTCTTCGTGTTTTGTATGTTTTCATCAACGTCAAAAAATAATTTAAGGTTAAGAGTAATTGTCAAATTGGGTGCAAAACATGGCTTACTTGAAATCAAAATATGCATGTAATTTTCCATTTAAAAAATGATTGTTACTTCTAAATACCTATCTATTTTTTCGCTAAATCCCGTGATTTAGCAAACGTTAACTTAACTATCGTTATCTCCAAAATCGCACCTCAGGTCTATGTTTATAAGAATATTTTTTAAATATTCCCATGTATAAAATAGCCATTCCAAATGGGAAAGGAATTTCCGGACCCCCTGTATATAATGTTTTATTAACCAATTATACAAATACAAAAGGATTTAATGAAATATCTAATTAAAGATAACTGAATATACAGTCCACTGCAAATGCAGTGACTATAAGAATGTAATCAATATCAGAACAGTAACAATAGTGATTCAGAAGCCGATATGCCACACAGATATGACAATGTATCATACATATAAATGCTTTTTTTGATATTTCTCTTCAATATCATTAACTTGTGCTACTTCACTAAAAACTTTTCTTTTGGTTAATAAAACACCACTAATATAATGTAATTTATATTTCTGAGCTTTATTTGCATCATATAACAAAAACCCTTGAAGAACTCAATGTACGCCTAATATATAGATTTCGACACGATCATTGGAGAATATTTTCAATATTATATTTTTACTGGACGACAGCATTGTGAATTACTAGAATTTTTCTAATAGTGTTTCCATCTGTAAATTGACGGTGTAGGAGTATATGTAAAAAATATTATACATCCGATTTTGTATGCCGAGAGTCTTTCCATACGTTCAATATGCAGCAGTTAATTAATGAACCGACTCGAGTATCGTCTATATCTATATCACTCATTGATTTGATATTTACAAATATTGATGGCATTTCTGAGGCCGGGGTAGTTGACCTAAGTATTTCAGGCCATTTCTTAGTACACTTGAAACTTGATTTGGGAGAAAAAAAATTAGGACCACCTGTATTTTTTATAGACCACTAAAAATAACATGTTTCAACGAATTTCACAGACACCTAGAAGAACTCTCGCTGCAGAATATCCATTTAACTCAAAATATTGATGAAAAAGTAATCTATTTGAATGCATATATTTTAAATCTTTTTGATAAACACGCCCCAATTAAACAATTTAGAAAAAACAAAAACTACTCTTATGCATCTTGCAAAACTGACAATATAAAACTCTTTTCAGGCCAAATCATAGCTGTGAGAGTACTACGGCAAGTATCACAGATGATATTTTAAGAGCGTCAGACCAAAGTAAAATAACTATTTTAACCCTTTTGGGCTTTAGTAAAGCCTTCGATGTTTTAAACCACAAAATACTTTTTTACATTCTGTAGGGTTTAGTGAGAATTCTTGAACACTATTAAATTCATTTTTATCCGACAGGTCGCAGCGGGTCTTCCTCAATAACTCGTACTCTAATAGTTTGTTAGGCCCCCTTCTTTACACAATCTTGACTTCAAAGTTTCTTGATTTGCTTCATCACTGTAATTATCATTTGTATGCGGATGACACGCAAATTTATTTTTCATTTAGTGAACATCAAATTAGAGAAGCAGACGAAAAAATTAATTCCGACTTGAATAGATTTAATGATGCGGCCTCTAGTCATCTCTTAAGATTGAATCTTACCACATCAGCAGTCTTAATATTATGCAATTATCATCAAAGTACTAATGCAAAAAATAATATGTCGATACAATTAAATGGTATGATAATTCCTGTTGTCGATTCTGCTAAGAGTTTATATATAGTCACAGACATTCCCTTTCTGCAGAAACTCGTAAACTTCTCTACGAATCATTAGTTCTTTTATAATTCAATCACTGTAGTATTGTTTATGCTCCTTGCTTGGATAGCTATCGGATTCAAAAAGTTCGGAATTCTTATTTGCGACTTATGGGGTTAGACGGGGTAATCACATCTCCCCATTCCTAAATGCTTCGGGTTGATTTAACATGTTTGATCGATTCAAACTACAATGGGCCACTTTTTATTCTAAATTAATTAAGTATAAATTACCTGCAATCTTATTAATTCGCTAGACCGATTTTAATTGGTCAGGCAACACCTTTAAAAATAAATTTAAGAAAAAGCTACTTGCGAGTCGATAAGTGTTTCGTTCTTGTTTCGACTCTGCAGTTTCCTTTTTTTTTTCCTTTCCATTTCTACCTGTCCTTGTTCCATTTTTAGATCAAGATTTATATATTTATTTATTTTTCTTTTCTTCTTGCTCATTTGTTTGTTTTTAAAATTAGTACCTCATACTTACTAAAAATCACTGTCAAATTTTAATTTATTAATATATTAAAAATATTTTCGTTATTTAGGGCCTGAACAGTATCTGGGCTTGTCTTCGAATGTCTGAGGCAACAAGGCCTATTGTTAGCCTAGTTTATTTTGCCAATTTTTGTATTGTAAATAATTTTGGCTTTAAACAATAAATGTATTATTATTATTATTGTTATTGACAATCAATTTCTCAACAAATGTTGAGTTCCAAGGCCATCCCGGATACATGCATCAAAAGGAGTGAGCTGGTTTCTATTAAATCTATGTGTTGTTCTGGAAGAATTTTCTCACTACGTGGCAAGTACTGAGCAGGACTGCCTTCTGGATATCGATGAAGGTGTTAATATGTAGCCCTATGATTTTCAGGCTCTGTTCTAGTGTTTCTGGAACTAGCCCATTTGATGATACGATGATCGCTGCATTTTCGGCACTTATCGGATTCAACGGACCAGTGTTTGATGATGAATTTAGTGTGTTAATAACTTGGTTCTGTATTTCCATCACAAATCCTTCTGTCTCTGGGACTTTCAGCTGTTGGACGCTTCCTTATGCATATGTGGCTGATTCTAGACATTATGATGTCGGCCGTGCAGTGCCATTTGAGCCCACTGTTCTTGTTTGTCGCGGTCTGAAAGTGACTTTAGGATGATGTCACTTGCGAGATTAAGTGGAGAGTACAAGTCACTTAAAATCACTATACGGTGGAGGTTTGATGTTTGTGACTTGCTGGTGAAGAAATCTCTTAATTTTTGGAGCTGAAGTGCGAATTGGTCTCAAGTCAACAAGGGATCTTCAACCTTCTCTTCGTGGTAAGGTCATTCGGAGAGTTAATGACCTTGGGTGGTGTGACGTGGACCTACTAATCTTTCTTCTTGGTCTTTCCTTGCTTATCATCATCGAGTAGTCTAGCTTGTTGGAATCCTAGGTATTTGTATATTTGGTAGGGCTACATCACCATTAATGTCCTTCCCTTTTTCAATGTTTAAGGCTTTACATTTTTGCATTCCAAATTCCATATGTGTCTTTCGAGAAGGTGTATGTCACGTCAATACATTTTTTGAGTTGGTTATGGTTTCCACCATAGAGCTTAATATCATGCGTATACAGAAGGTGGGATATGGCTCGGGAATTGTTGAGCAACGTGGAGAGGGGATTCATCGCTAAGCAGAACCACAGTAGACTTAACGAGTCTCCTTGGTGAATTTCCCTATTGATGTGTATCTCATCGGTGGTAAGAGATTGATCGCCATTATAGATCCTCAGATTCGTTCTCCACTGGTGCTTAATAGTTGCCAGGAATGTGGTACACTGTCAAACACCGTTTTATAGTCTATAAAAGCAGTGTGTATGTTGCGTTGTTTTTTTCTGGGCCTGCTTAAGTACCACAGAGTCGATAAGTTGTTCTTTGCATCCTTGATGGTCTCGAATGTACATCCCTTCTATTCCTCGGCTAATAGGTTATGACTGTCAATATGATGATATATTCGATATGGAATGCATCCTGTTAGGATCTTGTACATGGTGGGCAAACAGGTGATGAGCCTGTACTGGGACGGGTCTTCTGTTCTATTGCTTTTGGGTAGCAAGTCGTAGTGCCTAGCATTAGAAATGCGGGGGTCACCGGATGATCCATTATTTTAGTAAAATGACGGGCCATAGCTTCATGGAGGACCTCAAATTTCTTATACCAGAAATTGTGACTATGGTCAACTCTTGGCGACTTCTCTTAATAAAGCTGCTAACTTCCCCTTGGTGATAGAATCAAATTTCATTTGTGGTGTTTGAATCTGATCACGTTTGTATCCATGTAGCATTTCGGTTATGCTTTTTTGGTTTTTCGCAGATGTTCGACCAATACTTGATCAAATGCTCTTTGCTCGGCAGCATTTGACTCAGTTCTCACTATTGGTTAGATCTTTGGTATTATTGATAACCCAATAGAACTGTCTTTGAATGATATTGAAAAGCCAGTTCTGGTGTATCTCTGCAATCGTTTCGCTCTAGCTGTTTTTGCTTTAGTGTATCTTGTCGTCTTAAATCTGCTCGAGAAGTGTTCATTCTTCCGAAATTCTGTGAGTCTTCCTGTCTCAGATCGTCAATTGTTTTTTCTGCCATATTGGTTTTTGTTGGTTTGTAGTTTATGACATCTAAGGACCGCAACGGCGGAGCAGTAGGTGAGTGTGTGGAGCTTCTCAAGGGTGTCATACTTCAAACTAAACTCTGCTAGTACTAGTTCTAAGTTTCGGGAGCTTAGGTCTTTGAGTTGGATTTAGGCCGTTAAACACAGCAACAGCTTTTTGGAGTTCGTTGTATACTGATATGTTTCCATTGTCCTGGGTGTTATTGGCTCTGTCAATGATGTCTTGTCCTGTAGATTCGTTTTCGCCTATGTTTCCTTCCTTTCGTACTTCCTCCACGGGTTCCTCTGTTGTAGGCGGAGCTATGGGCTCATCGCGTTCGTTCTTAAGTTCAAGTTACACCTCTCCTTTTGTTCCAGGAATAGTTCAGCCAAAAGTTTATTTCGGACAATTACTCGCCGTTGGTCAGCAATGGGTTGCTCGGTGATGTTCTGAAGATCCGGGTATTTCTGAAGGAAAACACTATGAAGGCCGTCCCGTAGGTGGTTAAGTCGCTCTCAAATCTGGTGATCTTATAATAGGAGCGCATTATGAAACAATGCATTGCTGGTGTCCTTTTTATACGCTTCCTTGGCTTTCCAGCTTTCGTGGTCTGAGGATTGGCGACATGCGTCTCCTCAGAAATAGTGAGAGCAGGGCGTGTGTTGTCGGTGGTTGGTGCCACAAGGGGGGTGGGGTTGTTGCAGTAGCCATACTCGACATCACGCTGCTTCCGTCGCTAGTCGAGGGAGACTGTAACTCACTTAACACACAGGATCCTCTACCTAAATCCTGAGCGCGACAAGTACATTTTATAAAAGTGTTGCATTTTACCTACTGCCAGGGATTTTTATACTCTGCGAACGAGGTTTGCTCCTCGGGAAGTAATAGGAAATATGAGGCAAGGAAGAAAATGGGTTTTGGCGGAATGGTGAGGAAATAAGAGGGTAAAGGACAGCGGAGAGCTGGCTAGGGTACTTCAGAAGCGCGTGTCCGTGCATAGAGAGATACAACATACTTATTATTAATATTGCTCAATAGCGTGCCACGAATATTAAGTCAGTAAATGGCGGCTACCTTGGATTCCATGTTGCAAATCACCTCACAAAATGGCGCATAAGATATTTGGAATCTACATATTAAAGAAAATATATCAATCCATTTGAAACTACATTTTATTAAATTTCAAATTCCACCACATAGTTAAACGTGTTTTAAACCATAACTAAATCAACAGCTGTGGTTTGTGATACCTAAAACAAAAAATTGAAAAAATGTTTCCTGTTTTTTTTTGTTTTAGCAATGGCAATAAGAACACGAGGGTGGTTTAGCAATATATTTGTCAATGTTTAAAAAAAAACTTAAACTACTATATACAGGGTGTCTCAAGATTTCCTTAAAACACAATACCTCGGCTAATAAGTTAAAATTATTTAAAGGGATTCAAAAACTCTTTCAAATTTCCCTCTCAAACCCGTTTTGTTGCTTTTAACTTTTAAAAAGTCATCCCCCACCGCTTTTTTAGTTGCACCCCCAATTCTTTTCGTTGTACTTCAATTTTCAATTAGTTGCGAACACTATACTACATCGCTGTAAATGTTTTACTATGGTATAATGGGCAAAAATAAGACATGTTAAGCATGTTTCGAAATATTTTTTATGTGTATTACTAAGCTAGTTCTTGCGTTATGAAACCTGGTCGAAGATTCACGGATTGTACTGAATACTTACAATAATGACAAAAATAAAAGCATTCCCTTTTAACCACTTACAGTGTATCAATTGGTTTGGAAATGTCGCGCAAACTTGCCACTAGTTTTCAAATATTTTTCCCGTCTGTCGCCACTCATGTATTTAGCAGCGTTTAATACACCGTATGCGACGTGCTGCCCCTGCTAGAGCTAAAGTAACATCAAACTGATGATGAATGCCTTTATTTCAACGCAAAGCTTAAGAAACCGAAAATGTTGTGTAAGTGTTTAGTTTGGATACAACTACTTCCCATAATTAAACTAAATATTCGTAGACTTGAGTAGAAATAATTATTGTAACTTTAGCAACTGAAATAAAATTTAAAACATTTTTCTTACCCGGAACTTCCCTCGTTATGAATATTTCCATTTGTTAGGAATAGTGAATAGTTAAGTATGGCCCTATTGATTTCCGCATATAGTCATTAAAAATCTTTCGTTTTTTAGACAAATCTTTGGTTTTTTTAGACAAAACGAAGGATTCAGGAAGGACTTTCCGGTTAAGTTCCTTTACAAATTGGTTTTACCTAATTACCCTCATAAGGAATAATTTCTATTGTCTAGAAAAGTGAAAGGTAACACAATTTTAACATTAGTTAGTTAAGAACTTAAATTAAAAAAGAGCATATTATATCATAATATACTCTAATTATCTATTCTGCGTGGAAATTTAACAAAGTAAAGTAAGTGTTTATTTTGCGGTAAGCTCTACAGTGAATCCAAAAAAAGTGAGAATATTAAAAATACCTAATCTCTACAAGAGCGCTCATCTCTTAAAGGGGTTTTCACTAGGTGGTACTACCAAAATGACCCTCACGGATTTCACCCGACAACATGGCTCCCAACTCGATGGTAGTTCTGACCCATTCTATCAAGACCCTGAGATTTCAACACCACCATTTCACTTTGGAAATTCTGAAAAAATTTCCTCACGCCCTAGAACGGAAGATGCATTAAAAGAAGTTGTTTTCTTAACTTTGGAACTTGGGAAAGAAATAAAAAGTATTAAGCAGCCTCCAGGCCAGTTGCCAACTTTTGCTGCCTTAGATTGACAATGCCCTACTAAATTTATCAAGAGATTTAAAAATTAATTTAAGAAGTTTGATATTCCATATGAAAATCAGGTTCAAATCATTCAGAATACACTTGAAGGTGCTGCTAAAACATGTTTTATTTAATCATATCAGTTAGATAACATACAATTTGATGCGTTTTGTAATAGGCGTGAAAAGTGAAATTATATACTAAATTAGGTATAAAGTGAAAAACAAAGTGCAATTTTATTGAAAAGGAAAAGAAATTTGTTTTTTCGTCTTGAACCTGATCTCGATGAACAGACAATGAGTACTCGAATTTTTGAGTTAACCAACTTTGCTCAGTTATTCAAGAAATCTCTATTTGAAGTAGAAAAAATGCGAAGTTTAGGTTCTCCGTCAGCTCTTGCTGATTCTGTGAAGACTGCCATTATTACAATGATTGTCAGCCAAGAATCCAGTCCTTCACTGTTCAGTATAATTGTTTTAAATCCAATTGTAGTTAATAATCATTTAATAAAAGTGTTACTTGATACAGCAGCTACTAATTGATTTATACACCAACGTTTTGTACAAGATTTTATTTTAGATCGGAAAGCAGCAGTTAGGTTAGTATATGAAAATTCTACTTTTAAACCAAACTTTAGGAATTTTCTATACTAGTATTTTATTAGAAGTAAAGTAATTTAGTAGATGCATAAGATGTAATTTTAGGACGAGATTGGTTACAAAATATAATGCTATTTCAGATTTTGTACATAGCTGTGTTTACCTGGGAACACAATGTAGAGTAACAGTTTATTGGAACATATGTAGTTCACCACAAATACAGCCACAAACTTAAACTCGTTTTGACCTAAACCACGTGACAGATAAAATAAAGTTAGCATATTAAGAAATGATAAACAATTTCAGAGGCGTTTTTGAAGAAGTTTTTGAGTCAACCAACCAAAAAAATGTATACAGCATAAAATTAAACTTGAGACAGTCCTTTCAAAATAAGACGGTACCAGTATTAGCCAAAAAAGCGAGACATTATACGGGATGAGCTAAAACAATGTTAGCTGCAGGAGTAATTCAAAGAAGCCATTCTAGTTTTTGTTCACCTATAGTAATTATAGAAAAGAAAGTTGGTTCTTGTTTTTGTGATTAACAGTTAAACCACCAAACAGAATCCGAAGTATCACAACTACCATATATACATGATACGATAAAAGAAATCAGCAATGTAAATGTATTTACGTGCCTTGATTTGTGAAGCGGATATGGCAAGTACCTATGGATCCTGAGAGTGTATATTTTACTGCTTTTGGAATAAAAAATACAACGTCATCTTTTCAAAAATTGACTGAAGTATTATCGGTTACGTTGATCGAATTATTTATGAGGAAAATCTAGAACATCATATTATACATTTAGATTTTATTTAGAAAGACTAAGAATTTATCAACTTGCACAATCTTTAACAAAGTGTAAATTTGCAGTAAATGATTTAGAATACCTTGGATATAAAATTACAAGTAAAAATAACAAACCACAAGAATGTCACATACTTTGAGTAGAAAATTATCAAAACTTACTACTCTAAAAGAATTGCTGCGAACTGGCTTCAATATCCAAACTTTGTAATTATTACTAAAAAAATGTTCAGTAGAATCGTCAGGCAGATCATGCTTTTTATCAATTAAAAACTGCAAAACAACAATTAAGCCTACATAGACCAGATTCTAAAAATCCCTTACAAACAGACGCGATCCAGGAACGAATGGGACCTGTTTTTATTCTTTTTATTTCAGAGGGGTTCAGGAGATTAATGAAATATTATTTCTTACGCAAGTTCAAAGTTTAACAAAACAAAAGAAAACATTATGTTAATAAGCAGGAGACCCTGGCAGGACCCTTACTTTAATTACAAATAGAAGAACTTTTACCTGGTTCAACAAGTTTAGATACGAAAGAGCAAAACTAACCCGTTGGTTACTTCTTCTCCAGGAGTTTAATTTTACTGTTTAACACTGCCCAGGGAAAGAAAACGGTTTGGCTGATTTCCTTTCTAGAAATCCATCAGGAGGTGAAGACAAAATGCAAGACACGACTATGATGACCGATTATTGTCTTCCTTTATAAACGTGTTAAATTTAGACACCGGACTTTGCCAGTCTATTACTGACGACGGAAAAGATAACGATATACTATAAAAAGATATTAATAAATATTTTGATCTACAAAACAAACAAATTAAATATGTTACTAGAAAAGAAAATTACTCTATATAGAAATATGCTGTTCGAAACCAACTTCTTTTTTATAAAGAGTCAGGTCCTTTATAACAAAGTTCTTCATGAATCCCATGATGTACTGCATGTCACCCTGGAAGGGACGAACCTTTCATCGGAGAACATTTTTATTAGAACGGCCTTTGGAGAGATGTTCAAAATGATGTCAAATCATGTATAATATATGCTTCAACTAAATCAGAATCATATCAGAGCTAGGTCCCAATGAGACCTAGACCTTCAGGAAGACCTGGCAACTTTTTCGATATAATGGGACCAGAAAAGGAAAGAAAAACAGTTAAAACAATCACTGATTTGTGTATTAAGTAGGTTGAGTCACCACAACAGTGCTAATAAAATTTTTAATTTTTTTTGGAATATGGGGGTATCCGCATCTGTTATAACTGAAAGTGGTCCACAATTTGGGAGCTCTGAGTGGCTAACTTTTTTAAACTAAGAAGGACTGGTCCACATAGGATTTTAAGAAATATAGGACCTCAGACATACGAAAGCTCAAGAGACAATACGATTAAAGTACACGTAGATGACATTAGATTGTTTAATGGTAAAATATTTCAAAACAAGACAAACAACAACCAAAATACAATTGAAGACGACAGAGAAAGCATAACAAATTATAACGGACCCATGACCAGAAACAAAGCAAGAAATAGGAGACCCTTTATTTAAATATATTTTTTTAAAGCTCAGGTTACTAGTAGGTATCATGTAATGATTATGACACTGGGACATCTTGACATCTCCCTTCAGATTGTTACCTGAAAATAAATAGTTAAGGTCTCTAAAAGCTACTTTAGTTGGAAGAATGGGTCGTAAGAACACAAGTGAAGAGTGTAAATTTCCGCCCCTCTCATCATTATTGCAAGGGTGGAAAGATCACCGCCGTCGAGGAGTATTCCTCTCTTAAAGGGATTTTCACCAGGTGGTACTGCTAGAATGACCCCCATGGCCTCCACCCGGCGACACTACACTAGAAGCAATCTTACAACAACAAAACCTTAAAATGAGCAAGAAAAAAAAAATTATTTATAAGATTCCGTGTAAATCACAGGTGAAAATTCTAGGCCATTAACCAAAATAATCAAAGAATATTTACCAACATACAGTCACAAAAATAATTAGAATGCTTCATTGCTGACCCAGAACTCACGCTATACTGAAGGATAAGAGTGAGAGAGTAAGAGAGTTAAAAAAAACTCGGTAGACGACGCCTTCCAGCCCTAATGGATGCTATGATCATAACTTGCCTGCAGACAATAAGCTCGATACGGAGTTCAAAAACGATGCGCGAAATGCATTTTAAAAGAGTGGAATTTTTCTTTAAAAATAATTTGAGCTGTGCCCTTGTTACACAGAGTTATGTGACGAGAACACTAGAACATTTTCTTCACTTTTAGCTGGGGCTCGATGTTGACTATTTAGAAGTAGGAAAGGATCCAGTTCGCCTTTTTTTGTACCAAATTATGGTGGACGATGGTCTGGGAAACGGTTATAATATACACCTACTGTTCCACAAGTATTGTTACGACGTTTAACATAAATCAACAGCATGCCCACATACTCGTCAAGAATAAAAGTAAACGGCATATTTTTCAACATTTAAATAGATCTCTCTCAGGATTAGTATACCTTTTGTGTGTATGTATGTATTAATTTTGCATACATTTAAGTTTCTACTAATAAACCATTCATGCTTTAACTTAGACCCCTTTATACTGAACAAGCTTCTGTTATATCCCAGGATTCTCCAAAGATTTTATTCACGTGGGCAACATATTTTCTTCCAATGGTTATTACTAACCATAATATTTTGGAGGTAAATTTGGAATTAATTAAGTTTTGGACCATGTTTCTAAATTATTTCTGTTCATGCTGTCGTGAAAGACTCCCTTTTTAATCCCGATTCGAAACACCAACCTTGCATTTTTAATAAACCCATTTTCGGTGCCAGCGTGACGATATAAATTTCTTTCTAAAAATCTAAAGTTATCCAATTATTACCCTCGGTTGTCTGTGCAGAACTGGTAGGAGTATCATGCCAACTATGTCTGAAGGTTGCTTTGCAAAATATCCATGTTTCATCTAAAAATACTAAAGTATAAAGTTCTTGCGATTCGATATTTCTTATATATTCACGCAAAAATGTCATTCACTTCATTTGAATGGCGGGTAATTCCACTAAATATTTTCGGTTACTAGTTTTCTTCCGTCTGAATCCTATAATACGGCACCAATTTCTCAAAGAAAAAAGGGAATAATTAAAAAAACCGCTGAGATATTCATTTAACTTTTTGTGTAAACTGGCCATTGTAACGTATTCCTTTTTAACATACACCATATAAATTGTATCTCTAATTTTATTCTTCATAAAATCAGAAATTTTGGTTCTGTATTTCGTTATTTTTTCTGATGTTTTTTGAATATGTTTCGTCTGATTGAACTCCATTTTTTTTAAATGTATTAGTACATTATTGTAGTAATTTGGTAACCTTTCTCTAAGCTGCCGTTTTTCCAACTCAAAAAACGCCGGCACATTTAAAATTAATAATTGAGCCTGTTGGTTATATCGCAGCATTTTCGAATGAATGACAATATTATTTTGACACTGACATTGACGAATAGGTAAAAAAATCATGAGAAAATGAAGTCATAGGCAAACCCTATTACGTTTACTTTAACAGTTAATTATTAACGAGGCCTACAACTTATGAATATTTTGATACATATTAGGTTTCGTGTGCGAATGGAGTCTCCATTCTAGCTATACAGGGTATCAAAAATAATAAATGGTAAAAGTCACTTTTCTTTTTTGTGAGACAATATATCCAAAAACTACAAAAATATTCCCTTGCCTCACTTTTCAAAATTAATTTGTTTATAAAAACCGCCTTTTTTTAACTCTTCACTACTAATATTATCATGCATTTATTTTGGAAAATTTTAATACCTGGTAAAGCATATATTTATTAAAAAAATGTGTATCTTCTATAGTGGGAAAATAACTATATAAGGGTGAAACAGTTAATGAATATTATGATAGAATCAAATAAAAAAAATATTAAGAAATTTTTGAGGTGACAAATCCTCTCAGGCCTAGTCTTAAGAAGTATAATAATTTATTCATTCAAAATACCGCAAGCGATTTACTTTATCTAACTCAGAGGTAATCGGTTTTTAAAATGGTAGCAGAATTTTAATTATTTTTAGCAACTGCTCAGTAGTTTATTTGTTTGGTTGTTTATTAATAATAGATGAAATTAGAACATTTTATTGTATGCTATTATCTATCTAATTAGACCCACATCCAAAACTGGAAATAAAATAATTATTAAACAACGGCACAAGATCAGATGAATATTATGCGCCCTCGCCGAGTACCATCTAGAAGTGCAGGAACTATTTTTAGAAACTTAAAAATGATAATTTACTACTAAAAATGTAGAAATAACTTACGGGATGAGGTATCACATCTTCTGTCACAATAACATTAAAATCCACCAACGAATCTATATTGCTTTTTAATTCCTTCTGCAAATTGGGATTACTTGGTCGACATATTCCTTGTAGGAGTTGGGCCGACTGAGAATTGATCTTGAGTCGGTTTTTCGTAAGCATCTTTAAAACAATAAAGAAACACCCTTTATATTTAATGAAGCAATCTTAATACCTATTTAAATGAATATTAGCGATACTTTTAAAAAAGCATGCAAATGGCCATACGAGGCCTAGGACACATTAGAACGTCCGGTCGCTATTAGTATTATCACCTGATCGATGTTAGGAAAGTTTTCATTAAGAGTGTATCGAGTTAGTTTAAATTATCGATTCTGTCGCTGCACAAAAACTACATAAATGCTTCACCAAAAGAAACCGCTTTAGCAAGAGTGCCAGGTATCCAGCCAAAAATGAAATACGGCATTTCAACTTGAAAAATCAGTTTTTATTAAAAAAAAAATCGTATCTTGAAAAACATAATAAGATTTATTTCCTATATAGTCCTTAGTTTTTAGGAACAGAAAAAAATAAATTTTTTTATTAAAAGAAAAAAAATTAAAATAAAAAACCCCGACTACAATCCTTGAAAAGAAAATGTGCTATAGAGTTACTCAGATATCCTCTTAACGACACTTTTTGTAAATCATCGGTCGGGGCAAAATAAAAAATTTAGCTTGTTTTTAACCAATTATATATACAGGGTGTTAGTAAATAAGTGAGACAAACTTCAGGGGGTGATTCTGCATGAAAAAATAATAACAGTTTGCTATGTAAACTTATGTCTGGAAATAATTCGTTTTCCGAGATACGGGGTGTTAAAGTTTTTGTTAAAATCTGACGATTTATTTATTTCTTAAAACCGGTCGAGATATGCCAATGAAATTTGGTGGGTTTTAAGAGGTAGTTATTGCGCATTTTTTGACATGCAATTAAGAATTTTATATTCATCATTGGTGCGCATACGGTTAATGATCTCAATTTTTTTAAGAAAAAAATGGTACGCCACTGAGTCATTTAAAAATCTCCCTTGCGTTTTTTTCGTATGGGGCGTGGTTTTTATGCAAAAAATAAAACATCTTTGACGCGTATTTTTCATCTCTTTAATACATTATCAAGAACTATCTAATACAATAATATTAAACAAGAGCAATAACAGAAAATAACACTAATAAAATTTTAAATAGACGTAAAGCTACAACAAATGTTAAAAATGACCTCCTTCAGACGTGACACAAAATTCAACTCTTCGGCTCATTGATTGTCGTATTCGCGCAAATATTCCTGGTGTATTTCTTATTGTCTCACAGTCGGCTATAATTCGATTCCTCAGGTCATCAACATTTTCGACAAGAGTGGAATAAACTAAATAATGATGAAAACCTCAAATGCAAAAATCTAGAGGATTTAAATCCGGCGATCGAGCAGGCCAATTTTCCGTACCTCCCCTTCCTATCCAACGATTTGGATATACTATATCTAAGTGATTACGTACATTAATGCTAAAATGCACCAGTCCATTTTACCATCATGCATAAACCATAAGTGTTGTCTCAGCTGTAGAGGAATTTCTTCAAGAAGAACATTTAAATCTTCCTGTAGGAAATTAAGGTAATGTTAGTCGTTGTAGGAGGAAATATGAACCGATTAAATGATCATCAATTACCCCAAGCCATACATTTATTGAAAACTGATGCCGAAAATGAGCTTCAAAAAATCCATGTGGATTTTCCTCACCCATAAGTGATTGTTATGGAAATTTCGTATACACTGTCGTCCCAAAGTAGCCTCGTCACTAACGCCATTTAAAAAAATTTGGAATTTGAGCGATTTGATGAAGAATCCATTGGCAAATAAATAGGGGCGTAAAAAGTCTCTATGTAGTAGAGCTTGCACACGTTGAATATGAAACGAATACAATTGCTGTTCTTTAAGAATCTGAAATACAGTGAAGTTGCTTACAATTAATATTTTGGCAATTTTTCGAGTACTTCTTTCAGGTGACTCAGCAATTAACTCGAGAACTGCCTCTTCTAGTTGCACAGTTCGTACTTCTCGAGGGCGCCCGCAATCACCCGGTTGTTTATTAAATGTACCATTTTTGTGCAAACGTTGGTGAACACGAGCAAATATTGTGTGATGGGGTACCCTCGTCCTGGATACAACTTAGCATACAATCGTTCAGCTTGCCGACCATTCCCATTACTTCGATCATAAACAAAATGCATATTTGACAATTCCGCAACAATAATGTTATTGCAAACTAAAAGGCTTAAGAATGAAGAAACGCTAATTTGACTTTTCGTTAAAATATTGGTATTTAACAGATAAATGTTAACAGTAGCCTACTAGATAATGTACTAAAGAAATGAAAAATACGCGTTAATGTTTTATTTTTTTTGCATAAAAACCGCGCCCACACGAAAAAAAGGCAAGAGAGATTTTTTGTCACAAATTGAACGAGGAATTCAAAAATGATTTTTAATTTGAAATGTCTCAGTAGCGTACCATTCTTTTCTTTAAAAAAATGAGATCATTACCCGTATGCGCGCCAATGATGAATATAAAATTCTTAATTGCATGTCAAAAAATGCGCAATAACTACCTCTTAAAACCCACCAAATTTCATTGGCATATCTCGACCGGTTTTAGAGCAATAAATAAATCGTCAGATTTTAACAGAAATTTTAACACCTCGTATCTCGGAAAACGAATCCTTTGAGGACATATGTTTATATAGCAAACTGTCATTATTTTTTCATGCAGAATCAACCCCTGAAGTTTGTCGAACTTATTTACTAACACCCTGTATGTATATTAATAAATTGCCATGAACGTGCAAAATGTTTTTATTCGCTAAAACAAGATATCACACAAGCCACCTATAGTAATACAAACTTAAAAGTGATATAGCCACGTGCTCGCGTTTACGAGCGGGTGTGGCGTACCGGTCAGTGACATAGCGGCTAAATTATATAAAAATGCAATACCAAATATTTTTTTAAACATTTATTTACAAGATTTTGTATACTACATTTCAAAGTATATAGTTTATGACGGCAATAATTACCTACGGCAGTTTCTAGTGATAATTTTATTATTCAAACCTGACTGTGTGGAAGTGCTTAACGTAAATTTAACTGTAATTTAGTTCCAACAGTGAAAATAGGAACTAATAAATGGTTTATTTATTATTATTAACCCAGATATGCCTATCAATCAAATTTAAGTCACTGATGATATATGCGACACATATTGCTTTTCTATGAATACTGAGCTAGTGGTCCTTATTACCATTTTTAGTTAAATGTTGTGTTTTGAGGTGTAAACTGCTGCAGATTTTTTAATAAGTTATACTATAGGACTACCTATTGACACAGTTTATACCGCTAAGTGAATTAGTTAGTTAACTCTCCATGTGTTTTGAAGCCAGAAAATGTAACCAATAGGAACATTTTCCTCATATTCTGGGCCTGCCCACGACCACAAAAACCTGTTTATGTTCGGCGCCACAACGTTCAAATGAGGTCGATTTTTTCTGTTACGACAGTTTGCCATAACAAAGAGAGATAAACATGTGCTGCACCTAATTGAATCGGAAAGTGAACAGATCGCTATTGCTCAATGTGGGATTACCAATTTGTATTTTTGCGAATATATAATATTTCGATTACGTTCTTAAACTGGATTGTTTGGAAGAGTGGTTTTATTATTTGTGTTGCGATCGATTTTTGGGTGATTTATTTGAATTTGCTGGATTTTTGGACAGTTAATTTGTTAGTTAAATAGTGTTTTAATTGTTAACATAGTTGTTCGTTGTTTCGCCTGCAAAAGTTACAAGAAAGTTTTTCCAACTTTAGGATACTTTAGCTTCCCTAAAGATAAAAGACTGTAAGTAGATGTTTAGAGTAGCGCCTCTAGCTAGAGACAGGTGGTTATCCGCCTCTCTAGCCCTTAGCTGGACACGCCACTGAATTAGTTTTTATGATGAAAAGAAACAAGCAAAACTTGCTTATTAGAACTATTTTACTTCAAACAAAAAACCAGGAGCCGGATCGTGAGTTGTGTCTTGCTGTAGACGCCAATGATGTTTACTATTAAGATTAATGTAAAGTTAATTTATATCATATTGCTTGATAAAATTAATATTCTGCCTCGATAATTGTTTGGCTCCCTTCTACAGGAAGTTTAACTTTTTAAATTCAAAACACATTTATTTTTGAAAAGATTATAGTTTTGTCTATCTTTCTAGTATCCCAAAGTAAAGGCAAACAATGTATAAAGCCGTCACCCTAATATTACAAGTTTGTATTTAAATTAGTTATTTAGTTCAAAGGATATAAAGCATACTTTAAGACCTACCACTAGGGCCTATTTCATATTTTAGAACTCGCTTTATTAGTTTATATAAGTAATTTCACCTAAATGGAATTTTTTCATAGCGTTTTTTAATATCTTTTTTTACGTGTGCCCTATGGTTTGAAGTAATTAATCAGCCAAGACTACCCGAGCATACTTCTGAATTTTGCCATAAAAACTTAAGGCTATGTTCAAGACACTTTCGCCCACAAGATATTGTGTCAAATAAAATTAGGAAAAGGCTTCACCCCAATGCTGTTCCGATTTTAAGCATTGACAATTCCGGTGGCACCAAGGCAGGTGGTAAGTAATAGTACATACAATAGAACATAATTTTAATTAATAGAGTTTTATCACGATACACTTATAACGACATGTTGACGCGCATCTCGACTCAAATTTTTCACAAAAATCAAGTATTACGTAGAGATCGACCGGTAAAATTTTGGTACGAATTCAAGATGGCGAAACAAAATGGCAACTTAACTACCTAAAAGATTAACCTAAAAAACTACCTAAAAGATTAATTTCAAATTTTGTGCAATGGTGTGGTCTGTTTGTATGTAGATTTGACATTCCGCCGCTTAGCTTAAAAACTACTTACCCGATTGACTTCAAATTTAGGTATCAAAAATTAAGGGTCATATGACAATGAGCTGATAGTATTTTGATAAAAATCCAGTATGGCGGAACAAGATGGCAGCCTAGACTAATTATCAAGTTTAGTTCAAATTTTGCAAAAAAAAAATCAAATATTACATAGAAATGAACTGGTACAAGTTTGGTATCGATCCAAGATAGAAAAACAAAATGGCAGCCTAATAAAATATTTTAAATAATCAGCTTGATAAAACTATTTAATAAATTAATTTCAAATTTGTGCAAGCAGTAGGTGTGATATAGTAAAAAATCAAGATACTGAAACAAAATAGCGGCCAAACCCAATATAATATTTAATTAATCAACATAAAAAAAAATCTTCTTATTGAATGGAATCTAAATTTTATAGAGAAATTTAACTGGAAGTAGGAAAAAGGTGGTGGAAAACATGGCGGTGTGTGTAACTATAAAAAATACTGTTAAATTAATGGTGGAACAAAAAGGCGCCTAATGCAAATGTCAATTTCGTAAACTATAAGATGTGGAGTCAATTAAATTATTATTTTTTAAAAGTATTACATATATTGCTTCTCTTTCTTTCTGTGGCAAATAAAAAATAATGGAAGATAATTTTTTGTTGTAAGTAAAGTAAGGCACAATAAATTTATTATTGATAAATTTATTATTTGTTTTAAGAAAACTTTAAAAACCAAACGATAATTGTAAATATTTGGTAACCCTATCTGAGAATATGTCCATATTATCAAAGAGACTGGTTATTATAGAAACTAAAAGCTATTTAGTTCAATTTTATATACAGTATAATAATATCTTTGTACTACGGCCTACTTGATTTCCCAACGGCTGTTTCCGTGATACTTTTTGTATTAGTATCATGACTTTTTCTCTATGTGACGTACTTGCGCGAGAATGACGAGTTTTAGTTCAATGTGTATCATACCGTTGTAAGTGTATTGTGAGTTTTATAAAATATTATACCTAATTCTGAATGTAATCTTGTATTTTTTTAGAATCCAAACAGTCCAGCTCTTATGAAACTGAGCAAAGAAGATTACCACAGCCTGTTGTTTTGAGGGAAACTTCCCCACAGCCATCAACTTCAACGCATAAAGGTGAGTAAGTATGCGCGTCAAAAGAAAAAAATATATAATCTATACCTAATTCTGAGTGTAATCATGTATTTTTTTTAGAATCCACACAGGCCAGCTCTTATGAAACTGAGCAAAGAAGATCACCACAGCCTGTTCTTGTTTTGAAGGAAACTTCCCCACAGCCATCAACTTCGGGTCAAAAGAAAAAAAAATATAAGTTGTTAGGTATTAGTTTCAATAAACATACGTCTGGGATTATAAGTTTTAAATTTATATTTATTTTTTGCTTTTTTTTCAGATGATTCTACTTATACTTCAAGTTCCCTTTCTACAAGTACGCCTCGAAAAGTGAATTTGAAAAGAAAAACCAGGTTCTTAGAACAAAAAGTACGTAGAAACCAACGGTCCAGCCCAATCAAGAGACCAATTCTTCAGATTAAAAGTGAAGATATTGTCGAATTTTTGGGCAAAAATTATAACCCCCAAATGGCAAATTTTATTAATATGCAAATGAGCTTGCTCAATAAAAAACCGAAAGGAGCTAGGTATACCAATGAATATAAGCAATTTGCATTAACACTGTATTTTCTGGGGCCCAAATGTTACAAGTTCTTGGCAAACATTTTCGTCTGCCAATTAAGTCTACCCTCATAAATATTACCAAAAAATGGCCCATTAACCCCCGCTTAAATGATTTTATATTTTATGTTTTGGAAAATCAAGTAAATACTGTGC
The DNA here is from genome assembly GCA_030620095.1 of Kuschelorhynchus macadamiae. Lineage (NCBI taxonomy): Eukaryota > Metazoa > Arthropoda > Insecta > Coleoptera > Curculionidae > Kuschelorhynchus > Kuschelorhynchus macadamiae. The sequence continues at coordinate 769,930 of JAUTXW010005454.1, forward strand.
CTAGATGAGATGGCGCTCCATAGTAATTTTCATTACATTTCCTCAGATGCAATAATAGGTTTTCATCAAACATTAAACGCAACATCGTTTAAGTCACGTAATAATGCCTTAGTGTTAATGTTAAGGGGCATTAATTACAATTGGAAGCAGCATTTGGCATCAGACCAAGGATCCAATTTTATTAAATTGTCAAATGTTTTGGGAGTTTCTATCGAAACGCCATATTTTCTTGTAGAAACTTCAAAAATTTACTATATGTTTGATATCCCACACTTACTCAAATCCACAAGAAATCATTTTTTTAGGTATCATTTTTTGTTTAATAATAATCAAACATCCAAAGAATATTTAAATACTTTTTATGCTAAGGATAAATTACAATCATATGGCTTGGTTCCAAAGTTAACCGATGCACATATTAATCCAACAAACTTTCAAAAAATGAAAGTTAAATACGCGTCACAAGTTTTCAGTGCGATTGTCGCCGCAGCTTTAAATACATATATTTCCTTTGGAGTCCTAAAGTCTGAAGTACAGTTCACTGTATATTTTGTTAGTAAAATGGACAACTTATCTGACTTGTTTAATTCATCTAGATTTAAAGCAACAAAGAATTTTAACCGCCCATTTATGGGTGCAGATTATCAAATTAACTTTTTAAATGAAATGTCCCATTCATCTGATAATCTTAAAGTAGTTAACGATAAAGGCAAAGAAATTAGGGTGAAGTTTATTTATGGGTGGAGGTTGGCAATTTCATCCTTTCTACACCTCTGGAACGATTTAAAATCAAATAATTCTATAAATTTTATTTTGACAAGGAGAATTAATCAGGATTGTTTGGAAATTTTTTTTGGTAAAATACACCTACAAAATGGTAACTGTCAAAACCAACTCCGATTCAATTCATTAGAACTTTCAAAAAAATGTTTGCAACTCAATATTTTCATGCGTCTGAAGGAACTAACTGTTGCAACTTACTCCGGAAAAAGTAAAATCATATGAAATTGCTTTTAGCCAAGGGACACATTTTGATCGAATACTTTTAGATACTACAGATTATCGGCAGTTAAACATAACTCAAAAAAATGCATTTTTCTATGTTGGAGGGTATTTTATTAAAAAATGTTTAGGGAAACATTCCCGTGAGATTTGTGAGGAGTATTCAAAAAATACTCAAGAACTGTCTGATGATGCGCTCTATACACATTTTAGGGCGTACCAAAATGCTGCAAATGATGTATTTGGCAACCTCAGGTCTCCAGATCAGAGTTTTTTTTGAGTCTTTTGGATGCTGCTAAGGTCTATTTGTCAACCATTTTAAAGATTTTGCCATTTTACCAAATGTTGGCACAAAAATAAGGGAAAAAATTTTAGTACTGCCTTTTCAGCACCACCGTAAGGATTTCCCCAAAACTTATTTTGCATCTCTGTTTACCAGAACAAGGATATTTTATACATTAAAATTTTTAAACAAAGATTTGCTTTCACCTATTATTTATAAATACAACATAAGTTACTACGAAACTCCTTATGGGATAATTTAGTTTTTTATATATTTAGTACATATGGTCTTATGGGCTTCAACATAGGCATTTATTTTTGTTAGCCTTTAATGGTTTTATCGTTATAAACGGCTGTTCCATTTTGTTAATAAAAGTTTTAAATATATTATTGGTGTTATTTATTTTACTCATTTAAACCCACCCACCTAACGTTTGACGTTTATAAAAAAAGTGTAGTATGTATATAACAATTACATATCCTGGATAGTTAAGTGCAGAGCTAAGGCAGTTCGGAAGAGCATATTTTAAAATAAATACTTAATTATTCATGAACTGGAATACTTAATTACGTAAACAAAGTAATGTATTTTCAATATGAACACCCTCTATTATATTAAAATTATATATCTTAGGAAAAATTCTTAAAATACATTTTATGGTTTTATGTCCTTACCCATTTTAAGCAATTTGTACTTAATGGTGTTTAAAAATTGATATTTTATGTTACTATCAAATCATGTAAAAATGACTAATCTTTATCAATCATGTTTCCAGATTTCTTTTTCTTTTGCCAATTTCACTAAGTTACGTATATCATGTTACATTTAATGTACCAAAAATTTTAACAAAATTAAATTCAGTCCGGCCCTGTCGACCTTCGGCTGGTATTTAAATCCTAACATTTTCAACCTAAGAAGCGCATGTGCGAAATATGAGGAAAGGATGAAAAAGTCAAATCTGGCTTCAACCACATCAAACGAGCCGGCGCCCAGTTAAACAACTGATTCGCTTAGCGGTATAAACTGTGCTATTGACCTCAGATTAGTCGGGTAAGTATTTCACTTATGCTGTATCTTATTTAAGTGGTATGTTGACAGAATCATGTATAAACATGAAAGTTTTTACATAATAATTATCATCCAGTTTCTCAAATAATATTTGAGCTGTCAATAGCATGCCTAACACTGATGTCCTTTGGAAGGACAATAGACATACAAGGAAATAAATTTTAAATGAAACTGGATTATATATTTTTTATATTTTCTACTTTGTTAGGTCTATTTTAAAACATTACCTATTGGTGACAACCAGTAGAGACTTCCTTTTGTTTTATGTACTTATAATAGGAATGGGGGTACATGGGAAAATTATCATAACTCTGATATGTTCCTAGGAAAGCCTTGAATTTTGTAAATTTCCTTTGATCAGAATACTTCTTTTTCTTGAAAATATTATAAAATAAAATTAACGAGACCTAAACTTTGGATTATTAACGCTAATCTTTTATTTTAGACGTCTGACGCTAGATGAATTATATGCTAATCTTGAAGAAGGTCCTGAAAACAATCTAAATCAAATAAACATAAAAATGATGCCTCCTACAAATGCCTGTGATGATCTAACTGATGAGGATTCCGGCGATAAAGATTTTTTAACGATAAATAACTTACCTGGTCCTGGTACACAGCTTAGATCCGAAGCCTAAATAAACAAGTCACCTAATGATGATGACAAAGATTATAATGTACCACTATCGATTATACAATTAGGTTGTAAAAAAAGAAAGGTTACATATGGGAAAATAAGGACATTATATCAAAGGAGGAATCATGGTCTATCTCTTCACGTTAAGAATGACGTATCCCCAATAGATTTGTTTTTTTTGCCGATCAGGGTGTTGATTGGTTTGTAAAAAATACAAATATATATGCCGCTAAAAAAAACGAACTGTGACTGAAGATGAGATAAAAGCTTTCTTTGGCATTTTGCTTCTTAGTGGCTATGTTTCCCTACCCAGAAGAAGAATATACTGGTAAACAACACGTGACTCTCACACTGAGTTGGTGTCAAGGGCAATGTCAAGGGATAAATTTGAGTTTATAATGTCAAACTTTCACTGTTGTGATAACGATAAGTTAGACAAAACAGGCAGATTTGCAAAAATTCGACCATTTTTCAAGCTGCTAAATAAGAAGTTTATGGAGTTTTTACTGTCCTCTGAGAATCACAGTGTTGTTGAATGTATGGTAAGAAAAGAATATTATTTTGGTAAAATGGTACGACAACAATGTTGTCACTTGTGCTGTGAGACAACTGCAAAATATATATAAGTACAAGTATATGAGTGGAATGGATCATTGTGACCATATGAAGGTCAAAACTATATGTGTAAAACGTCAAGTGGTTTTGGCAGTTTTATACCATACCACTCTAACTAAATTAAGTGACATTCTTAGTACTTATATGTTATATACCCAACTACTAGACATGTGTAGTACACTGTTTCTTAATAGTTTTTAGAAATAATTCTTTTGTATGTTTAAAACACATTTTGTTCCTGTATTCTCCTATTGTCCTTTAAAAAAAACCAAAAAATAAATAACTTAAAACTAAAAAACAGTTTTCAATTTTTTAATACTATTTTTGAAACAATCTTAGTTATTTTTTAGGTGAAATTAATTCCAAGCAACGAAAACAAAAGTTCAGGCATATCTGGGTTAAAAGAAGTAAGAACGCAAATGCATTATTATGAACTGCCACCCAGTTTTTTTACGGTGGCCCATATTTTCTCTATAAGGTTCAGTCTTGGATGATACGGCGGCAATCTTAGAATTTTGTGACCATTATTTTCTAATAACTGATATAAAACATGAGTGGGCAGAAATCGATGTTTATTGTTTTGAATTATTGCGTAAAGTTCTGTTTTTGTCAATTTTTCTTCGAAAATTATTTTATCCTGTAGCCTCTTAATCATAACTTATTTAAGACTTGAAGAAGAAGCATTTTTTGCTATCATTACATTGTGGTAGGAGGCTCTGTCGAATACTAAAACAGACCTCTCCAGCAAATTTGGTAGCAGCCGAGTTTCAACCCATTTCATAAAATTAGAGTGGACCATATTGTCATGACAGACACCACTCTTTGAGCCTACAATAAAATTATTAGGTTAATTATTTCTTATTGTAGATTATTGGAGGAAAACAAAAAGGATAGCAACCAATTTTACTGCCTTGTACTTTGGTAGATTATAGCTTGAGAATATTATGGTAGCTGACCTGATCCATTAATAACCATGTGGGTCATATTAATGGAAATTTCCGAATTACACTACAATGGGTAAATGCAATAATGAATGTATGTAAAAGTGGGTGAGAGGAAATTGGGGACACTTTTCAGACAAACAAAAAAATATTTAGCTAATATCAAAATTCATATACTTAAATCCTAGACATATTATGAGCTTCCTCAACGTCTCTTTTGAACCTGTGAAGTAAAGTTGTTGTTCCTGCATTTTCCTCAATAAAACTATAAAAAATTTAAAATGTTTGACATTAAAAACAAATATTCTCGAGAAAATCTTCTTGGTTGATTTTATTGATATGATATGAAAACATTTTTCTCTGCGTAAAAATACTTGCCTTTAACCGTGAGCGATCTTTTCTCGGTAATGTAAACATTATAAATTATATTCTTTATATAGCTGAGGTTAGGGGTTTGCGGAAACTTTTTCTCCCTTTGTTGGCTCTTCTTAGGGCTATAAAAAGATGTAGTGGCCAAATTTACATAAACGTTCCTGCCTTCTTTTCTAATAGCTTGAAGAGTAGTTTTACTGATTCCTGTTGCCGCCAATATTCTTTCCCTGTACTAGAATGTTACACTGCCCGTTTCGAAATAATTTTGCAAAAACCTTTCTATAAATAAAATAATGAACGAAATAATAATTACACTTAAGTTTTTTAAGAGGAATCTGTAGACTTCTGTCTGCTTTTTTTGCATAAATGCGACGACCAGATCAATTATTTCTTTTGTTTGACCGTGGAAGGTTATTCTTTTATTTCCTACTTTATTGGGAGCACTTAACCTTCCAAAACACGAAACTAAAGAAAACACAAACATATGCAATTCTACCGGCGGCGCAAAGTATAAAACTAAATTAAAAGAAATAAGAAATATACGGTAACCTACCCTGCAGGCTTAAATTCGGAGCCAATCACCGCCTGTAAATACTAGACCGATCGATCGATCGATCGAGACGGGTCCACGTCGAATGACGTGATGTGCCAACGTTATCCTTGTACTACTCTGCAGGACATGCCCCCCCCCCTTTTTATTTCGCTTAATCCTCGACCTGCAGCTGTCTTTTTCATACTCTATAAATAACAAGAAGGAATTCGTGTTAACAATGTGAATCACTCAGGAATCCATACAGCTCTTCTTTCTTCTTTAAATGTTGCTAATATTCTTCTGCCATACAGTATTTCACATTTTGACTTCTTTACTGAATTCAAAATATTTATTTGATCATTCATTTTGGTTTCATACCATCTAGAAGTCTACACTGATAAGCTTTTTGAAGCTAAGTAACTATCTGACTTCTTCAAAAGGAATGAAAATTATATCTCCACAAAATTTATATTATAAAATACTTATACCTATCCCTTCCGCACATAAAAGCATGCCGTCGGATAACCAAATGATTGGAATGTATAATTTAATGCGTAATCACATGTTGAATTTAAATTAAAAAATGTCAAATAACCAAAATTTAAAAAAAAATAAAACAGGATAAAATGCCGGCTTTATATCTAAGGATAATTATCCCCTCATTATAATGGGTACCCGCCTGGTCCTGATCTGTCTATGTGATAACTGCAGCGGGGAAGTGCACCCACATACATTCAAACAAGGTTTATATAACCCAAAGAGAAAAAACAAAAAAATGAAAAATAGATGTAACCCACAAAAAATATATATCTATAGAAATAAAAACGCTTAGCTCTTAATTTTCAACAGGCAGAGGGCATCGCTTCTCAAGTGATCTGGTGAGAGTGCCATTTTTAGTTTTTAGTGATATCGCAAGCCACTCCATCAGAACCAGGGTGTATTGAAACAATGCCTGCAAGAGACGAATGACATAGCGTAGCGTTATCGGTATTAATCAAAACAAGCTTGTCCACTTTGGGGGTAGTCATTGGATCAAGCCATTTGGCACGTTAAGAAAGTGTAAATAATTTAAATATTCGTTGCGCCAACGTTGCCAAAAACCGCGATGTAAACGCTGAAGCAATTGCCAACGCGATAAGCGATTGATTGAAACATTTAAAAAAGTAGGGGTAGGTAAGGGTGCAAGGAGCTCCATCGCTAAAAAATAGAGCAGAGGGAGGCAAAAAGCTCCATTAAATCCCTTCATCAAGTGCTGCTTGGAGCATAATATTTTGTATTTCCCTTGTCTCACCTTTAAAAGTTGGGTCTTGATCGAAAGATAAATGATTACAAACATCACGGCGGGAAATAAACCGTTCCGGCAAGAAATGTATCTGTAGACCTATCTGAAGTGAAATGCTTTAGTAAGCATGTAGACAAAAAAGCATTGCAGGTTTTAGAACCCAGCGGCGATTAAAAGTAAGCAAATAAAGCCCGGCATAAACAACTCCTGTATTTAAAAAAAACATTTGGATTTTAAAATTTGAGATCGAGGCAAATCACGCATAGGAAATTGAAACGGTTTGGGGTTGGTTCTTCAACGTGATAAATTTAGAATGAATGGCGCGTTTCTGCGATAAAATTCAAAACTTTTGCGTGAAAAAACTGTATTGTGTGAAACTCAGTGTGTAAGTATTTTATATGATAAAAAATATTGAGAAGCGTAGTCAAAGGACATTGCCTGGCTAATAAAACAGTGTTTAGTCTTAATTTAGGGCTGAAAATTTAAGACTACCGCCGAAGCGTAAAATACCCAAAGAGTGGTAAGAAAAATATATTTTACCAGAGGTTTAAAAAATCTCATTTTCTTAGTTTTAAAATAATGTTGGGAAAATTGTATCAACAATAACAAAGTCCCATGAAGTTTGATAGTAGATAGTGGAGAGAGTTTTTATGTGTGAAGTAAAATTATTTTTAATATTTATCAAAGAGTCTTCAGCATCAGATAAAACACTAGGGCCATTAAACCATACAAGGTTAGATACAAATTTTGCCGGCAGTAAACAGCGCAAGGCTATGGCGCCAAAAAAAAAGATGAAATACGTTCCAGAATATAGGCGACACGATTAGATACAAACATTGTCCAACGGTGCGGATGCGTTTTGACCAATATAAAACAATCTCGGAATCTGTATAAGCGATAGTTTTATGAACAGAAATATATTTGCGGCAAACAAACGACATTAATCTTACCAGTAAAGCCTTTAGAGCGGGTTTTCGGATTCAAAATTAAATGAGCGTGAATAAGTTGATTAATATTATCAGTATTAAGGTGGCTAAGCAATAATGGCTCATTACTTGTCCACTTGCGAATAGGAGTGCGAGTATAATTTTGATTGCGAAAGGGAGTGCGAGTGGGAGCGCAAGTATAGTTTGAGTTATAGTGAAAGGAAAGGAAGTGTGAGTGGGAGTGCGAATGCGAATAAGGGTGCGATTGCGAATGGTAGTGCGAGGGGAGGTGCGATGCCAGTGCGAGTAAAAAGTGTGAGTAAGAGTTTGACTAATTGTCGATGTATTACAAAATAATAAGATTGTTTGCGGGGTATTTGGCGAAATAAACTTTCCCATTAAAATAGAACCGAAAATAGTATTTAAAGTTATCAGTTTCATCACTGTCAAGAAAAATGTCAATTTTGCCTGGTTTATAACAAAACTTATCTAGGAGTTTAATATTTTTAATAGGCACATAAACAATGATTTTTTTGTATAATAGCAGAAATATATAATTTCTGCAGGGGCAAAACGGCCTACAAGAAGAATTGTTTTCGATTATGTCACAGGGTACCCTCCTGCGATCATGATTTCTGGGCCTCTACCCTCATCAGGCAGGCTTGTACCCTTGTAATAACAGATTGCTCGATATGACAAAATCGAAAACGAAGCGTCTATCATACTGAAACAATACTACAAGTTGTTACCACCACCTATTGGGGCTCCGGTGATTTTCGGCTCCAAACCCATAGGTAATTTAAAAAGTATGCACTAGCACCATCATGCGGAAAAATCGATAAAAATGCACACATCTTTATCAAAATATTTTTGATAAAGATGTGTGAGAGCGCATTTTTATCGATTTTTAGTATCTACTCTCCGCATGATGGTGCTAGTGCATACTTTTTAAATTATCGTTTCGTTTTCGATTTTGTCATATCGAGCAATCTGTTATTTCAGATCTCCCTGGGTACAAGCCTGCCTGATGAGGGTAGAGGCCCAGAAATCATGATCGCAGGAGGATACCCTGTGACATAATCGAAAGCAATTCTTCTTGTAGGCCGTTTTGCACCTGCAGAAATTATATATTTCTGCTATTATACATATATCTTTTCCGGCCAAGAACTTTTGATAAAGATGTGTGAGAGCGCATTTTTATCGATTTTTAGTAATGATTTTTTGGTAAACCTTAACGATTAGCAGCTTAAAGCGAAATAAAATGTCCATGTCAAATTTTGTAATAAGACTTACCCAATTTTTTTAAACACCATGAGTATGTCGAAATTCAATTGCTCAGTAGGAATTCCTAGTGTCTTAAAACTTGACGAAATTTCTAAAAGAATGTCTAACGAAGTTGGATTTTCAAAATTAGCCCTTTGAAATTAAGTAATCAAAGCGCTCTATATCAGAACGCGATGGGTTTGGATGAACTAAATGCTAAATATATGTACAAATTAAGCAAAGGTTTTAAAATCACCATTAAATTTTGATATTTCTAATTTAGGTAACCCAACGTGCATAAAATTATTGACAGAAAAAGAACGGTTTAAATTAGGATGTGAAATATTTATATTCCTATCTTGAATTCAAGCAAATTAAAATAAATAGTTTCCTCTATTTCAAGATTGGCGTCTTCATGGCTCAATAGTAGCGAAACAATTCAATGATAATGGTAAGAGAACTGAGTTTTTACCTTATCTATTTCAGCATATCGACCCTTAAAGAGATTTCTCACGGAACTATCTGTCTTCGCAATTGCCGTCAAATTATGTAACGTAACTAGACGTATTTCTAGTAAATTTAAATCTTTTCAATTTACCACTATTAGCTATTTTCCAAAAAATTATTTCAGTAGACTAGAATAAAAGAACTCGAGAAATATTAATAAGCCATCAACTGTCAAAAAACTAGCGAAATATCTAAAAAATTGCGAAATAATCAAAACTATTCAAAATAAAATTATTCACAAGTCCACAAAATAACACTCTTCACCAACCAGCAGCTTGAACATAAAAAACTTAGTTTCCTGTAATAAAGAATGTAATTAATTTCAAGACTACATTGGCCAAAATCGATTTTATGTGTGGTTGTCTTCGTACCATAAGTAATATAATACATTACATTTAGGAACTAATTCCATTTCATTAAAAAAAATGTTGATACTTCCGATTTATATAACTAAGAGCACATCTTTTTTATGCATGTTACGAACTCATTTATATAAAAAAAAACTTGCGCCTTTTCAACCTCAACACAGATCATGGAAAACAAATAAATAGTTTAATAATGCCAATTGAAATTCAACTTAACATTAAAAGAGAATATTTATCCAAGTTTAATCTGTACAAGCTGATTCAGAATTAAAAAAATATATATGTACATTGCTCAGCAAGAGGTTTGATAAAGTAACATTACTTTAACACACTTACCTTAATAAGTTCTAAATAGGAATGGAAATCATCTTGAGAATTACAAAAATTAGCGGAATATATTAGAAAATTGCCAGCCAAATGTCTATCCGACGAATTAGATTCACAGTATTTGGCTAATAATGTTAAAACTGAAGCAGAATCTTTACTTAATGCCCACGATCTAGCCAGTACCTCTAAAAAACTTTCTCCAAATATGGTTACAGGGTAGAGATTACCTAAAAAATACAACCTCTTAATATAAAGAATATACCTGTACTAAAATCGTCATAAGCTCGATTCAAATTCGGATTTCCAACGTTAATATTTTTATTAACCGGGAGGGGAGGGCACATTAATGATGTTTTTTTTTAATAACAAACCAATCAGTTGATATATATATATAAATATATATATATATATATATATATATATATATATATATATATATATATATATATATATATATATATATATATATATATATATATATATATATATATATATATATTAATTGGACTTCTTTCTTGGGTATAGGCTTATTTGCAAAACTCAAACAAAGGGATTAACTTGACGTTTCGCCTATCATAGTAGGCTTTCTCAAAAATTGCTCATTCCTTTATTTTTTTTGGTATATATGGCTTTCCTTACCTATCTCGAAAAATACATGTTGATTATTTATTTATATTTGAATGATAGGTAGCAAGTTAATGGTTTGCCAGGCAACTCATGGCACAGTTTAGGTATATATATATATATATATATATATATATATATATATATATATATATATATATATATATATATATATATATATATATATATATATATATATATATATATATATATATATATATATATATATATATATATATATATATATATGTGATTACCAAAGGTGTTTGTGATTAGTTGATAAAAACCCATCTGAGAATTATTCATTTTAGATGCTCACGACCGTACTAAGATAAATAAAAAAATCTAATATCGGGTATGCGGTCTGTAGGTCAAATAAATAACTAATTTACTTCTGACATCCTCTATATTTCGTCATTTATTTATGACTTCATCAGGAGGAAACGCTAAAATACACCACAGATTAAAATGATATCAAACTAAAAAAAAAACAATTAAGACTTACAAGTGAAGTTACAAAAACATGGCTATATGCATTTCAACACACAGTAGAACGTTAAATTAGGACGAATACAACCACATGAATATTGAAATGCTACTAACGGGTAGAACTTAACAACTAGCAAGACATTTATATATACATTTATTTATTTATTTTTTTGAATAATAAGAACTATTTTCTTTTTTTGTGGTAAAAGAAACGTTGATAAACAGTTTTATGTACATATTGAAGTTCGTGGAATATTTATATTATGGTATTTAAGTTATTTGTTTTTTGTTGAACAAGGCAAAGAATTCATTTGTTCAACAGATTGCAATAAATAGTGCTCAGCTGTTGGATGTCAGATCTAGAATTAACTGAATTATTTTCGTTGTTGATATGTACCATTTCTAGGAATAGCCTTTTTCTGTAATTATTTTCATAGTCCAGAATTTGTATGTTTTCGTAATCAAAATTGTGATCCTCTTTCTGAAAATGATCAACCAAAGCACATGAGTTTTTTCCAATACGGCAGTCGCTTTTGTGTTGTGTCGAACGATTTTTAATATATTGGGAAGTTTGTCCTATGTAACACTGATTACATTGTTTACAAGGAATTTTATATACAACATTATTATTTAGTGGGATCGGAGTTTTATCTTTAATTTTAGTGAACACTTTGCCAACCGTGACTGTATTATATTTAGCTATTTTTAAATTATCTCTTTTAAGGTGGTTAGTAACATTATCTGTAAGACCTTGAATGTAGGGCAATTTCTTATATTTGAAATGTGCAATAACTTGGTCTTCTGTCGGACCATCAAAAAACCCAGAATGATAAATTAATTTGTTTAGTATTTTTTTTGGAAAACCATTATTTTTCGAACCATCCAATGAGCCAAAAATTCAACACAATTATTGCTCTAAAAAATCGTGTCACTCATATTTCGGACGAAAGGTTTTTGAAGGAAAATTTAAAGAAAGTATATACACTATTTCTAAATAATGGTTTTCCAAAAAAAATACTAAACAAATTAATTTATCATTCTGGGTTTTTTGATGGTCCGACAGAAGACCAAGTTATTGCACATTTCAAATATAAGAAATTGCCCTACATTCAAGGTCTTACAGATAATGTTACTAACCACCTTAAAAGAGATAATTTAAAAATAGCTAAATATAATACAGTCACGGTTGGCAAAGTGTTCACTAAAATTAAAGATAAAACTCCGATCCCACTAAATAATAATGTTGTATATAAAATTCCTTGTAAACAATGTAATCAGTGTTACATAGGACAAACTTCCCAATATATTAAAAATCGTTCGACACAACACAAAAGCGACTACCGTATTGGAAAAAACTCATGTGCTTTGGTTGATCATTTTCAGAAAGAGGATCACAATTTTGATTACGAAAACATACAAATTCTGGACTATGAAAATAATTACAGAAAAAGGCTATTCCTAGAAATGGTACATATCAACAACGAAAATAATTCAGTTAATTCTAGATCTGACATCCAACAGCTGAGCACCATTTATTGCAATCTGTTGAACAAATGAATTCTTTGCCTTGTTCAACAAAAAACAAATAACTTAAATACCATAATATAAATATTCCACGAACTTCAATATGTACATAAAACTGTTTATCAACGTTTCTTTTACCACAAAAAAAGAAAATAGTTCTTATTATTCAAAAAAATAAATAAATAAATGTATATATAAATGTCTTGCTAGTTGTTAAGTTCTACCTGTTAGTAGCATTTCAATATTCATGTGGTTGTATTCGTCCTAATTTAACGTTCTACTGTGTGTTGAAATGCATATAGCCATGTTTTTGTAACTTCACTTGTAAGTCTTAATTGTTTTTTTTTTAGTTTGATATCATTTTAATCTGTGGTGTATTTTAGCGTTTCCTCCTGATCAAGTCATAAATAAATGACGAAATATAGAGGATGTCAGAAGTAAATTAGTTATTTATTTGACCTACAGACCGCATACCCGATATTAGATTTTTTATTTATCTTAGTACGGTCGTGAGCATCTAAAATGAATAATTCTCAGATGGGTTTTTATCAACTAATCACAAACACCTTTGGTAATCACACTACACTATTGATGAAAAAATGGTCTTCAATTAACATCAAGCTGGCTAATGGCATAAACAGAAAGAATTTTCTATTGAGATGTAGGAGAACGAACATTCTACCCCAACACATACAGGATACAGCGGGAGGAATGATGGATATGATACAGACTAATAACTGGCAGATAGCTCAAAAAGTTCGTAGGCACATTGTTGCTCTAAGTAAAAAGAATCTAAATCTAGAGATTAAGGTATGTTACAACAATATCAGTAATATGATCAAAAATCTAGACTCAATTAAACATGAATTAAATACTATTCTTCCAAAACATATGTTAAATGAATATTCTCGTAGGTTAAGCGTATCTTATAACAGACGTTTTAACAAGATAAAGAATTCTAATTTAAAAAAGTTTGATAATCTTGTTCGTTGCTTTCAAAATAGGGAGAGAATGTTTATCGATAACAAGAAATGGTTTAATAATATATCGAACGTAAATATACCAAATGACATTGCAGATATGTTATCCTTAGGTCCTAAATTCGCAATTTCTCCTACCAATGATCAACTAAATGTTAAAAAATTTCTTGCTGATGTTGAAGATATTATTTATGATGCGCCTGATAATAACAAAAATATTTTAAGAGCTCAAGTTACTAATAATATAACTAATTATCGAACACACTTGAGTACAACTAAAATTACGCCGTTACAACAATTATATAAAAAAACTAAACAATTTCTTAATGATAATCCTAATATTTATATCTTACAGGCCGATAAGGGTAATAGTACCGTAGCTATGAACAAAAACGATTATATCACCAAAACGGAGGAACTATTAAGCGACACTAATACATACCAACAGTTAGATAGGGATCCTACCGCTAATGTACAAAAAAAAGTTAATGAATTAATTAAATCGGTAAAATCAAAAAATGAAATTGATGAAGACGTTGCTAAACGTCTCACTATTTACAATTCCGTTTTATCAAAATTATACTGTCTACCAAAAATTCATAAGCCCAATATTCCACTCCGGCCAATAGTATCTTGTGTAGGTTCTGCTACTTACCACTTATCCAAATTTCTAACGAAAATTTTAACAGAATCCTTAGCCGATAGGACTAACTACAATATACCTGACACATTTGTTTTTGTAAATTCTATCGAAGATCGGAGATTACCCGAAGATTATGTATTGGTGTCAATGGATGTGGTGTCATTATTTACTAATATCCCTTTCGATCTTATTCTTGAATTGCTGCGTTCACAATGGCACATAATAGAGCCGTTCACAACGTTAAGTTACCATAGTTTCTTCAAATTATTATCGTTTGTGTGCAATAACTGTTATTTTTCTTTCAACAACCATTTCTACCAACAAACATTTGGTACCCCCATGGGCTCACCTATTAGTCCAATCTTGGCTCAAATAGTAATGGATCATATATTAGACATAATCGTAGAAAAATTACCTTTTAATGTTCCGTTTTTGTATAAGTTTGTGGACGACATAGTGACTTCTGTCCCTTCCAGTGAGATAAAAACTACTTTAGTTACTTTTAACTCTGTGAATGAACATTTGCAGTTTACTATGGAAACAGAAGTGAACAACAGCATCCCTTTTTTAGATACCTTACTAATTAGGACTGATACTAACAAAGTTATTTTAAGCTGGTACCAAAAACCGACGTCCTCTGGACGGTATATTAATTATTTTTCGAACCATCCAATGAGCCAAAAATTCAACACAATTATTGCTCTAAAAAATCGTGTCACTCATATTTCGGACGAAAGGTTTTTGAAGGAAAATTTAAAGAAAGTATATACACTATTTCTAAATAATGGTTTTCCAAAAAAAATACTAAACAAATTAATTTATCATTCTGGGTTTTTTGATGGTCCGACAGAAGACCAAGTTATTGCACATTTCAAATATAAGAAATTGCCCTACATTCAAGGTCTTACAGATAATGTTACTAACCACCTTAAAAGAGATAATTTAAAAATAGCTAAATATAATACAGTCACGGTTGGCAAAGTGTTCACTAAAATTAAAGATAAAACTCCGATCCCTCTAAATAATAATGTTGTATATAAAATTCCTTGTAAACAATGTAATCAGTGTTACATAGGACAAACTTCCCAATATATTAAAAATCGTTCGACACAACACAAAAGCGACTGCCGTATTGGAAAAAACTCATGTGCTTTGGTTGATCATTTTCAGAAAGAGGATCACAATTTTGATTACGAAAACATACAAATTCTGGACTATGAAAATAATTACAGAAAAAGGCTATTCCTAGAAATGGTACATATCAACAACGAAAATAATTCAGTTAATTCTAGATCTGACATCCAACAGCTGAGCACCATTTATTGCAATCTGTTGAACAAATGAATTCTTTGCCTTGTTCAACAAAAAACAAATAACTTAAATACCATAATATAAATATTCCAGGAACTTCAATATGTACATAAAACTGTTTATCAACGTTTCTTTTACCACAAAAAAAGAAAATAGTTCTTATTATTCAAAAAAATAAATAAATAAATGTATATATAAATGTCTTGCTAGTTGTTAAGTTCTACCTGTTAGTAGCATTTCAATATTCATGTGGTTGTATTCGTCCTAATTTAACGTTCTACTGTGTGTTGAAATGCATATAGCCATGTTTTTGTAACTTCACTTGTAAGTCTTAATTGTTTTTTTTTAGTTTGATATCATTTTAATCTGTGGTGTATTTTAGCGTTTCCTCCTGATGAAGTCATAAATAAATGACGAAATATAGAGGATGTCAGAAGTAAATTAGTTATTTATTTGACCTACAGACCGCATACCCGATATTAGATTTTTTATTTATATATATATATATATATATATATATATATATATATATATATATATATATATATATATATATATATATATATATATATATATAATATATATATATATATATATATATATATATATATTCATATCTTAAGCTAGTTGGTCTTAATTTTTTTTCTAGAATACTTACATAATTCCACGGCTTCTTTTATTCTTATTTGGTTTAGCAGAACTATTAATAAAGGACTCAGTATTTCACGTACACTAAGACCCACTTTTTGTAATTTCAACATCAACAACGTCAAATTCGATAAATCACAATGCGGAAAAATGTATTTTTCTAGGGTCTCAGCATCCGGGTTTACATTGAAGTCTTTAACTCGTTCTAATGTAGAAAATATACCTGAAACATATTATAAAGCTCCCTAATTGGAAATAATCAAAGCCTTAAAGAAATTCTAAATGAAGCTACATATTATTTTGATAACAGCACGCGGAAGTCGACACGGCGTTGCAAATTACATCTCATTACGTAAACTACATATAAATTTTACAACCAACAGCGACAACGCGAAGGCTAGAAGAGAGGCCCACGTAACATGCAGCTGCTTAGTAGCATTTGTAAAATTGAAGTCTAATGATGCCGTTCTAGTAGAGCAAAAAAGCAGGAGAACATAAATAATATATAGAGGATGATAAATAAAATATGCGGTAAATTACAATATTTTAAAATTAAATAAAAACAATATATTGAAGAAAGAACTGTAACAATCACAAGAGACAATCATCATCAGGAGATTGAAGCAACAGAACACCCCAAAAATGATATAGTAAAATGGGTAATAATACAATAACAATAATAGTGTAATACATAAATGTGTACCTAAAAAAAAATAAAAACTTTTTCATTCGTTGCAAGATCAGATCTATATGAGAAAAAGCATGGTACTGCCTTATTTTTTTCGTCTTACAGGGGATACTGGTTAGAGAGTTGAACTAGGCTAGTGGTGCATTGTTTTCCTATGATGGAAAAAAATAGGATGGCCAAATTGTTATTGCATTATTAAATATAATGTTATTTTAGTATGTTAAAATCTTATAAATCCCACAAATATTTGGACTCAAAAATCCGCTTGCATTACTCAAGCTGTATAGTACGTAATATAATAACGTTTATGTCAACGCAATATAGCGAGAGAGTTGTTGTGATTAGCTTTTAAACATAAGTATGTGTTTAAAATATAATGGTATAGATGGATGGGAAAGAGAGAAGTTAGTTGATTATAGAGTTTCGAATTGTATAACACGCCGAATTGAGTAAATTATTTTATTAGAAAATAAGCTGTTTCACTAGTAGCATTTATTATCCTTTGATTTCGTCACGTGTTTTCCGAACAAAATATTTGTCCGCACTGTATCTCAAGTTGAGTTGAAATCCGGTTACTATAGACTTACTCAAAAAGCCTGTACCTTATTTAAATTTAAATATTAACGGCCGGTTGTAGAAAGCTCAATTAAAGTTTAGAATGTTTAACGGAATGTCAAATGTGTCAGCGAGTTCCAAGATTGCAGCTTGTCAAATCCGAAAGCACGGTTAACTATTCTAAAGAGCAATTAAATTTTGTGCAACCGGCTGTTAGAATAATTGAATTAGTTCAGTGCTTCCTTGAGTTAATTAACAGTTTAGCTATAAACGTTTTTTAATAGTTAGTAACATTTCTGAGTTTTGTTTGTTATCGGTTGAAGGCATGGATTTAGGAATTTTGGGTAATAAATAAGCGCTATGAAATTTTCAATTTTTTTATTTTTCTGGAACTTCTAAAAGTTTAAAGTATCGACTTGTGGTTTTCGGTAATATATAAGATATTATCTAACGTTCGAACTTCAAATTTTTTTTAAATAAGGTTTTCACAATTTTATGTAACTTTTAGAGACGTAATTTATTAAAAACATATTTTGACAGCTCTCAAAAAAATTTCCCTGTAACTTTTGAACTGCTTAAAATTTTTAAATAAGATTTTTACACATCCATGTAACTTTAGAGACGTAATTTATTTAAAAAAATATTTTGACAGCTGTTAAAAAAAAATTGTTTTTTTTCCATAACTTTTGAACTGCTTAAAATTTTTAAATACGGTTTTCACTGTTCTATGTATCTTTTAGTGGAGTAATTTATTTCAAAAAAATATTTTGTCATCTCTCAAAAAAATCTCGTCTTCTCGTAACTTCTAAACTAGTTAAAATTTTTAAATACGGTTTTCACAGTTCCATGCAACTTTTAGTGGGGTAATTTATAGAAAAAATATTTTGACGGCCGTAAAAAAATTGCCTATCCACATATCTTTTAAAAATTTTAAATACGATTCTCAGTGCTCCATGTTACTTTTAAAGGTCTAAATTATTTAAAAAAATATTTTAACATCTGTCTTTCCCGTAAATCGTAAAGTACTTAAAATTCTTAAATAAGTTTTCACAGTTCCATTAACTTTTAGTGGCGTAATTTATTAAAAAAATATTTTGACAGCTATCGAAAAAAATTGTCTTTTTCCTGTAACTTTTGAACTGTTCAGAACTTTTAAATATGGTTTTCACGTTTCATGTAACTTTTAGTAGTTAAATAAAATACTTAAAATAATATTTAGACAGCTGCCAAAAAGATGTTTTTCCCCGTAACTTGAAACAATGTAAAGTGGAAAGCCTGGCCACAAAGCGAGGCCATATGATTCCCCCACCCGCTGCAAACTTCAACGCCCCACTAGTCCGCATCGATCCTGCTTTGAACGAACACTCATCATATTTTAAATTTTTGGGACTATACATGGATAAAAATTTAAGTTGGCGGAATCATGTAAAATACCTAAGAAAAAGTATATCTCCTCTAGTAGGAATTCTATACAAAATTCGTTGCAATATACCATTAAAATGTATGAAAAATATTTATTTTGCATTAATATATTCAAAATTGCAATATTTGACTTCAGTTTAGGGATTTGATAATTTAAAAACTTTGAAAACTTTATGTTGCTTACAAAATAAAATTATTAAATGTATACATAAACTTCCTTTCCTAGAACCATCAATAAATTTATATACAACAAATTTGTCTATTTAGATACTAACCATATTCATAAATTAAAAACAATCATTTTCATTCATTTAATACATACAAAAGATCAATTATCCAAAATAGATTTAGAAAAAAGACATACTATACATAATCATGAACACGATAAACAGATTTATTAAATTCAATTGATATTCGAAGCAATTTTGCCAAAAAAATCTTATCTGTAATCTGTTATATAGTGGTATATTAATATATAATGAATTACTAATACATTGACGTAGAATAAAAACTTTAATACAATTTAAAAAGTAAAAAAACATTTTTTATCGAAACGTGATTTAAAGAAAAAATAATTTTGACTGTGTAAATATTATTTATTTTGTTATTTAATATTATTCTTAATTGTTAGTTTGTTATAATATTAGTATTGTTAGAATTCCCCGTATATAAAAAAAATTTGTAGGTTTCGTCCGTGTGTGTTGAAATTGCATATATGTACCCCATCGAAGTAAGCTGCAATCGCAATATTGACAACCAAATTAATTATCGTAATCAACTGAACAATACACTGCAAGTATTGGAAGCTTTGTTTTATTTTTATATTTAATTCCCTATCAAACTATATTAGTTCTTCATAAAACCCAAATGCAATAGTTTTAATTTGCGTGTTGACAAGTGTAACGACCCAGTTTATTAAATTACGTACTATTAAATTGCTTACACCTAACTTAACATAAAATTTCAAATAATTTCAGGTAGCGATCTTACAAGTCAAAAATAGAGAAGCCCTATTGCTAAAAAATTGCAAAAGTTAGGTATAGGCAAATCTAATACAGTTTAATAGATAATTCAATTTTACGGTATTCGTTATTACGTTATAACTCTAATGTGGTTTGATAAGGAATTAAATAAGTTTTTTTTTTCCTAATGTGAAATATATTTCGGATCTCATTTTAATTAATGATTTAATTTAGGAAAAATTATATCACGGATTTTTCTACACCCCGCATAATATTGAATGACATGAGACTTTCGTAAAATAGATCAAAGGCTCCTAAATTTGTATATTATTGTTCAATTGATCACGTTGATTACATTTGGGTTTTCAGTTTTAAAAAAATCGATATTTTGAATAACATTTGAAAAACTCTTAAGTAAGACTTATAAAGGCCTAAATTTAATTAAATCCGGGTTATTCTGTTTTAAAAAAATGAACTTTTATATGCTACGTATTTTTCACGCTCCCAAGCGACCCCGCAAAATTTTGAGCACCCGACCCGCGACGCCGCAAAATTATTAGCACCCGACCCTCGCACCGGCACTGCCGGCCTCGCTGAATTATTTTAAATTCCTTTCTATACATTTTAAATTTTTTCATCAACATATATGTTCCGAAAAAACTCACAGTATTCACTTTCCAGCTTTATAAACTTAATAATCTACTTTTTATCAGTAATTTGTCAATAAAACATTTTTAAACAAAAAACGTCCATTTTTTTTGGGGGCTTTAGCCTTGTCTATTTGGAAGAGATCCCCTTTTACCGCATTTAAATAGGAGCATCGTAACGGGTATACGAGGTTTTAGCCTTTTTAAGTCTATGGTGCCTTTGTGATAACGCATTTTATGTATGATAAACAGAAGTCCGAGAAATGCAGCAGCATAAGGTTGTACCATAGAAGTTGCTTTCACAAATTCACTACTGGTATGATTAGATTAGGCCAATTTACTAAAAATATACTCTACTGCAAGTCAAAAAATTCAAGCTGTATTGACATGAATTGTCATTTGTTGTTAATGTTCGGCACTACATAAAATCAAATTGGCTAAAACACGAACTACTTGACATGATACGCACTGAATATGAAGGGAAATACTTTAAATTAAGATGCAAATTTTGAATGTAAATGGCGATGATAAAACAACATTATTAAACATACTTTTTAGCTAGATATTATTATAAACTTGACAGTACAAGTAATAAAACCATTTTATTGAACTAAAGAATATATAACTTATTAGAGAGTAAACTTTTTATCATTTGTGTTTATTTCAAATTCGACTCTAATTACTAGTGAACCACTTTTGCAGCGATTCTTTTTAATGCGAGCAATCAATGTGTGTAATTGGCGAAATTACTTTAAAATTTTCTGCCGTAACAATTGGTTCAGCTGACATGCCGTAACAGGAATTTCTAAAATTTGCAAACATTTCATATAGAGCAGAAAATGTGTTTTCTTTAAAATTTAAATATGAATAATGATATCAATATCTTTCAGAATTAAAAAAATGCTTATATCAGCCAGGTCTACATTATCAAACAGGCTAAGCTTTCAATTTCCTTGTTTTAACGAGCCATGTACGGTGATTTGTTTTCGTTAAAGAAGAATATTCAAACAATTTCCAACTTCGAAATCCTAATAAAATATTCTTATTTGTTTCAAGTTTTTTTTATTAAAGCAAGTTGTTAAGGAATATCCACTTCAATATGAGGAACTTTCCAATATAATTTTTCAATTGCGACTTTTTGGCACTTTCAACCTAAGAGATAGAAGTCAATACATCATCTACGAAAATAGCGCTACCTAAATCATTACTGGCTCTAACTAATACTAAATCTTGTTTCATATTTAAAATTATTTTCCAATAATATTCAAAAATCCGAGCGAGATATTAGAGATATAAATACATTGAATTTTCCACTATTGTTTACCAAAATTCTATCGCTCTTTTCTGTTTCTGAAACATCCAGCATTTTGCAGTTTTACGCTCTCGTCGTATTAAACGAAAGATACATACGATGCATATGTACACCATTATTAATAAATCTCGATTTCTTAGCGTATTTCTCTTCTGTGGTAGACAGTGTACCTTCCGAGGTACATAAAATTTTCTGAAGGTAACATGCAATTGCATCGAGTTCTTGAATCGGTATTCTTATTTAACATTATAATCAAATTTTGAAGAAACATATCGTTGATAGCTATAAAATTCAGAACAAATTATTGAATTGTCATCGTAAAGCTTTTGGTTAAGGTTTAGAATCTCAACAGTCAAAATTTTGAATTTTAAATTTGAGAAATTGGCGGTTTTCTGTTGCAAAACTCCCTGACTGTTTTTATAATTAGATTTTCTTTTTTTATATAAGGTTTTCGCTAAGAAATAGACTAAAGTTCAGACATAAACATTCTATTATATCTAATAACAATAACCACTGTCAACGTTTAAATGAAATATAACAGTTATAGTTTCTTTTCGGAAATTAATATTTCCGTCTTGACCGATTATTTTTACAGTCACGTTGTTTATTGCTTAAATGCTGATTGGAAAGTATCGGTAATGGTAATACTATTTTAGACACTAGAGGTACTATAGAAAAAAACTGATGAATTATGTGAATGGTTTTGTATGATTTTACTAAGGTTATATTAAACTTTATTTAAAGCTTATCTATATCAAATTTCAACCCCAAGGATTAAAACCCAAATTCAATATTCCTCTTTTAACTAAGATCTCTTCTAATATTAAGTGATTGGAAACGCCGCGTCTCGTTCCCGTTCGCGAGTCGAGCGTCACCGCACGAAATAATATAGCTTCGGCGAGCACTGATATCTCCGGACCGATTCAAGGCGTCCAATTTAAATGAGTTATCTATTGCGTAAGCTAAAATTGACTTTTGGTAATATTGACATAATCAGATTCTTATAATCCTCTTTAAATTATGAAACCCCAAAATATTTCGTAGTCACCTTTTGAAAAAAATTATTTCTTGGCTGCATTTAATAGAATATTGTATTAAAGTTTGCTTTGAATCTGAAGGATGGTGGTATAATTGAAAAAACCTTTGGTCATTTCATTATTTATTAAATTTTCTCGTTGCTTATAAGTTTCTTCTGATATAGTAATAATTCCATCGCCAACAAAATAATTAACACGCTCATGAAGTGGCATTAAATTTCCATAGCTGTCGAAATAAATAACCAAATTCCTTGGTATTTTATTTGTGCAGGCAGTTCGTTCGTTTTCATTACTATCCAAATTGACTATACCGCATTATATTAACACCTCTAAAATGTGGAATCCTTAAAATTGTCCCAAAATTTAGTAAATCGATATTTGTTAAAACCCTTTTTGGAAATTTTATTTCAGCTTTTTTACTATTTTCTTTATTGAACCTCTCATATATAATAATAATAATAATAGGTTTATTATTCCGAGAAAAAACATACAATGTTACAAAGGTAAGAATAATATTTGGGAATATTTCAGCTTTCTTCTAAAAAGAAGGTGCTATTGTAGCCAATATTTCCCTGCTTAAAAAATATTTTAAATGTTTATAAATACAAAAACCTTAAAGAATAAATTTAAATTTGCTACTAAAGGATAACACTACCTAAAAATAGCTTGCTTACTAAATTAAGCTATAATATAATTTAAAATAAATAAAATATGGAGATGAGTAACGGAGGTTAACCAAATGAGAGAGAGAGATCAGTGATTTTAAGATTTGCTATACAGTAAAATTAATATTTTGTTGCGAAAATAAGTCACGCCTCATCTTTCTTTTAAAAGTGATAACTGAAGCCGAAAAACCTTTTATTTTAAATTTATTCGTTAAAAACGCGATTTAATAGGAAAGATTCTTTGAAATTCTTTATTATGAGACGGTACTGTTAAAAGATACTGTCTGCGTATATTTAAGTTACGAATATCTGTTCGATACACGAGCTTTCTGTGAAGGTATGGAGGAGATTTAAATTTTAGAATCTTATAAAAAAACAGTCCGAGTGCAAATTACGAAGGTGAATCATATCAAGCAAACCCAATTCAGCCAGCTTATGTGACACTCTGTCTGCGTCTTATTCCGTAGATCAACCGGATGCAATAATTTTGTATTTTCTGGATTCGCCTGACATCCACCACGTATATAAAAGGACCGTATACGGTATCTGCAAAGTTAAAGTGGGACAGAATAAGAGTCTCGCACAGCATGTATTTGGTCTTTTGAGAAAGATAATGTCTATGGGAAGATTTGTCTTAACATGGAAAATGCCTTGTTTAGACAAGCAGTAATATGGTCCTTAAATTTTAGTTTATTATCTATTATCAAACCTAAGTTTTTAGCTGTGTTTTTGAAAGAAATGTAGTTATCTCCCAATTTAGGTTTTATTATTTCCAGTAGATTATTTCGAATATTCTCATTACAAAATAACATGGCTACTGATTTAGTTGGATTAATTTTTAAGAGGTGGCCACTAGAGACGGAGAGCAAATTGTGTAAGTCCTGGTTTATTTGAAGATTTATAGTTTCAGCTATATCAGGCTTAAACGAGGCATATAAGTGATATTGGCAATGATCCAGAAACCTTATAAATTTAAATGTATAAATGCAGTAAAGAAGGGGACCCAATATGCTGCCCTGAGGAACACCTGCCTCAACACCACGTCTTCCTGATCGTTCGCCCTCGAGGATTATACACTGAGCCCTGTCAGAAAGAAACGACAATACAAGTAGGTTAGGTTAAGTTAGGTTAAAAGTGAGTGGATCAAACCGACCCTCCACTGCGACTCTGTGGTCTATTGTGGCTCACACCTATGTTTACACTTCCCCAAGCCACTCTTAATCCTCAATGAGTCTTATCGTTGCATTTGGGGAGGTATTCTTTAAGTCCTCGGACAGCAGGATATCTCTACCGAAAATAAAGAACCTGATCCTGGCAGCTGCCGGGCATTCACATAGCACATGTCTGGCTGTCTCGTCATCCTCCATACATAGGCGGCCCTCGCATTCGTCTTCAAGCCTCATCCTGTGCATGTGATGTCTTAGACCACAATGGCCAGTGTATAGGCTGTTTTGAGCTTAATTCTGTTCATATTTAACAGACTTTCTGTTATACTCTTCTTCATAGGAAGGGGGATAAATGCCTTTGCATGGGACAGGCCTGACAGTCCAAGATAATAGAGATTAGCTTTTCCTCAACCAGGTCCAAAATTGCGCGCTTGGCCGTTTCGTGGGCTACTCCTAAAGCTGGTTCAGGTCCCACGATTCTTGTCTCTGCTCTTTTCTTTACTAGAAGATCCGCAGATTCATTTCCCTCCAAACCTGCATGTCCTGGTATCCAGATAAAAGCGATTTTATTGTCGCTCCCCAGGCCAACAAGTGCCTCGTGGTAGTTCCAGACTGTTGGATGTACAATGACTCGCATCAAGTGCTTTAAGGGCCGCTTGACTATCCGAGAATATTTTTATCGTTTTGTGTTGTTGTTAATTCTGCAACATTCTAGCACACAATTCGACAGCACGGACTTCTGCAAGGTGTTATTTCCCAGGCTTACTGACAGATCAACCTTCGGTCTTACCCCATGTATTCCAGCTCCTACACCTTTATTGGTTTTGGAGCCGTCTGTGAAAAGGCACAGCTCTCCTTTAAGTAGATCAGATTTATTATGATTCCACTGCTCGCTCCCTGGGAAGATCACGGAGTAGGGTTGCTGTGCACTAACAGTTTTGGTAGCAGGTCCGATGGCATTCGTAACATGTAGTGGTTTTTCACAACTTTCAGCATGTTGGATGATTCCATGTGACTCGTGCTTTCCACCATGCTGTTGATAACATGTTGGAATCTGTATGTTGTCTTCATTGCTTCCCCTTCCACAAATAGGTGGAGTGGTGGAAGTTTCAAAAGGAGTTCCATGGCCGCTGTCGCACACAGGTGAATTTGACCAAAAAGTTGGCCAGAATGGCAAATAAAAAATTCGCATTCACTATTGTCTAGTATCCTTATTTATTGACACAACATATAGCGCCATCTGTTGCACGTATAATGAACCTGACGAAAGCGCCGCCATGCGCAGGATTTAAATTCAAAATCGAGTGTGTAGCTGTCAGTAGCATATTATTATCGCATTTAGTGCTGATAAAAATGACTCTGTTATAATTTTTATTAAATCTGTGTGCAATATTACAATGAATTCCAATTCTGGAGGTAAGAATTTAATTATATTATATAAATAAAAGATCTTAGTTAATTATTAATGCTTTAAAAATACATAGTTCCAAAACTTATTTTATATTTTCAAATATTGTTTTTGAAAAAGTGCAAAAGTACTAAATCCATCAATATCAAGCGGTCTATCGGGTATAGTTTGAAAGTCTATTTCAAGAGCTTTCAAATAATCCTAGATTTGGCTGCGACCACCTGCTCTTTATTAAAATACAAAAATAAATAATGAGAAGTAATTGACAGAAACACTTAAAGTCGCGCAAAAATTCAATAAAAATTGAATGATTTATTTTTTTTATTAACACTGGAACGCGCCAAATAAAAATAATTATTTGCCGATTGGCCGACATTTTGACGCACTCCATTCATTTTTTTCATGGGCAGCTGTCAATGGTATGACATCACGTCATCCATACTTTTTTAATAACAAAACATAACTTGTGATACATCATTTTTGAAATAGTTTTTTCAGTAGATTACTATTTTTACTATTATTGCTATTAAAAATTAACTAATTTTTCTGTTTATATTCGAACAAAAATGACGCCGCTCAAAGCTGTGATGTTTGTACAGGGTGAGTCAACGATAGAGTCGCACCCGTCACAATTTTTTGAATCACCCTGTATATTCGAAAATATTTTTAAACTGTGCCTCTGAACAACTCCTAAAACTTTTGTATTTAATAGTTTTTCATAACATTTAAAACCATTGAGATATTGGACTTTACTCTATCGTTGACTCACCCTGTACTATTGTACAAAAAAGTGCATAGCAAATGAGGTTTGTTTTTATTTTTTAGCTAGTACGAGTACGCAGCAAAATGCACCTATTAGCCGGCGAGAAATGGTCAATTTTTACAAAAGTAGGCAATCTGAAAGTTGTGAGTCGCCCGCGCCATTTGAATACCTAGTTTTGAGAGTTAAAGAAAGGACACATTGTGAAGAAGAATTTCCAAATAATATTAAACAAGAGGTATCTAAATTTGTTTATGACTATAAAAAGAAGTGGCAAGCGTGTTGTAGAAATAATACTCGATTTGAAAACACGTATAAAAAATGACTGGATACATACATCAATTTTACTGGACAAGCCAAATGTCGAAGTTCTATTTCTTCGGGAAGACCAAAAACCGTCTTTGAAAATTGTAGTGATCGGTCAAAACGACGAAAAACACAGGATTTAAGAAATAATAATGGATTAATGGAGTTGACATATGCCGCCCAAATGAAGCTCAGGTCTGAAGGAAGTGTTCAAGCTGCTAAAGTTTTATCTGAAATTGTTAAAAGTGGTCCGGAATCCATAAAAAAATATGTGAGACGAGACGAGCTTAAGGTTGCTAGGCTTACAGAAGACAAAGCTCTTTCGTTAATTACAGATGCCAGGCTTACTAAATTCCAATATAACACTATCAGAAATAATGCTATCGAAGAAAATTGTTCTCTCTATCCTAATTATGAAAGCGTAATTGCAGCAAAAAAGCGGTGCTATCCTGAAAACCTGAAAATAACCGAGAGTGTGGCGGAGGTTCCTCTTCAAGATCTGGTCAATCATACAATGAAACGGCTGTGTATAGTACTCCGTGATGTACTAATTAGTCTGGATGAAAGTAAATTGAATAATTTATGGCTTATAAGTAAATGGGGCTGCGATGGAACATCCGGACAAGCAGAATACAAACAGTTATTTGAAGATTCAAATGTATCTGATGCTAGCATTTTCGTGTCGTCTCTAGTGCCTGTGCAAATTGTTTCTGGATATCCCCGTGAGAATCATGAAGTAATTTGGCAAAATCAACGACCTTCGTCACCGAGGTACTGCAGACCCATTAAGTTAGAATTTATACATGAAACTACCGAAATTTTACAAGCCGAGACAAACTACATTCAAGAACAAATTGAGAAGTTAATAAGTACAGAATTAATAGTTAATGATAAAAAAATATATGTAGTATCTACAACACCATTTAGTTATGACAATGGTGGATGGGAAAGCAATAAATGCAATTACAAATACTTCTTCTACTCAAAGATGTAACTTGTGCGGTATTACAGCAAAAGATTTTAATACACTTAACTACTCTTTAAGTAAATCAATAATAGATGAACAGCGTTTGCTGCTAGGTTTATCATCGCTCCATTGTTGGATAAGATTTTATGAATGGATGTTAAATTTATCGAATAAATTAAAACTGTGTAAGTGGCAAGCTAGAGGTCTAGCAGATAAAAGAAATGTTGAACTACAAAAAAAAAGAATACAAAACGAATTTAAAGTTAAGTTAGGTTTGTTAGTCGATCAACCCAAGCACGGCTACGGAAGTACTAACGACGGAAATTCGGCTAGAAGATTTTTTACTAATTTTGAGACTTCCGCAGAAATAACTGGAATAAATAAAAATTTATTATATAGGCTGTGGATCATTTTAATGACAATGTCCCGTGGGCTTGCTATAAATGAAATAAAATTTAAACTTTACGCTTTAAAAACCGTTGTTATATATTTAAAATTGTATCCTTGGTATAATATGCCAACTACCTCTCAAAGAGTATTAATTCATGGTGATATTATAATAAAAAACGCTATAGCCCCCATAGGCCTTCTTTCTGAAGAAGCTCAAGAGAGTAAAAATAAAGATATTAAAAGATATCGTGAACATTTTACTCGGAAATTTTCTCGAATTCAAACAATGGAAGACCTATTTCATCAACTTTTAATATCTTCCGATCCACACATTACAAGTCTGCGCAAAAAACCTCAAAAACAAACAAAACCATTTCCACAAGATGTTATTAAGCTATTAAAAGAACCTGAAATTATTGTTAATTAAAATTGTAATATTAAATCGTTAAAGTTTATTTTGTAAAATTGATTATATTGTTAGTATACTTATGTATTGTAAAGTCTATCCGAATTCACTTTAACCAGTTTGGGACTCTTAATTCCTTTGTCGGTATAGGAATTAAGAGTCCCAAATTGGTTAAAGTAACTTCGGATAGACTTTAATTTCATAGCTGTATAATTTCATTTTGTTAAAGAGTTCGTTAAAATAAAATATTTAATTTGTTGAGGTTAATTATGAAAAAAGTATTGATATGCCACACTTTCTTGTCACATCCTGTACAATCTCAAAAATATTTCCAGTTTGTAAAGCTATATTTTCTGTTATTACTTATTTAAAATATTTTTGTTACTCTTAGGCCTAGTTTCTCAATGCAAGTTCAAATCATGGTTCAGCTGAACTCGACTGGTACTTGAACTTGGCCATTTGAAAAGCATTGCTGTCAATTTTTGACAACTGGGATGATTTTTTGACAGCAATATAATTTAAATGGGCAAGTTCAAGTACCAGTCGAGTTCAGCTGAACCGTGATTTGAACTTGCATTGAGAAACTGGCCCTTAGAGCTCCATCACACAATTTTGAGACACCCTGTATAATTATCCGTGATCAAATTACTTTTTAAATGAAAATGAATAGTGAAAATACTATTTTAAAAACGTATGATTAATAAAAAATGTTAGTTTGATTTCTGACAATTTTGGCCAACTTTTTGGTCAAATTCACCTGTGTGTGTCGGAGTGGAGCGAATCGCTTCTGTAATTAACAAGCAAGCCTGTCTCTGCAGTCCACTCAGTTTGGCCTGGGCAACGCTTTGTTATCCCTTGCTCCACCAGGCTACAGACCCATAGGCTATCATTGGTCTTAGGACCGTTAAGTACAGCCAGTATAGCTGTTTTGGTCTCATACCCCATAAATTCCCGCAGATTTTACGGCAGGTCAACAGGGATAGTTTAGCTTTCTGAACTATTTTATTCAAATGAGCATTCCAGTTCAGCGTTTTATCCAGGATAATTCCCAAATATTTCACTTCAGCTGAAAACCCTGTCCCCTTAAGGAAGGTGGTCGAAGTCTCTCCAGATTCCTTTTCTTTGTGAAACGATACAAGTAACACTGATGCTTCATTAAATCCTATAAGTTTTAAAACCGCCAATAAAGTGCCATGATGCACCATGTCAAACGGTTTTGTGTAATTGAGTAATATGAGAACAGAGGCCCTGTTTTGATCATGCGCTCTTACGACGTCGTCCACTATATCTGACAGTGCTGTAGAGCAGCTATAGCCAGCTCTAAACCCCGATTGTTTTTCTGGTATAACATTGTTATTTGATATAAAAGAAATCATTTGAGTCTCCATCATTATTTCCAAGATCTGAGACAACGTAGGCAGTATCGAAATAGATCGCAGTTGTCCAAACTCAGTAGATTTTTTAACTTTAGGCAAATGTATCACATTTGCTAATTTCCACGTCTTTGGAAAATAAGACTCTCGAATACTTACATAACTCACGAGTTATATAAGGGATTATAAATGGACAACAAAAAGTGATGAGGGTCATATTTAGGTCATCTGCACCAAAGACTTTCGACTTTATTTTAAGAATAATGTTAGAGATTATTTCTTCTGAGACAGTGCGAAATTCAAAGGTCTTGTTTACTAAAAGGTTGTTTGTATACAAATGTATAAGCGCCTGTTAGGGGAGTTATTATTTTGAGCGACTTGTGTAAAAAATGCATCGAATTGATCGACCTGTCTAAAATTTTCCGGAATACGTTCATTTTTTTTATTTAAAATATTTAGTCTTTTTAGTTCTTTCCATTAGTCTTTTTCAGAACAATTTTGAAATGTATGATTAAGGTACGCTCTTTTCTCAGCTTTAATAGAAGAAGTGACCAGATTCCTGATTTGTTTGTAGTAGCCATTGCTGTGGCAATCTAGAGCGCCTAAAATCATTAAGTACTCGATTTCTAAGATTTTCATACATTTAATATTGTCAGTTATCCATGGGCAATAGGGCTTTCTAACTGTACCACGGACTTTCAGGGGAGCATATCTATTAAAGATATCCAAGACGGTTTCTGTGAGAAATTGTACTTTACCATCGATGTCAGTCGTGTCATAAATGATATTCCAGGAGCAATTCTTCAGATCGGTTTGGAAATTATTCAAGTTTATATGGTCAAGGGCTCTATATTTGTAAAACATATTCTTGGGTTCATTAGATCCCAAGTCAAAGGAAATATAAATTAAAAAATGATTAGAAATACTAATCTCCCTGACCCCTATATCCTGCGCGCCTTCAGCATGGCAACAGATCAAATTAGAGTGGAAATAAAACTTGAAACCATTGTGGGTGCCGAAATGAATTGATCCATGCTAAAAGCGTCAAGTATATAGGTTAACGGGGCAACTTGATCAGAATCGTAACGCAACATGTCAATTTTAAAATCCCCAAGACATATGATTCGGTCACTCTGGGGGAAAAGCTCAATGAGCACATCCTCAAAACACGTCAAAAACTCGTTACAGTTTGCATTCGGAAACCTATAAATAGAACCAATAATAATGGTCTTATTGTTGCATTTAGTTTTGATCCATACATGTTCAATCACATCCCTGCACTCGCTGATCAGAACAGAAAACTCAAATTTAGTTTTAATGTAAATTCCTACACCCCCACCCCGCCCAAATCTGTCCTGTCTAATGAAGCGGTAATCATTAATAGCAACAACACTGTAATTACTTAAAATAATATGATCTTTAAAAATATCGAAATTATTTGTCAGTGACCTCATTTAAATGAGCAAAATGCAACATCGTAAAAAAAGAAGAACAATATTAAGGTTTATATTATTAATTGATATTTATACATCTTAAAAGAACACCGTACCTGCATAGTTAAATTAATCCTTAAGGCTATTTAGCTCTTCGATGTTTTAACACGACTCACTGTCTCACCTATTTTTACATAAACAACATCATTCAGGCACCAAGCGTTTTTGTACGAAAATCTATTAATTGCGGCTGTCAAGAGTGACAACCGTGTTTTTGTTAGGTCCTCTCGGATTTGGACCCCTGTCGACCGTAAATTTTTTTTATTTTTCAAAACAGCGGAGCGTTCCGTATCGTTGTGAAATCTGACGAGTACTGCCGGAGGTTTGTTAGTGAGATTTTTGGGGTGAACACTATAGCACTTTTGCAGATCAGGCTCGCTGATATTTACATTCACCTGCCCGAAAAACTCTTTGATTTTAGAAGGCAAATGTTCGTTTTTCTCGAGCGGAACCCCAAATACTCTTATATTTAGGTTCCAAGAAGCTTGTTCTTGATTATTAATAGACTTTTGCATTTCACGTTTGTCCTTTTTAAGGCTTTCCACTTGTTGCTAAAGTTTAGTAATACAATGATCCTGATCCTTCAATTTCGTCTCATATTTTTTATCAAGGATTAGTAAAACCTTCTTCGCCACACTCTGCAGAAAACGATCTGTGAAAATGCCTTTTATTTTTTCTAAATCGTTGTCTGATAAAACCATGTTTATTTCGCACGCAAGGGAAATTAACGAAACGACACAGGTAACCCTGGATTTTCTCAAAACCAAGGTGCAAGATTGCTACGCTCTTATTTAATAATTATTATTACTGTTTAATTTTAAATTATTTCGATCACAAAATGGTATCAATATTACAGCTCGTGGTCAACAGAGCGTGCAATGTAGATGCCTAGCTCAATTAACCCGGAGAGTAGGGCGTGGGAAAACTTAAGAAATCTTAAAGGAAAAAAAAAAAGAAATGAGCGCCACCAATTTATAACGGCTTAAATTGGAAAGCCCCTTGATCTTCGCGGCACTTGCTTCCTCTTGATACTTTAAAAGAAAAAGAGTGAGCTAAATAACACACAAATGAAGTTAAGAAAAAAAATCTATTTATCTGTTACTGTATAAAAGAAAAAAAATATATATACAATAAGTATGTTATCAGTTACGGCATAAAGAAAAAAAGTAAACAATAAGTGTCACCAAATCCAGCAGCACCTAGCGCTCCTAACTTCAAACTCGGCCCGTGACATGGGATTAGTCCCGAGTCTTGAAGTTAAGTTTGTGGCTTGAAATTGTCTGTGACTTGCAGTTGCAATTAGCCCCTGACTGAAATTAGGACTGTGACTTACAGTTGGCCCCTGACTTGAAATTAGGACCGTGACTTAGTTGGCCCCTGACTTGAAATTAGGACCGTGACTAACAGTTGGCCCCTGACTTGAACCCTATCCAATAGGGTCACTCAGTTCTAGTCAAAAAGTGGTTTCACGTGCCAAGTACAAGGGCATGGAAAATGGCGGTCTGGTCCAATCTTCAGGTCAAATCCTCTCTTAGAGAGATTTTCTAGCACGAAAAATAACACTCACAGTGCAAACTATAATGTGCCCGAAAAACTATTGCGGTGTTGAGGAAAAATCCCGCTAACGGATTTCCAAGATTTTCCTGGATTATTTCCTCAGACCCGCGCTGAAGACCTGTGGTTTATCTGCAGGTGACCAGAAAAAGTGAAAAATGTGTTCCCCCAGCTTCCTTTCCATCTAGAACTTTGGTTAACTAAGGTGGCGGAATACCATTGGCTAGAATATGTCAGGTGCTAACAACCTTGCCAAAAGAGCACATAGACGGAATAAAACAAGGATATGATTAACATGTTAGACAAGAAAAACGATTCTCCATTGGTTGAGAAAGATACAGGAAATAATGCAGGAATACACTTGGCAACAGCGAAAAAGATGCCTGCGCTCTTGATATGAGGAAGTACCGGATGGAGGGTTTCGAGAATAAGTTAATATGGAAGTCTTAGCCGAATAGATCCGAAAAGTTCCGAGACGACGCAATAATAACATTGACAGAAACAACTAACCTGAAATTTAAAAGCAACGCCAAGGCGAAATGGAAATGTAAATAAACAAATAATATTTAATTCATTACTCTAGTACTAATGGAAAAGGACCACTCAGAAAAGTCAAATATTAGTCCGTAGTAGAGTACCAAAGAGTCAAAAAAAATTATGTGCTAATGCAAGAGTAGTTAAATGCCATAAAAATGAAAAACGTAAGTTGAGTTTAATTTAATAGAATTTTCCCAACTGTATAAACTCATTATTTAACCATAAAACAGGAATTTATCCACACAATTATTAACTATTTATTTTAGGAAATGCATCAGACGCAGACGTAACGAAATTTCAGTTTATAATAGGCTCCAAGTAATTATGCAACTATGGACAAACAAAAGTCGATCTGAATTTCGGAACATCAAACATTGATAGAGATTATAAGAAGGCTGTAGTTTATATAGTCTCAGGAAAAAAAAAAGGTAAGAATATTAATATTGAATCGAGAAATACCTTTGGGTTATTTATGTCTAACTTAAATGAAAATACCTTTATATGTTACATATTCACAGCAAAAGGAAACACGAATAATAAAATGTAGATTTAAGAGAAAGTATGAAGTGGTGTATATATAGTATCTATAGTCTAAAAATAATCCTATGTATATCTGAGAAGAAATATTTATCAAGGCAACCTTTTTTTATACAAGTATTTACAGTTCAATATTAATACATAATATCAACTTTATATCAAAGAATTTATTGGGGTACTAATGATTTGGTTTTTTTTTACAGCGACAGAAGAGTTATACAAAATACACGCTCGAATCTAAAAATGCAGCATATCTAGCCAAAGAAAACGAAAATCCCAAGACTTGTATAAAGGACTCGAAAAGAGGTTTTCAAAATTAATAAAATTTAATTTATATCTACTCTGTAAAATATATGGGAAATAAATAGTTTGTCTAAAGTTCTATTTGAAGTTTTTCTTATACAGTATATAATTATTAAATTCGGCAAAATTAAATAAATCCAACAATTATATTAGAACTGATTTTTTTTTGGCGACATCTATGAACGAACGCTCAACTTATACCATTTACTGAAAATTATTCCTTTATAACTTGAGTTCAGATATAGGTACAAAATTAACTACTTATCGAGAGGTGACACTGTGTGTACCGAAATTTGCTGCAAAAGGTGTTGAATTTATATTTCGCTTAAATATGAACAATGTAACCGCTTCTAATAAGAAAACTACTAAAATCTAAGGTATCAAACCAACAAGGCGTACATATTAATCACTAAACTTAATACTAAAGTAGTAGATTATAATATTAAATTAATCATACAATGAAATGCACTTATAACAAAATTAAACTGTTAAATTAAATGCACTTATAACAAAATTAAACTGTTACACACACAAAATACTTTAGCAGGTTATCGGTTTGATCACAGCAATTAGACAAAACTGTCTACGTCAGGGGTAGCCAGACACTATTATGCACCTCCTGAACGACTATGCGAAAAAATAAAACTCAATTTAGCATTAATAATTAGAATTTTTGGTGCTGCCTCTGCAAATTCAGCCTACACACAGCGCATCAACCCATGCACTAGTAAATAACCCTTTTTCCTTGGAAACACCGTTTCCTTTCTTATATGGTTTTATAAATAAATCTTTCTCTTGAGACCGGTTTTTTATTGCATTATTATAACGCTGTGTTTCTTCCAAAAGTTTTTTGGATGCTTTAGCCCATTTACTGTCTTAACTATTCTTGCCGATCCACCCCCCCAAGCACCGAGAGTACCTAATATTGAAAGTAAGAGATGCAACAATCCAACAATTGTATTAGGATTAATAATTCACTTTTTTCTATTCATTCTAAGGTTTCCACTTTTCATGCCCATCAAAAGCTTTCCTTTCCCCTTCATAATGTCGGTCACCATCAATTCAGCAGTTTTTTCACCTACTGAAAAATCATTAGAATTTATCTTTTGCCAAGCTTTATCTGCTAAAATCTTATGTTATATCGTGTTCCTTACATGCAGCATCTAATGGATTTACCCCAATGTCTCCTATATTTAATCTTTTTTCTAAATGCGTCCCTGGTCCACAAAATTGGTATCCTGGTATGTGCAGTTCAAGAAGACTATTAATAAAATTATTTACAGCACTTGAACCTTTCTTGTTGTTATAGGCCGGAACGGGCTATATTATTCGTACCACCAAAGTAGCGAGAAATTTAGCTCGAAAACGTGTTTTTGTACCTTCGCATCGTGACCGTTTCAAAACGGTTGTAGATAGGTGGGCGAATTTTGGTATGTTTTTAGTAGAGACCTGGGGATATATAACATAATATTAATAATAATAATTAAAAAAATAATTAATGAGAGGATTCCGAGAACATTACTAAGGGACGAAAAACTCGACACTATGCGAAAAAAGTATTTTCGAAAACTGACGAACGGATTATGTTATTCCTACGAAAATTTTCAGAGCAGTGTCCCGCTATGAGGTCTATTAGCCTATTGTTTTGAGTACGATCGGCAGAACGCATGTCAACTTTATTTCGAAAAAAAATTAAAGAAGGGTCACGAAGTCTTAAGGGTACATCCTAGGGACTAAAAAAAACCTTTCAACGGAGAAATTAAAGAAGAGTAAAATCATAAACGGGTTGTTCCGAAAATCTCGAATTATTGTAATATCATTCGAAAAGACTCGTGAAAACGTGACTTTTTTACCTTAATCTACGTTGAAATATCTCAAAAAGTCGCAACTCGCCTATCGAGTTTTTTTTATACTGAAAGCGAAATCATGAACTATTATTTTCAAAATTTTCTCCTATTTTCTGCAGTTATCGATTAATAACTCCGGACCTGTAATTGTGAGACTGATCGGACTTTGATATGATATCCATGTTTTAGCTAAAACCCCTACATACTTGAAATCGGAGGCTTAAACGATTTTAGAGATACGTTTTTTGTATCGAAATAAAGTTTCGATTATTGTCGAAGAAAAAGAACAATCAAAGACCCTGTACGTCAATAGTTTTCTCAAGTTAAGATTTATATGCAATAATGCATTTAATAAATTGACAGGGTCTTGCAGTTTTTTAACAATATATGATAATAATTCTGTTTTTAGAGAGATGTTTCACCCCCTTAGATTCATCATATATAAAGGAAAATTGCTTATGTATGCAAAACAGACGGTACCTTTCCTTTATCCGGAACTCCCCTTGTTATGAATCTTCCCTGTGAAGTAGAACTCAGTTTAGTTCCGACATAGTCATTTAGTAGCACAGATATACTGTCTTTTCAAACAGTTTTACGAGTTGATGTCACACTTAATTCTTCTTCAATATCTGTTCTGTTAGTTCCTTGTGAGTTCATTTTATTTTTTATTGTTTTTGATATTTGCTTCATTTTTTTTAGCTCATATACAGAATTCCATTTGCAGCTTAACCTATTTGTTTTAGATTGTGTTTGTATAAATTCATTTAATTAATTTGCTATGATTGGCTCTTTGTTATTAAATAAAGTTCAAGAGAATTGATGGAAGTTGTAGATATCACTAAAATTGACGTTTTTCTCACCAAACCTATGCTTACATTTCGCATTGGTTTATTTCTTTTTTGTATAGATTTTTATATTTATTTATTTCGAATATATAGTCACTTAATGAGTTTGGATTATAATAATTATATATCCATCAAGGGAGAAATGTTGTAGCAGGTTTGCTGGCGATATGTCCAAAAAGCAAAAAAAGGAGCCATAGATTCTGGGTTCAAAAAAATCTATCAAGGAACAAAAGGAAAAGAGTCATTATTATCACTCTGTTATTAAAAAAATTAAATAACCATGCTTTAAATATTTAAGCATCTGTAAAAAAAGTTTGCGGTTTGGTGGTCGTGGGAGCAGATTTTTTAAGCGCATTTTTAATACGCGAGCGAAAATCGGGTGGATAGCCGACAATTTTCTATGATGTCAGGCTTTTGCTAAAAATTGCGTTTGAAAATGTACTAGTAGTACAAAACTGCAGTCACGGCTAGTGCAAAAATAAAAAAATTGACAGTTAACAAAGTAAAACCTGTGTTTTCATTTATTTGTAAAAAAATTGTAAAAATAATATTTTTTTACAGAGGCCATTGTATTTTGTCGATTTTCGGGTAATATATACTTTTATTTTTGATATACGTTAGATGGATGAATGAAAAGCAAACTCTTTTCAGATGGTTTGTTTACAGGATTCCCGTTTAAATTTTGTGGCGATGTCATGACTTTTAGCTAAAAACTATTTTTGATTCGAAAATAAATATAATTAAATAAATATAAATAGTTTTAAATACATATAAATATTTTTAAGTACATCTAAATATATCTGTATGCATCTAAACACATGTAAATACTTTTAAATACAGATAAGAAATTTTAAATACAAATAAATACTTTTAAATATAAATATCCTCAGATATACGTAAATAGATGTAAATACAATTAAATACTCTAAAATATATCTAAATACATTTATTTATTTGTATTTATAAATAGGTGTACACATTTCCATGAGTAACCTTTCCCTCGATTAAAAACGTTCACTGTTTCAGAGAATACAACTTTCCACAAAATTCCTTACATCAGAGGTCTCTCGGAATAAGTTAGATTACTATTCTCATGTGAAGACAAAAAAGTGGCTTTTTAAAGTGAAAACTGTTTTTCAAAAACTCAAAGAAAAAACCCGAATAACATGTAAGTCCAACGCTCCGTGCAACGAATGCGAAAAAACATATATAGGTTAAACAGGTAGATACCTTAAAACAAGAATGTCTGAACACGCTAGAGACTACCGGAACTTTCCACATAATAAAGGATTCTAAAACGGCACTTTTCGATCATTTTTATAGAGATGGACATATTTTTGTTTTCAAAAACGCAAAGATTTTAGGGAGCCAAAATAACATGAAAAAACATCCGATCCAAGAAATGAGCGAAATTAAAAAGGAATCATTAATAAAAGTGAAGGACTAAACACGTAATATTATAACCTAAATAAAAAAAAGTAAAAAAAATGTAAACTATTTATATTCTTACCAGTTTTATCGAAATTCAGTTGGCTATCGTATTCCGACTAACACACTTGTAAATAAATGTACTTGTTTGTTTATTTTGTACCAATTCGTGTCCTGTGATCTTTATTATACCAAAAATTAACGTTTTAAAACCCACCCTAATTGTAAGTATTGTTTTCCAAATAAATACAATTATACAATTATTTATTTAAAAAAATGGCTGGTCTCTCTACAAAAAGCTAGTTTTTTTAAAGATGTATATATATATATATATATATATATATATATATATATATATATATATATATATATATATATATATCGCATATGTATTGGACCAAGGGCGTATTTAAAATAATAATTTTATTCTTGTCACCTAGTATTTACTACATGTAACATAACTTCAACAAATGCAACTACGTTTATTTGATAGTATGTAATACCATATTACAGCAATTAATTAACAATATCGCATATGTATATCACTAACAATAATAATAATTAGGAAAATATATTTTTGTTAGGCTTGGAGCATAGTAATTGGGCCATAAACGCATGCACTCAGATAAAACCGCGTGATGACTTAGTGACATCTGATACAAAATTTATTAAGGCAAATATCTAATCGAGTGGGCCTTGAAAATAGTTGAAAACAAAGATGACATTAATATTTGAGTCTTTGGAACTGTTTAGTTGTCAAAATGGTTCGCGGAAAAGGACTTTCGTATGATATGCGAAATTCCATTATTAGTGCCCACAAAAATGGTCTCTTTGGACATAGTATTGCAACAAAAGTAAACGTTCGTCAAAGGATAATAAGAAATATTAGTTCCCAATTCAAAGAAAAGCGAAAATGTTCAGTTAAAAAAAAGAGAGGGAGGGAGGGAGGGAG
Organism: Kuschelorhynchus macadamiae; assembly: GCA_030620095.1. Taxonomy (NCBI): domain Eukaryota; kingdom Metazoa; phylum Arthropoda; class Insecta; order Coleoptera; family Curculionidae; genus Kuschelorhynchus; species Kuschelorhynchus macadamiae. The sequence goes on from JAUTXW010005454.1 coordinate 809,829, forward strand.
GGAGGGAGGGAGGGAGAGAGAGAGAGAGAGAGAGAGTGTTTGTGTTTTGAAGTTCCTGGAACTGATTGATAATGAGTCTGTGGTTGTAATTTTTATCAAAACGTGAAAGTTCGAAGTTAAAGTGATTTTGGGGAAGGGTCCAGGGAGGGAATTTGTTAGGATGGGGGGGAAATATTGAAGGGAGGGAGAAGTTGTATTCAGCTGAAAATTTTAAGAAACGAATATTGCTGCTATGAGTGAGATTACTATTCGTATAAAGAGTCAAAGGGATTCTGGGATTGAAGAAGGGGTCGTGGATTGGTAGGTCAGGCTTAAACCAGAGATTAGTAGCATACTTTAATAGAAGTAAAGTACGTCTGTGTTGTAAAGAGATGATTTCGTTTATGCATTGGAGACTGGGGATTGGACTGGTGTGAAAGCCGCCACAGAACGCAAAGGAGCATAAAAGCTGGTCACAACGTCAGTGGGATTCCGTTATATAGAGCGATGAGTCTAAATTTGAAGTATGTGTTGTGATTCACGAATTCGAACTATCTGAACCCCAGGGGAGGAATATCATAGAGACTGCCTCAAGAGAAAAGTTAAATTTCCAGCCTCTATCATGGTATGGGGATATATGTCTTCACAAGGGGTTGGTCGTCTTCTTTTTATTAATGGTACCGTCAATGCTGCAAAGTATAAGTCAATTTCACAAGAAGAACTAATTCCTTTTATTGATGAGATTCAGTTGTCTGTTGGCAGAGGGAAGATTCATATTCCAGCAAAACGGCTCAGCATGCCATACCCCCAAAACCATAACATTCTGGCTGCCAGAAATGAATATTCCTGTTTTAAAATGGCCATCTAATAGCTCCAACTTACCGCCTATCGAAACGCTATGGTATCAAATTAAAAAACCTCTACGAATCAGTCCCGTCCGCACCATTCCCGAATTAAAGGACAAAATTCAGGAAATCTGGGATAACTTCTAATCAAAATATCGTAAAACATTAGTAGACACGATGCAAGTAAGACTTGATGCAGTTATAAAGCAAAAAGGTGACTGTACTCAGTGGTAACAGGGGCAAATTATTCAAATTTTTATGGCCCAATTAATACGCGACAAGCCCAACAAAAATATTTTTTTATCATCATTATTATTGTTAGTGATATAGATAAGGAATATTGTTGATTAATTGTTAATATCCCATACTATCAAATAAACGTAGTTGTATTTGTTGAATTTATGTTATGTACAATAAATACTAGGTAACAAAAATAAATATCTCTTACGAATTCCTTTGGTCCAATACATATGCGACTGGGCTCGTATAAATATATATATATATATATACATATATATATATATATATATATATATATATAAATATATATAAATATATATATAAATATATATATATAGTGTGTCCGAAATTGGTTATGACAGTATTGGGATCTCGGAAACCGTGATAGTTACAAAAACGTTTAAATGGAAAAAGTTTTAGACAATTATGTTTGTAATTTAACGCCGTTTTGCTCGCGATTCTATCTTTTTTAGTTTTTGAGATATTTTGAAAAAACCAAAAAACTGCATTTTCGAAAAAGTCCTATAATTTATTTATTTATGAAAATTTTCAAAATCTGTAAGAACATTATTAAGGCAACTTTTTACATAGAGTGCACCTATTAAGTTAGATTTTACATACGACGTTTCGATTTTCTAGAACCATCATCAATTTTGTTTTTTCTTATGGCCGCTGTGTTCGATTTTAACAGTTTTGAAAAGAGTATTTCTTTAGCTTTTCAACGGTGTATCACACTTTGTAATTAGATTATTACTAAAGGTGCAAAAAGTGCGTAGAGAAAATATTTAAACGTTTTTTGGAATTATCAAAGTAAAAAATTAAAAATGAATAGTGTTAAAAGGCAATATGTAATTCAACATCCAGTTCTACAAAAAATTAGTAAAAACTACTCAATAACATTGCACAATGTTCACAAATGTTCAAATGACCAGCCGCAGATAACACTAACATCTTTGCTCAAGTAGGCTTTGGTTTTGAAATCATAGAATGCTTTTAATCTGTCAAAAATGCAACGTTTAAGTTTTATTTAACATTCATCGCTGTTTTAATAAGGATTACAATGGCGTTAAACTTTTCTAATGAAGAAATGTTTGATATGTTAGTGTGTTATATTAAAAATGAAAGAAATGCAAACAGGGCCATGGATGTGTATTTTGACACGTACCCCGAAAGACGGCAGCCTGGCAGAACTTATTTTGAAACGCTGGTTAGAAACTTGCTTGAGTTTGGCAGTTTTAATAAGATTCGCACAAAGAAGTATGCAAAAGACAACGAGCAACGCAATAGGCAAATCCTAGAATATTTTAATGAAAATCCGACTTCATCTACAAGAAGAAGCGAAACAGAACTTCAAATTCCAAAATCTACCGTTCATGGCGTCTTAAAAGTAACTAAATATCGTCCTTACAAGCCAACAATTGTGCAAGGACTTCAAGCAGGTGATTTCGAAAGAATTTTTTTTTGTAATTGGTATATCAATAGATGTCGAGAAAATCCCGCTTTTTGCAATAAAGTCATTTGGCCAGATGAGACTCATTTTACAAACTGTGGCATTTTTAATAAAAAAATCACCATTATTGGGCTATTGAAAATCCGCAACTACGCGATCCACGCAGGCTGCAAGAGCGATTTGGTTTGATTTGGTGCGGGATGCTTGGTAAGATAAACATAATCTAATTGAATTGCTTATAATTCAATATTTTCCATTACTTTTTAGGAAATCGTCTCATTGGTCCCTTTATTTTTGATCAGACACTGACAGGCCCAAGATACCTTGCCATGTTACAGAATCAAATAGTTCCTGTCATTCGAGAAGCTGTGTCAGATGATCAGTTTAATAGCTTGTGGTTTCAGCAAGACGGTTGTCCTGCACATAACAGCAGGGATGTACAAACCTTTTTAACAACAACTTTTGGTGAAAACGTAATATCCAACAGTGGTCCTGTCCGCTGGCCAGCTAGATCCCCGGATATCACGCCGTTGGATTTTTATTTATGGGGATGTGCGAAAAATGAAATATACGAATTTGACCCCCCAGAAAATAGGCAAGTTCTTGAGCAGCGAACCCGAAATATTCTAGAAAATATAAATAGAAATACCATTCAACGGGTAATCAGAACAGTTGAAAGGAAATGCGGACACTGCATAGAAAAAAACGGTCAACATTTTTAATCCTAGTATTATGTAGCATTTTTTTATTAATTTTATTGAGTAGGTAGTTCATACTGATTTTCTGTTAATTCTTGTAAGGTTAGTACTCTTAAATCGCCATGAACGGTTGACTTCAGAATGTGAAGTTCTGTTTCAATTCTTCTTATGGAAAAAACCAGATTTTCATTAAAATATTCTAATATTTGCCTATTCCATTCCTTGTCATACTTGCATACTTTCTGTTGCGATTCTTAAAATTGGCTAACCCTAGCAAGCTTCTAATCAGTGCAGCGCTTGAAAAGAAGTTCTGTCGACAGTCGTTCTTCGGGGTACATTATGTGCAGTGCACATAGTATTAATGTTACTGAGTAGAACTTACTGATTTTATGCAGAATTTAATGTCCAATTTAAAAATATTGCTATTTGAAACTATTAAATTTTAATTTATATCGATAATTCGAAAAAATGTTTAAACAGTCTTATTTCAAACGCAAAGCCTACTTGGGTAAAGATGTTAGTGTTATATGCGGGTGGTAGTTTGAACATGTGTGAACATTGTGCACGAATCAATTATGTTATTAAGTAGTTTTTACTGATTTTTTGTAGAACTGGATGTTAAATTACAATATATTGCTATTTAACACTATTAATTTTTAACTTTTTACTTTGATAATTCCAAAAAACGTTTAAATATTTCCTCTACGCACTTTTTGTACCTTTAGTAATAACCTAAATACAAAGTGTGATACACCGTTGAAAAGCTACAGAAATACTCTTTTCAAAACTGTTAAAATCGAACACAGCGGCCATAAGAAAAAACAAAATTGATGATGGTTCTAGAAAATCGAAACATTGTATGTAAAATCTGACTTAATAGGTGCACTCTACGTAAAAAGTTGCCTTAATAATGTTCTTACAGATTTTGAAAATTTTCATAAATAAATAAATTATAGAACTTTTATCGAAAATGCAGTTTTTTGGTTTTTTCAAAATATCTCAAAAACTAAAAAAGATAGAATCGCGAGCAAAACGGCGTTAAATTACAAACATAATTGTCTAAAACTTTCTCCATTTAAACGTTTTTGTAACTATCACGGTTTCCGAGATCCCAATACTGTCATAACCAATTTCGGACACACTGTATATATATATATATATATATATATATATATATATATATATATATATATATATATATATATATATATATATTATATTATATATATATATATATATATATTTTGTTAATATATTTTATTGGGCATAGGTTAACTCATTGAGAAGCAAAACTACAATTTAATCGACGTTTCGCTCATTATATTGAGCTTTTTCAAGATATTTTATTTCTACAATAAAAACATGTATAGTAAACATCACTCAAAAAACATTACATTTAAAACAAACTATGATCATGAACACAAAAATACATTTAAAACAACATTAATATAATGTCTGTGTTTCAGTTAGTCGCACGGATCTAGATATTAGAGTATTTGCCACAGCTTGAATTTGTGCTGGGTGATGATGTGATTTTGCATTTAAATATCTGTCTGTATGTGTTGGTTTTCTATACACGGTGTATTCGAAATGTCCGTTATGTAGTTTTGTGACCAAAACATTTAAAAATGGTAGTTTGTTGTTTTCCTCTAACTCTAGAGTAAATTGTATTCTGGGGTGGATTGAATTTACGTGAGTCAGAAATTTTTCGAGCTCTGCATGACCATGTTGCCATATAATAAATATGTCATCCACATAACGAATCCATAATTTGGGTTTTAAACTTGCTTTCTAAAGAGCTTCTTTCTCGAAGTATATCATAAATAAATTCGCGACTACTGGTGATAGCGAGGACCCCATTGGAGCACCATCCATTTGTTTATACATTTGCCCGTTGAAAGAAAAATAAGTATTTTTGAAGGCAATGCTCCGAGAGTTCTATTATATGTGCCTGGAAATCCTCGTTCATAGCAATCTTGTCCAATGCTTCGTCGATGGGAATACTGGGATATAACGATTTGACATCTAGGCTTGCTATGATATCGTTTTTTTCAAGGACGATATCTCGGATAATTCGAGTGAAATGCTCCGAGTTTTTTACAAACGAATCAGCTTTTTCTACAGTTGGTTGCATAATTTCAGAAAGGTATTTCTCCAGTTTTTGTAGCGGCGAATTAACAGCACTAACAATAGGTCTGATAGGCGCCCCTGGTTTGTGTATTTTTGGTAAACCATAGAGTTTAGGACATCTGCTCGACTTTTCCCGTGGTATGATTTTTTGTTGAATTTCGGGGTTTATTGGTGATCTTTTTATTTTATTTTTAGTTGTTTTTTCTAGGTACGTTGTCGGGTCCCTTGGAACAGGCCTATAACAATTGTCTTGTAGGATATCCTGCATTTTTTGTACGTAATCTTGAGTATTCATAACCACAGTTGCGTTTCCTTTATCTGCTGGAAGGATTGTGATGTTATTATTTTTTCGGAGGTTTATTAGGGCTCTTTGTTCAGTGGCATTTAGGTTTTGTTTTGGTGTTTTGCTTGATCTTAAAATTCTTGCCAGCTCTTGTCGAATCTCTCTTTTGTTTCTTCAGAGGAGTCAAGGACAGCTTCCACTCCAGCTATTATTTCTTCTTTAGGGATTTCCTTAGGAGATATCGCAAAATTAAAACCCTTACTCAGTACGGATTTTTCACTTTCTGAGAGACTGTCGGATGATATATTATGTACTAATTTATCGACGTCTACTGACAATCTTTGTGGCTGACTCGACTTTCTTAGAAGATTGTCATACTTTTTCGAAAGTTTATCTGTCTTAATATTCTTATTTTTTTCTGTTCGCCAAAAAGCCAAAGTTTCTATGCGATTCCACAATAAAGGGTGAATGATGTTACTTAGTTTAAGGTGTAACTTTAAAAGTTCTTTCTCTGTCTCGGCTAGTTGTTTTCTAGTTTGATGGATTTGTTCTTTTAATAACGCCTTACTAGCATTTTGAAGTATGGTGTTAGTTTTTCTAGTTTTAGTATGATAAGACAACCGTGTAAAAGTAGGAAGTAAATCGCTGTCACGACACTTAATTTGACAGGTTAGATCACATAAAAGATTAGTTTTCTTACCTCTCAGTTTCTCATACATCTTGATTGTCTTGAAAATCTCCTCCCCGTAGAGGTGTATAGTGTTGATTTTTACTCCTTCACGGATGGAAATTCAATCCACCCCAGAATACAATTTACTCTAGAGTTAGAGGAAAACAACAAACTACCATTTTTAGATGTTTTGGTCACAAAACTACATAACGGACATTTCGAATACACCGTGTATAGAAAACCAACACATAAAGACAGATATCTAAATGCGAAATCACATCATCACCCAGCACAAATTCAAGCTGTGGCAAATACTCTAATATCTAGATCCGTGCGACTAACTGAAACACAGACGAGACAAAACGAACTTAAGGTAATATCTAGTGCTTTAAAGAAAAATGGCTACACAAATCGCACCATAGAGAAAGCTATTAATGCACAAATTTCCCGAACAACGAACAACAAAAAAATATGAACAGGGAAAGCAAGGAGTAGTCTTACCATATGTAAAAGGCACAACAGACAGAATCGGAAGAATTCTGAGGAAACACAACATACAAACAATACACAAGCCACAAACAACTATAGGTAAACTACTCGGAAACCCAAAAGATAAAATCAAACTGGAAAACCACGGAGTGTACATATTCCGTGCCAGGACTGTGAAAAGTTGTACGTAGGGCAAACTAACAGGCGAATATCAGCAAGAGTGGAAGAGCATAAACTCAGCATCAGAAATAAACAAACAACCTCAGCTTTATTCCTACATCATCAGGAAACCGGCCATAAAATAAATTTCGATGGGTGTAGGGAGATTGCCAATATAGAACATTATAAGACCAGAATAATCCGAGAAGCCATAGAAATTAAAAGCAAGGTGATTTAAATAAAAGGGACGAATCATTAAAATACCAATATATATATATATAATCGACAAATCTAAAATCGCAAAAACTCAAGCGCAATTAGCGCAACAACAACAGCACCACCCGGAAAACATAAATAACGACCAACGCCTGCGCAGATATATATATATATATATATATATATATATATATATATATATATAGTCTCTATATATATATATATATATAAATATATATATTTTATATACGTCATATATAAACTGTTCTTTTATAGAATATATATATATATATATATACATTGTATATATATATATATATATATATATATATATATATATATATTATATATATATATATATATATATATATATATATATATATATATATATATATATATATATATATATATATATATATATATATATATATATATATATATATATATATATATATATATATATATATATATATATATATATATATATATATATATATATATATATATATATATATATATATATATATATATATATATATATATATATATATATATATATATATATATATATATATATATATATATATATATATATATATATATATATATATATATATATATATATATATATATTATATATATATATATATATATATATATATACCGGGTGTTCAGTTAAGGGCGTACAATATCTATATCTCAAGAACCCTTGACTGCAGCCAATTATAAAAAAAAAAATTCATGACTAAAATGGCAACGAGGAATCGTCCAAAAATATTTTTAACTTTGCAAATTGGCCGTAAGGGGGCGCAACTGTCAAAATGAAAATACAAATTTAAAATTTGAGCAAAATTACTAAATTAAGATATAAGTTTTATAACGTCATTGGAAATATGAGTCAATTTTCTATGAATTCGCTTTAAGCCAAATTTTCATTATTTAATAATAAGGGTGGGGGAAACAAATGTGTGTTGTCATATTTAAATCGCTATATCTTGTACACTTCTTAACCAATTTTAATGAACAAGGTGTCATATGAAAGATAATTTTTACATCTCTTAATGGACTTCTGCAGTGATATAAATTAGTTTTAAAAAAAGAAGTCAGATGGCGCTATCCAATGTGGTTAGAGTTTTCTTGAAATTTTTCTAAAATTTCAAATGGATCGGTATGCTTTACCTTATAAATTATAAAAGTGAATTATAAAATCTACATTTTGGCGAAAACCGCATATCGAAATCTTTATTCGTTTCGGAGTTGTTGCTAAATAACTGGTGATAAAAGAAGCAAAAACAAAAAAATCGAGTTTTATGAAGTTAGTATCTGACAAATAAATGATATTATGGAATTAATTAAAGCATGTTAAAGGTTTACTTAATAACCAGATTAAAAAATCTTAATTGAACTAATTGTAAGTAGTAATATTTTTATTTGCCTTCCATCACACTTTATCCAGGCTTTGGACTGGTCCAAACTTTAGCAGACTATTAAAATTTGGAGCGTGTTTAAAGGCCAACGGGCCATAACAAAGCAGAATAACATAACGAGTAACGTATGAAAAACCTTCGTGGCAAAAATACGAAGAAACAGGTAACGAGTAACAAGAACAAGAACAAAATTTTCAGAAAAATTAGGCATTTATGGGATATGTTCAAAATGTTTTCCATCATTCTGAATACAGCGGTACAGCCTTTGTTGTGTTGACGAGACAGCAGTTTAAATTTATATACGGATATGCTGTTTATAGCCGTTCTAATTCTCTCGATATATTTTCTCGCGTTGTTGGTCGAGTTTTGTAAACGAGTATCTTTTATTCTTCCCCATAAATAAAAATCGAGACAAGTTAAGTCCGGTGACCTGGCTGGCCAAAGAAATAAACTTCCTCTTCCAATCCACCGGAAAGGGAACTGCTGGTCAAGGTAGTGACGCACTTGGTTTGAAAAATGGGCAGGACATCCATCGTGTTGAAACCACAAATTTCTTCTTGTCGCGAGGGTCACGTTTTCTAATAACTGTGGCAGCTCATTAATTAAAAATTGAAGGTATAATTCACCATTTAGAGTCCTATCAAAGATAAAAGGCCCGATAATCTTTCCTTCAACAATTCCGCACCATACATTCACTGTCCAACGATGTTGATGGTCGACTTCACGCATCCAATGAGGATTATTATCACACCAGTAATGCATGTTGTGCAAGTTTACTCTACCATTTGGTAAATGAGGCTTCATCTGTCCATAGTACTTTATCCAAAAAACGGCGATCTTTTATCATGTTGAGAAGCCAATGACAATAATTTAAGCGATTGTCGAAATCCAAGTTAGTAAAGCCTGGTGCAAAACAATATGATATGGATGCATGTTAAAATCCATCAAAATTTTATGAATGGAGCCAACTGAAAGTCCCAAGTCCCTAGAAATTTCGCGAATACTAGCATGTGGATCAACATTGATATAAGCTAAAACGTTTATGATATTCGTCTCATTTCTGACTCTGCGATGCCTTATTTGAGTCGAAGTTGGTTGAACTCTGCCAGTTTCTCTGATCGTCTTGCCAAAAGTAAACACGTGCCTGGAATGATGCGTCGATTAGGGTACTGCAAAGCATACTCCCTTGAAGCTCTGGCTGCATTTCGAAAGCACTCAAAATACACACCTAACATATAAATATCTTCATTTGTAAATATTTTTACTTTAGTAACGGAAACAAGAATAAACTTTCTTTCACAAGACAATAAACAAACCAAAATGACAGTTACTGCTTTTATTGCCATTACAAAGAGTCGCAATGTGTCTGTTGTTTTTCACGGCTTACTGTGACATTACAATGAGGCAAATAAGAAATAAGAACGCAATACCTCATATATTTATGACATTGCTTACAATTAGTTATATTAAGATTTTTTAATATATTAAGTAAACCTTTAACATGCTTTAATTAATTCCATAATATATTTATTTGTCAGATATAACTTCATAAATCGATTTTATATTTGCTTCTTTTATAGTTATTTATATATCCGATATATATAAAGATTTCGATATGCGGTTTTCGCCAAAATAGATTTTATAATTCACTTTTATAATTTATAATAAAGCAAGTGTGTCCGAAATTGGTTATGACAGTATTGGGATCTCGGAAACCGTGATAGTTACAAAAACGTTTAAATGGAGAAAGTTTTAGACAATTATGTTTGTAATTTAACGCCGTTTTGCTCGCGATTCTATCTTTTTTAGTTTTTGAGATATTTTGAAAAAACCAAAAAACTGCATTTTCGAAAAAGTCCTATAATTTATTTATTTATGAAAATTTTCAAAATCTGTAAGAACATTATTAAGGCAACTTTTTACGTAGAGTGCACCTATTAAGTCAGATTTTACATACAACGTTTCGATTTTCTAGAACCATCATCAATTTTGTTTTTTCTTATGGCCGCTGTGTTCGATTTTAACAGTTTTGAAAAGAGTATTTCTTTAGCTTTTCAACGGTGTATCACACTTTGTAATTAGGTTATTACTAAAGGTGCAAAAAGTGCGTAGAGGAAATATTTAAACGTTTTTTGGAATTATCAAAGTAAAAAGTTAAAAATTAATAGTGTTAAATAGCAATATATTGTAATTTAACATCCAGTTCTACAAAAAATCAGTAAAAACTACTTAATAACATAATTGATTCGTGCACAATGTTCACACATGTTCAAACTACCACCCGCATATAACACTAACATCTTTGCCCAAGTAGGCTTTGCGTTTGAAATAAGACTGTTTAAACATTTTTTCGAATTATCGATATAAATTAAAATTTAATAGTTTCAAATAGCAATATTTTTAAATTGGACATTAAATTCTGCATAAAATCAGTAAGTTCTACTCAGTAACATTAATACTATGTGCACTGCACATAATGTACCCCGAAGAACGACTGTCGACAGAACTTCTTTTCAAGCGCTGCACTGATTAGAAGCTTGCTAGGGTTAGCCAATTTTAAGAATCGCAACAGAAAGTATGCAAGTATGACAAGGAATGGAATAGGCAAATATTAGAATATTTTAATGAAAATCTGGTTTTTTCCATAAGAAGAATTGAAACAGAACTTCACATTCTGAAGTCAACCGTTCATGGCGATTTAAAAGTACTAACCTTACAAGAATTAACAGAAAATCAGTATGAACTACCTACTCAATAAAATTAATAAAAAAATGCTACATAATACTAGGATTAAAAATGTTGACCGTTTTTTTCTATGCAGTGTCCGCATTTCCTTTCAACTGTTCTGATTACCCGTTGAATGGTATTTCTATTTATATTTTCTAGAATATTTCGGGTTCGCTGCTCAAGAACTTGCCTATTTTCTGGGGGGTCAAATTCGTATATTTCATTTTTCGCACATCCCCATAAATAAAAATCCAACGGCGTGATATCCGGGGATCTAGCTGGCCAGCGGACAGGACCACTGTTGGATATTACGTTTTCACCAAAAGTTGTTGTTAAAAAGGTTTGTACATCCCTGCTGTTATGTGCAGGACAACCGTCTTGCTGAAACCACAAGCTATTAAACTGATCATCTGGCACAGCTTCTCGAATGGCAGGAACTATTTGATTCTGTAACATGGCAAGGTATCTTGGGCCTGTCAGTGTCTGATCAAAAATAAAGGGACCAATGAGACGATTTCCTAAAAAGTAATGGAAAATATTGAATTATAAGCAATTCAATTAGACTATGTTTATCTTACCAAGCATCCCGCACCACACATTAAAACCAAATCGCTCTTGCAGCCTGCGTGGATCGCGTAGTTGCGGATTTTCAATAGCCCAATAATGGTGATTTTTTTTATTAAAAATGCCACAGTTTGTAAAATGAGTCTCATCTGACCAAATGACTTTATTGCAAAAAGCGGGATTTTCTCGACATCTATTGATATACCAATTACAAAAAACAATTCTTCTTTCGAAATCACCTGCTTGAAGTCCTTGCACAATTGTTGGCTTGTAAGGACGATATTTAGTTACTTTTAAGACGCCATGAACGGTAGATTTTGGAATTTGAAGTTCTGTTTCGCTTCTTCTTGTAGATGAAGTCGGATTTTCATTAAAATATTCTAGGATTTGCCTATTGCGTTGCTCGTTGTCTTTTGCATACTTCTTTGTGCGAATCTTATTAAAACTGCCAAACTCAAGCAAGTTTCTAACCAGCGTTTGAAAATAAGTTCTGCCAGGCTGCCGTCTTTCGGGGTACGTGTCAAAATACACATCCATGGCCCTGTTTGCATTTCTTTCATTTTTAATATAACACACTAACATATCAAACATTTCTTCATTAGAAAAGTTTAACGCCATTGTAATCCTTATTAAAACAGCGATGAATGTTAAATAAAACTTAAACGTTGCATTTTTGACAGATTAAAAGCATTCTATTATTTCAAAACCAAAGATGTTAGTGTTATCTGCGGCTGGTCATTTGAACATTTGTGAACATTGTGTAATGTTATTGAGTAGTTTTTACTAATTTTTTGTAGAACTGGATGTTGAATTACATATTGCCTTTTAACACTATTAATTTTTAATTTTTTACTTTGATAATTCCAAAAAACGTTTAAATATTTTCTCTACGCACTTTTTGCACCTTTAGTAATAACCTAATTACAAAGTGTGATACACCGTTGAAAAGCTAAAGAAATACTCTTTTCAAAACTGTTAAAATTGAATATAGCGGCCATAAGAAAAAACAAAATTGATGATGGTTCTAGAAAATCGAAACGTCGTATGTAAAATCTAACTTAATAGGTGCACTCTACGTAAAAAGTTGCCTTAATAATGTTCTTACAGATTTTGAAAATTTTCATAAATAAATAAATTATAGGACTTTTTCGAAAATGCAGTTTTTTGGTTTTTTCAAAATATCTCAAAAACTAAAAAAGATAGAATCGCGAGCAAAACGGCGTTACATTACAAACATAATTGTCTAAAACTTTTTCCATTTAAACGTTTTTGTAACTATCACGGTTTCCGAGATCCCAATACTGTCATAACCAATTTCGGACACACTGTATATATATATATAAATATATATATATATATATATATATATATATATATATATATATATATATATATATATATACATACATACATATATATATATATATATATATATATATATATATATATATATATATATATATATATATATATATATATATATATATATATATACATATATATATATATATACATATTTACTGTAACATACTACTCATATGGCCAGGGCGCTAAAAGTAAGCACGTGTGGGCGCTTAACTTCGATGGCTTCTGATTGGTCGACCATTGCCATAGCAACGGAGAGTTACATGCACCGGGGAGACCACGCGCGCTGCCTTGTTGCCAATTTATGCAAAATCTCTTAAAATAAAGAATTGTATATCGCTCTCTTCCTGTAATGTAGGGATTCACGAGTTTTTATTTAACTTCACGCTTTCCTATCTAAATAACTGCCTAAAATTCAAATTTGGAAGTCAATTCTGATAAACATTCCAATTTTCGATTGTGCTATACATAATACCTATAAAATAATACTTCTAGAGGATGTGTCTAAATTTAGTAACCAAATGTTAAACTTTTTTTATTATTGAATGTTAGATCAGAAATACAGCATGACCAAAAAAATAAAAACCTCCATTTTGAAAATCATATCTTATAAGCACACAAAATTATCATAAAATATTTCACGGTGCGTTTGATTGGGGCCTGACTGGATCACATTATTTTTTAAATATTTATATAGTTATTACCTTCTTAGATTATCTTAAAAGCTTGTCACAAGAAATTCATTCATATTTATTTCAACAGACGTAGTATAACGCATATATATTTCGCGGGAAGTTTATTTCATTGTTAAACAATATATTGATAAAATAAAGAGATACAATTAAACTATCAAACCACAAGAGGTACATATTTTTCTAAATCTTTTTAGAACGTTTTATTAAAAATATATGTTTTATTGAAATTTATGTAAAAAGTTCATTTTTGTTATCTTTTTGATCAAGCTTGACATGTGCATTCAAATTGCGATTTCAATACTTCATATATGTGTATAGCAGTATTAGCAAATAACTAAAATTTGTATTTAGATAATTATTTTTGAAAACCATTGACGGAAGAATCGTCCTAAAATCTCTTTTAGATAAAGGGTTATAGAAAACAATGTAGTTACAAACATATTGCACCCCTAAAAGTGCTGAATTTTGAAAAACCTGTTCTGTAACATTTCACGACAAACCATTCCTTAATACTGGTAGATGCGTTTGTTATATAAGAAAATTCTGTGCAAAGTTCCTAGACCCGATTAATGGGGTGTCCTATTGTTTAAAAAATATAACTTGGCACATTCCAGCTATTTGACCGACTTTGTGTAATTAAAATTATTACGTTCTAATAGATCTTAAAATTTCTGCATCAAATTTCTTTACCTCGTATAGTATACGCGCATAGAATAAATTAAAAATTATAATTAAAATATCTACCACTATTAATGATCCATTGTAATCTCATTTAAAGCAAATCTGAAAAATCTAAAACTTGGAGAATGTCTTCTCGAATTATCACCCACAATATCGACAGTGTTCTCCAGATTTATTGGCCATTATTTACAAAATAATCTAAAAGTGAAAATGTACTACTTTTAAAAGTTAAAACCTCAATCCAAAACTCAACAATTCATCAAAGAACGCTCTGAAATTAATATCATATTTTTGTTCCTACACGCGCTAAATCGAGATCGCTACATAACACTTTATCGGCATCGTCGCATAGCTTTAAAATCCCGACGAGCGGTAGTGATCTTGATCTATATTAAGGATATTAAACATTCAGCGCTGAGACGCGTGAACTGGTAGAACGTGTGTTAGGAAAGAGTTTTTGCACGTCTTTCCCGTATATAAAGTCAAAGGTCGTACTTATGGGCATACATTCGTGACTGCAAATATTGTCGTGTTTGCCCAATCTAAACGCCATCACAATCCTTGCATGGTACCTGATATACTCTATGTGTCTTCTTTAATGTTGAAGTTTTTGTCTTAAGTTTCGTGTAGTGTTGATCCAGCAAATTATACATACCCCCTATGAGCAACTTGTAGGTTATATTTAGAGAATAAATGTTTCAATTGTTCGGATAGCCCCTGTATATATGGCAGTGTTAAGTAACTTTTCTTTGTTTTGTTTGATTGAATTGTTTTGTTTAAAATAATAAAATTTAATATAATATCGCCAAAGAGCGAGTTGCAAACAGTATGTTGTTGTGGTCGTCTTCTTTGTTACATATCGAGCAGTTCCTAAAATATGTGAAATTTCTTATAAAATTTTGTAATTATAATGGATTACTTACGTTTCATGGTAAGTCAAAAGAAATACGAGTTTTTATTGTAAAGTGTAGATATTCTATTTCAGCATTTAGGATGAACTTTTTGATAAAAGCAAGGGTGTTCCTGCCAAAACGTCAACACATTTTTTTAAAACTGACAATGACAAAATGTGAAGTAAAAATGTGACATCACAAATACCTAAGTCACAAATACTTTTTTTTTCGGACCTATACCCAAGAAAATTGTAAATATTAACTTCCGTTCATTAAAAGTTTTTGATGATGCCATTTAGATAAAAATTTCAAATTTTGGGATTAACGTAAGGTCAAGGGGTACTTCTTTTTTGAAATATTTTCACTTCCTGTCACTTCCGGTTTAACCGGAAGTTGGTATCAACTTGCTTATTTTAAATGGAACAGCCTGTATTTTATGATATTTTTGGATTCTACGGAGAATTTTAATGCTATTTTATGCAGCATGTCCTATACCTAGGTTCAAGCGTTTTTAAGATATTTGACTTTGAACCGAAAATGAGCCTTCGGGGTACCAAGTTTTAAAATCTCATATTTTTGTAAGTTTTGAAGATATAATCTTCATATTTTGCAGACGATCGGTATATAATCTTAGGTTTCAATTTTTTTTATTGAATTTGTCTATTTTTATGGTGTCCTAAATTCATCAAACATTCACATTTTCAAAGCCGCTAAAGTCCGTTTTTTTAAATGGGACATCCTCTGACTTTATGCACTATCAAATGTAGAATTTCATTTTCTATCGAACTGTATTAAGGTTCCCTATAACTATTCGTAACCATTTTCGAAATAATTGGGTTTTATAAATATATCGTATGTATTTGCTTAAATGTTTACATGTTCCAATGGTGAGCCATGGAAAAACAATTGAGATCCCATATCCAATATGACAGAGGATTAGTATGCGTTATTTATCGAAAGCTGTCAGTGATAAACTAAATCTTCTAAATCGAAATGGAAGAATACTCAAACGCTGATATTTTCAATCTATTTTATATTCATGGAGAATGCTATAAAATTTTAGAGAGAACGTGTCGTGTGTTTAATGAATCTAGAGCGAACATCATTGCACCCTTATTTCTTCCAAAACGTGCAAGCCTTGGGACCTGGTGATGACGTCTGAGGAGTAGAATTTTGCGAATTCATGTTTTTGAAAATTCAAGAGGACCCTCAATTCCTTTCCAAAATATTTTGGACCGATGAAACGAACATTTCTGGGCAGCAGAAAATCCGCGCGCTTTACGCGAAACGCGTTCTTAAGAGAGGTTTAGCTTCAATGTTTTCGGTATAGTATTAAATGATCAGGTGCGGTACTGTATTTATGAAGACAATTTAAACAGTGATAAGTATTTGGAAATTCTACGAAGGACGGTTTCTGAATTTATAGAAGAAATACCTATTGGTGAGCTGCAAAGTTATTGGTATCAATTAGATGGGGCATCAGCACATAATTCCGCTGCAGTTTATCTCCAATTATCTCGATTTTTTGAAGATCGCTGGATTGGTCCCAATGGCCCTTGGAGATGGCCCCCGCGATCGCCTGATTTAACACCCCTAGACTTTTATTTATGGGGATTTATCAAAGGTTAAGTCTATGCTTCCCCAGTAAATAACCAACAATATTTACTGGACAGGATACGAACAGCTTTTGCCGAATTCGAAAACGGACAAATTCAACGGGCCACAGCAACTGTACAAAGGAGAATTGAAATGTGTCTTCAAATGAACGGACAACATATAGAACATTTGTTATAATTCAATTTTATTATTTTATTTATTTATTGTTGATTGTTAGATTGCACATATAATTTTTAAGTTCACTAAAACAAGTTTAGAACAGTCTCGAACTTAGTAGATATGTTTAAAAATAATGTAAACAATTTAATACATTTTTTATAACTTTAACTTTTCCGAAACGAAAAAATTTCGTTTCAATCCTCTTAAATTTTCTCTTGTTCACTGACGATAAATGAGGATGTTTTTCATTAAAAACATGGCACGTTCTCTCCAATATTTTGTAACATTCTCCGCGAATATAAAATAAATTGAGAATATCAGCTTTTGAGTGTTATTTTATTTTAATTTAAAAGTTTCAAATCAGCGGTCATGTTGAATAGAAAAGCACAACAATTGTTTTTCCATGCCTTACTACGGGAAGGTGTAAGAATTTAGCAAATACATATAATAGTTTAATAAAAACCTGATTATTTCGAAAATGGTTACGAATAGGTATAGCGAACCTTAATACAGTTCGATAGAAAATGAAATTCTACATTTGATAGTGCATAAAGTTATAGGGTGTCCCATTTAAAAAAACGGACTTTAGCGGCTTTGAAAATGTGAATGTTTGCCGCTGAATTTAGGACACCCTGTATAAAAATAGGCAAATTCAACAAAAAAAAATAGAAACCTAAGATTATTTACCGATCGTCTGCAAAATATGAAGATTATATCTTCAAAACTTACAAAAATATGAGATTTTAAAATTTGGTACCCCGAAGGCTCATTTTTGATTCAAGGTCAAGTATCTTAAAAATGCTTGAACCTAGGTATAGGACATGCTACATAAAATGGCATTAAAATTGTCCGTAGAATCCAAAAATATCATAAAATACAGGGTATTCCATTTAAAATAAGCAAGTTGATACCAACTTCCAGTTAAACCGGAAGTGACAAGAAGTTGAAAATATTTCAAGAAAGAAGTACCCCATGACCTTACCTTAATCCCAAAATTGGAAATTTTTATCTAAATGGCATCATCAAAAACTTTTAATGAACGGGTTGCGTGAATAACCCTATACGTAGATAAGGCAAAAGTCAACTCTCAATGACAGTTTTGTTGTCAGAAAAAAACTGTCATTCTGCACTATCATAGAAAGATATATTATTTACATACCACATCATACTCGGCGAGTTTTTTGGCTCTGGTCTCCCTCTTCGGACCATGATACAAATTGTAGGAGACGAGACCACGCTTCAGTCGCCGATCTATTTCTCCAGACCACTGATTAATTAAGCTAGCTGGGCAGATAATTAAACTACCTAAAAAAATTATATAAGAAAACACCGCCTATTACAACACCAGTTTTTTTGTCATGTAAATTTACCCTTACACAGAAACAACAACAACCTATTCGTTGGAATATAATTCAATTTACAGTTTTTAAGTTTATAACATACTTCAAAAAAAGAGGGGGTCCTGCTTTTTTTTATGTATATACATCGATTAATCCGCGACGGTTTGACTAATTTGTGTGAAATCTTCGGGAAGATTTAGGATGTTACTGGAGTGCTGCCATAGCAAGTATATTGAAAAAATGTTAACAATGGCGCCATGGTATAAATAAATAATCTAGACTATCAATAATGGTACATATACATTAAATTCAGAATAAAGCTTCAAATTTGTGACTTATGTGGATAGTATCGGTCACCAAGTGGAAAAGTTAATAAAACTTTTGATTTTTTTTTTGAGAACAAGTATGACATTTTATGGAATTTATATTTTTTATATTTACATTTATATTTATTTATTTAGTTAGGAAATCCTAATACAATATGCTATCTTATTAAATTAAATTGTTGCATAATAAAAAGAAAATGTTACATAATAAAAGAAACGTAGAATCTTATAATTATACATTAAACATTTAAGCTTAAAATTACAAAATACAGAATAAAATTACATACATTAAGTTAGGGTTACTTATTTATTATTTGACTATATTGTTTGCAAGGAACATATTTGTAGGTCTAAAAAATCACAGTAAGTTTTTATTTATCAAGGATGTGTTTCTTTAAAAGATTCTTAGAGGTATTTACAGTTATTGCATTTTTAATGTTGTTAGGAATTTCATTAAATTCTTTTAGTCCCTTGAATAGCAAGGATTTCATTGTTGCTGAGTACCTTATATGATAATCGTTGCAATTTGTAGTAAAATAACTATGGATATCGTTTCTTAGTGTAGTAAACTCTTTAAAATATTCCGGTAACAAACCTTTTCTTAATTTATAAATAAAGATCATTGTTAGATAATACAAACATTGTTTTACTGACATCCATTTTAATATACCCAACATAACCTTCATTGGTGTATGCCTACTGCTTCGTAACACCAATCGCATTCCCCTATTAAATAGTATTTGGAGATGTTTAATCTGGTCTTTTGACATTAAATAAAGCATGCTAGCACAATAATCAAAGTGAGGTTGTACTATGCTCTTGAATAACGTTGTTCTTGCAGCGAGTGTAAGGAACCTCACTGCCCTAGCAAAAAAATATAGTTTTTTTACGTATTTTCTTTTTTAAAAACTCAAAATGCTTGTTAAGACTTAGTGAATTGTCTAGCTCAAAACCAACATACTTTATATGTTCCACCCATTGAATATCCTTTCCATCAAATTCCAGATGAATTGTTTTTGTATCAATTTTATTTAGTTTTTGTTTTGTACTTATTATAATTGCTTTTGTTTTTTCTACATTTAATTTTAACTTGTTAATTTTAAGAAACTTATCAATATTTAAAATTAGCATGTCTGCTAACTCGGAATTCGTATAATGAAACAGACTTTCAGTACTTGGTCAGAATAATTGAATTCTTGATGCATCAAAAAATGCGTATTAATTCCTAAAATACATGACCCAAATTTCATAAAGATATCTACAGTAGTGACAAACTTATTGTAAAAAAAGTATTTATTTTTTAAAACTTTGACACCCTGTATCTCAAAATATTTCTTCTATATTTTTCCCACTATATGAGACAAGGGTGTCATCAGCGAACAACCTCTGTCCCATCAGATATTCCCCAAACCAATTCAACGCTTTACCACTTATCTTATAAAATTGCAATTTTTTCAACAAGATGTCACAGTCTATTGTTTCAAAAGCTCTTTCAAAATCAAAAAAAATAGCAATTACGTATTTTCTATCGTCCACTTGTGTCTTCCATTTGGACAATGTTAGTTGTAGAGCAGTCTCACATGAGTGTCTTTTTCGAAAACCTGACTGATTTCCCAAAAATAAATTATTGACATTAAAGTATTCCAATATTTGTTCAAAAACTGCTCTCTCCAGTACTTTCTCTAAACATGGCAGAGAGTTTACCGGCCTAAATTTGGAAACGTGGTTTGCATTTGCTACTTTTTGTATTGGTGTTACTTTGCTAGTTTTAAGTTCATTAGGGAACTTGCCGCTATGTAGTGATGTATTAACGAAATGCAATAAGACGTGTCCTATGCTGTTAATGGTGTTTTTTAGAAATAGTGAGTTGAGATATTCCCTACATTCTTTTTTTAATTTTAATCTTTTAATAATCTTTGACAGTTCATCAAAAGAAATAGTTACAAATTAATTTAATGGTTTCTCTATCAAAAACATATTTTGACATCTCCACTCCTCAGGAAGATATATACTCTTTACGATGCTTTCACTACTGCTCACAAAATAATCATTGAACAAACATGCAGCCTCCTTTTCACTATTTGCATTTAAAATATTGTCACTGTCACTCAGGCTGCCGAAATTTATGTTTGTGTAACTTATCTGACTTTCAGGCACTTTATATAAACCTTTGAGCAATATCCACATTTTTCTACTATTACGCTTATTTTCTTCAATTTTTAATTCATAAAAACCAAACTTCTTTTGTTTTAAAAGATTTACAAAACCATTTCTTTTTTCCTTATACTCTGCTCAACATAACTCTCTATTTTCAGTGTTCTCGTTAAATCTTTTGTATGCCGTACTTTTCTCTTTTGCTTTAATTTTTTTTTAACTTAATTTAGTTATTCATATAGAAGATTCCAATGCAAACTTTTTTAATAACAGTGACTACTAATTTTAAATGTGCTCAGATTATTTGTTGCGTTTAGATTGGCAAACAAAAATCTTTTTTGGCTTTTTTGCAACCGAATAAAAATATCTAAATTTAAATCAATTTAAAGTTAGATACGTTTATTCAGTTTAGAAAAAGCCAAAAAAGACTTTTGTCTGTCAATGACTAATTAACTTGCATGGATTAAAAAAAAACATTGGAATAAATAACAGTAAATTCAAGAACACAAATTGACAGTGTAAATAGCAATGATGATATTCTAGACGTGTCGGTGAAAAAAGTTCCAAAACGAAGTAATCATGATTAAAAAAATTGATGTGGAAAACTATACTAGGGCTAAAATTATGCGTGACATAGATTAAATAAAAAACTGTGAGTAGAATTAAATTCGTGATTTTGGTTAGGCAAACCTAGCGATATAAATCTTTTTTTTTCAAATTTTAATAACAAATGTTAATATCAGTGTCAATTATTGTAGTTGAATACAAAAAAGTATATTTACCAAACAACCCAAATTTTTATTCAGTTGCAAAAAAGCCAAAAAAGATTTTTGTTTGCCACTCTAAACGCAACAAATAATCTGAGCACTTTTAAAATTAGTGGTGATTGTTATTAAAAAAGTTTGCATTGGAATCTTCTATCTATATGAATAACTTGGCTTAATTCAAAAGATTTATAATACAAAAAAAAAAGTTTCCAGAATACAAGAAGATTGCAACAAAATATAAAATTGCTAGAAACACATTTAAACAAGAGGAAAGAAGAAATATTATAATCAAATTGATAGCAATAAATACAGTAAAAGAATGTAGAAAGTATTTAAATTGTTATAAAACCATCAAGAAAATGGGAAACTATATTTTTCCCCCTCCGGTGCAATTTTTAAACTTTCCAAAAATAACCTGTACAGGGTGATCCAAATAATTTAGTTATTTTGGTTATTTTATAAATTAGCAAAAATTGTTTCAAACAAAAGCTGTATGATTCGATCCGCTTTTCATATGCTTATATTTTAATGTATACAGGGTGTCTCAAAAATGCAAGGCAAGTAGGAACTGAGTTTTTCTAAATATAGTATACCACATTTTTTAATGTTTTTTGAATTTTATATTAAGTCTGCATCATGTATCAATAATTAGCGGTTTGGACATATCGGAGGGTTTAGAATTATGAAATACTACGATTTTTTTGGATATAATTTAATAACCATTTTGATACCTGCTTCTACCTGGAGATAAAGGTTTAGTTTTCGAATATCATGACACTGATGATTTAGTGCTTGACTTTTTTTTGTGCTAATACTTAAAAAATGAACTATTCAATTGCTGAAATAGAATTGAATTCATACGAAGAAGTTACTGTAAGAAACATCATCTCTAAGAAATAAAAAAGAAAGGGAGGAAATAAAGAAAGAAGAAAGAGATATTAATATATTACTTAATTTTTAAGAAAATCTATCAGAGACTGTCACAGTTATAAGGTATGAACTACGAAACAAGATAAATAGTTATGGAGCAGGTCAGGGAACTTTAAAGCAAAACCGATACGACGATTTTAAAATTAGGCTTGAATTTGTTCAAATTATAAGACCAACTCCTAATCAAGATCCTGATTAGTTTAATAACATTTTATTGTATACATAATGTGAAATACTATAAGCACATTATTAATATTACAAATACAAGAACATGATGCATGAAAAATTTGCATAGTGTGAAAATGTGTGTTTACTATAAGGGAGTTTATTTAAAAAGTTTCCAGTTACGTTATCTGCCTAAATAAATTTTGAAATTGTCTAAAACACTTTCATTCATAAAGAAGAAACTTTTTTAGCGAAAATTTGAATGGCACCCCTTCAACCCCCTAATACATGTGGAATAAGGTCGCGTGGTATTTTGTTTGAAAGCTCTTTTTACCCTTACCTCATCTTGAAGGTTTAAACCGCCTTCACTTTTTAAAACAAAATGACGACATGTTATTGATTTTAAACCAAAAAAACCGAAAAAATACGAACATTTTAGATTTTTCAAAATTTTAACCTCATCATTTTGTCGTGGAAAATGATGGCAATCTGAAACTTTTAAGATAAATTAAGGGTGAAATTACCTTTCATATAAATTTAGAAATTTTAATATGCTCTAAGGGTTTGGGGCGTTGAGGAGAGGCATCATCCATTCTCATAAAAAAAAAACCTTAATAAATTTGTTGACGTGTTTTGGCAAACAATGTTAAACATATCTATTTAACATGAAAGAAAGTTTTGAAATAAAAGATAGATAAAAATTTATATAAGTACTTGTTAATGCAATACCCATATATTTTATAAACATATAATAAGTAAATCTTTTAGTTCCTAGATCGCCTCGTTTCTTATATAGATCTTTTTTTAATGTAAAATATAAGGTTATGTTGAATTCTAAGATATTTTAATAACCAAGCCATTAGTGTCTAGATTGGCTTGTTTTTTTTTTAAATTTGTTTTGTAATTCTCTTTTTTATTTTATATAATATAAGCAGTTTCTATATCGCCACGTTTTTTTTACGGATTTTAACAATCTATTTTACTAACATGAAATATAAGAAATTCATTCATTATTATAATATTTTAATACCCAAGCTTTGAGTTTCTTGATTGCCTAGTTTTTTGTTTGGATTGTAATCCTCTTTTTTATATAATACAAAATATAGGCACATAGGCAGTTTCTAGATTGTTTTTTTTTACAGATTTTAATAATCTTTTTTATATAATATGAAGTATAATCGATTTATTAAATATTAAAATATTTTAATACTTAAGCTTAAGATTGCCACGTGTTTTTATACAGGGTTATTCACGCAACCCGTTCATTAAAAGTTTTTGATGACGCCATTTAGATAAAAATTTCAAATTTTGGGATTAAGGTAAGGTCAAGGGCTACTTCTTTTTTGAAATATTTTCAACTTCCTGTCACTTCCGGTTTAACCGGAAGTTGGTATCAACTTGCTTATTTTAAATGGAACACCTTGTATTTTATGATATTTTTGGATTCTACGGAGAATTTTATTGCTATTTTATGTAGCATGTCCTATACCTAGGTTCAAGCGTTTTTAAGATACTTGACCTTGAACCAAAAATGAGCCTTTGGGGTACCAAATTTTAAAATCTCATATTTTTGTAAGTTTTGAAGATATAATCTTTATATTTTGCAGACGATCGGTAAATAATCTTAGGTTTCTATTTTTTTCATTGTATTTGTCTATTTTTATACAGGGTGTCCTAAATTCAGCGGCAAACATTCACATTTTCAAAGCCGCTAAAGTCCGTTTTTTTAAATGGGACCCCCTACAACTTTATGCACTATCAAATGTAGAATTTAATTTTCTATCGAATTGTATTAAGGTTTCCTATACCTATTCGTAACTATTTTCGAAATAATGCTTACACCTTCCCGTAGTAAGCCATGGAAAAACAATTGTTGTGCTTTTCTATTCAACATGACAGCTGATTTGAAAGTTTTAAATTAAAATAAAATAACACTCAAAAGCCGATATTCTCAATTTATTTTTATATTCGCGGAGAATGTTACAAAATATTGGAGAGAACGTGCCATGTTTTTAATGAAAAACATCCTCATTTATCGCCAATGAACAAGAGAAAATTGAAGAGGATTGAAACGAAATTCTTTCGTTTCGGAAAAGTTAAAGTTATAAAAAATGTAATAAATTGTTTACATTATTTTTAACCATATCTACTAAGTTCGAGACTGTTCTAAATTTGTTTTAGTGAACTTAAAAATTATAGCAATCTAACAATCAACAATAAATAAATAAAATAATAAAATTGAATTATAACAAATGTTCTATATGCTGTCCGTTCATTTGAAGACACATTTCAATTCTTCTTTGTACAGTTGCTGTGGCCCGTTGAATTTGTCCGTTTTCTAATTCGGCAAAAGCTGTTCGTATCCTGTCCGGTAAATCTTGTTGGTTATTTACTGGGGAAGCATAGACTTTACCTTTGATAAATCCCCATAAATAAAAGTCTAGGGGTGTTAAATCAGGCGATCGCGGGGACCATCTCCAAGGGCCATTGGAACCAATCCAGCGATCTTCAAAAACTCGAGATAATTGGAGATAAACTGCAGCGGAATTATGTGCTGGTGCCTCATCTAATTGATACCAATAATTTTGCAGCTCACCAATAGGAATTTCTTCTATAAATTCAGAAACCGTCCCTCGTAGAATTTCCAAATACTTATCACTGTTTAAATTGTCTTCATAAATACAGTACCGTACCTGATCATTTAATACTATACCGAAAACATTGAAGATAAACCTCTCTTAAGAACGCGTTTCGCGTAAAGCGTGCGGATTTTCTGCTGCCCAGAAATGTTCGTTTTTTTCTATTTATTATTCCTTCTCTAGAAAATTTCGCTTCATCGGTCCAAAATATTTTTGAAAGGAACCTCTTGAATTTTCAAAAACATGAATTCACAAAATTCTACTCGTCGGACGTCATCACAAGGTCTCAAGGCTTGCACGTTTTGGAAAGAATAAGGGTGCATATGATGTTCGCTCAAGATTCTTTGGACAGATGAAGAAGAAATTCCCAAATCGTTTTCTGCAGACGGTATTGAACTTTGCGGGTTTGCGTGGAAATAAGCTAATGTGTTTATTACGTTATCCTCGGCATTTGTCACTGGTTTCGGAACATTTTTTGTAACTTTAACCTTGCCAAAACGCAAAAAGTTCGTTTCAATCCTCTTGAATTTTGACTTGTTCATTGGCGGCAAATCAGGGTGGCGTTCATTAAACACACGACACGTTCTCTCCAAAATTTTATAACATTCTCCATGAATATAAAATAGATTGAGAATATCAGCGTTTGAGTATTCTTCCATTTCGATTTAGAAGATTTAGTTTATCACTGACAGCTTTCGATA
The DNA here is from genome assembly GCA_030620095.1 of Kuschelorhynchus macadamiae. NCBI lineage: Eukaryota > Metazoa > Arthropoda > Insecta > Coleoptera > Curculionidae > Kuschelorhynchus > Kuschelorhynchus macadamiae. The sequence goes on from JAUTXW010005454.1 coordinate 836,138, forward strand.
AATAAGGCATACTAATCATCTGTCATATTGGATATTGGATCTCAATTGTTTTTCCATGGCTCACCATTGGAACATGTAAACATTTAAGCAAATACATACGATATTTTTATAAAACCCAATTATTTCGAAAATGGTTACGAATAGGTATAGGGAACCTTAATACAGTTCGATAGAAAATGAAATTTTACATTTGATAGTGCATAAAGTTATAGAGTGTCCCATTTAAGAAAACGGACTTTAGCGGCTTCGAAAATGTGAATGTTTGCCGCTGAATTTAGGACACCTTGTATAAAAATAGACAAATTCGATAAAAAAAAATAGAAACCTAAGATTATTTACCGATCGTCTGCAAAATATGAAGAATATCAAAACTTACAAAAATATGAGATTTTAAAATTTGGTACCCCGAAGGCTCATTTTCGGTTCAAGGTCAAATATCTTAAGAACGCTTGAACCTAGGTATAGGACATGCTACATAAAATAGCATTAAAATTCTCCGTAGAATCCAAAAATATCATAAAACACAGGGTGTTCCATTTAAAATAAGCAAGTTGATACCAACTTCCGGTTAAACCGGAAGTGACAGGAAGTTGAAAATATTTCAAAAAAGAAGTACCCCTTGACCTTACCTTAATCCCAAAATTTGAAATTTTTATCTAAATGGCATCATCAAAAGCTTTTAATGCACGGGTTGTGTGAATAACCCCGTATATTTTAATATTATTTTTTGTATAATATGAAATACTATAAGCAAATTATTAATATTACAATATTTTAATACCCAACTTTGAGTTTCTAGATTGCCTAGTTTTTTTAATAGATTTTAATAATTTTTTTTTTAAATAAAATAAGCATTATATGTATATTATATGTATTAGTTTAATTTGATGCATTTCTTGATCCATCTGATAATAAAATGTGCCTATTTAATAATCATAAAAGAGTATAACCTTTAAAAAAATAAAAGACAGAATAAAATATTATAATTTAAAAGTTTTGTCAGGTATTTTCAATACGTAGCGTAAGGGGTAAGATCTGTGAATTTTTGCAGTGTTTTGGAGCATAAGGTGTGAGGTCCGATATTTACCTGTGCCAAACTTAAATAGGTTAAGATATCTGGAACTTTTCGAAAATCAAATTGAGCTCTTTATAGACAAACTACCACTTCAAACTCGGCAAAATATAATTTGGCAACAAGACGTAAGCAGTAAGAGACTTTACTCAACATAATTATCAAGTATGGATGGGGAGATGTGGAACAATCAGCTGGATACCTTCTTTTGGAGCTATTGGAAAGATACAGTTTATCGAGAAAAAAAAATACTAATATTGAAGAAATTCATGTCATGGCATTTGTCTCCAGGTATTAGAAAATATCTAAATAGGTAAGCAACTATATCCAGAAAATCGTAGTATATCGTAATTCTAAAACCTTTCATATTTCGAAAACCGTTACATGGTATATTATTTTTAAATGGTATATTATATAAAAAATATACAAAACTTAACATAAAATTCAAAAACACCACACATATGGTATATTATAATTAAAAAAACAAAGTTGGTATTTGCCTTGCTTTGAGACACCCTGTACACATTAAACTATAAATATATAAAAGAGAAAACATGGAACTAAATTGCAAGTTTTATTTTTAAAAGTTTTAAAGGTTATTTTTTTGCAATTAAATCTCACAATCACAAGGGTAAATAGATCATATTTCCTTTAACCATTTTTTTAGATATATCTATAGAAAACTTACTCAAAAACGTAATCGCAATCATACATTAAAAAGTGTTTTAAAACCTAATTTCTTACCCCCATCAAACTTCGTGTGTTTTCCAATATATTCGTTTCTATCTCTGTTTTCATCATCTGAATCCTTATCTTCCTTTTCGATTTGTAAAGTTTTCACTATTAAAGATATCATGGTAAGTGTTTTGCCCAGGCCCATATCATCTGCTAAAATACCTCCTGAAGGCTTAGCTTTCTCCCTATTAATAGTTGAAGTTATTGTATATGTCTCTTAATCTAATTTCTGAGATCAGAATAGAGGAATTTAATGCCAGGTTTCGTACCTTTATCTCTAAAGATTCCCTAGAAATTTGAGAAAAATTTGTCGCTAACTTTGGCTCTTATGGCAGGCTTTTTCTCAAATTCCTCACGTATCTTTAGAGATAAAAGTATTAAACCTAGTATATTTATAATGAGCAAAAAGGGACTCATTTGACTGACATATATTATACAGGTAACTCATAATAAAGCCCGTTGGGGGGTGTCAAAATACAACCGGACACCCTGTACAAAGTATTATAACAACCAGACATTTAATAATTCATCTATACCTGAACATTAACCATGCCAACGCCCTTCGCTGGTGTGGCATCAACGGTACTTTAATGCCTTTAGGATCTTCTTCTAGGTCGTCTTCTTTTGGACACGTTTGCAATGCTCCATGAAGTTGCTGCAGCCTATCCAAAGTAACGGCTTTCTGAGCGTTTAGGGTAGATAAAGCTACAAAATAAACAAGACATACATATAGTTGGGAAAGTACTGTTTGCTAAAATACATTTTTTTAAACTCTACTTTATTACATCAAATCATTAAAAACATACTTTTAACGGCCGAAATGCAAAAGTTTGTAAAATCCTGAACGTTTTGTTGGGTATTAATGCGATCTAGTACAACACATTCCATCGAAGTAACTGATAAGTTAGGCTGCCCCTCCTGAGTAGTAAAAAGCTTTTAATAAGCTTTAGTTTACTACTGACACAGGTAACATAACTCACACCAGTTGTAATTGCATACACTTTTAGCTTTTTAATATATTCTTTAACAATCAATTTTTTAGACTTTGAAATATACCTTGTTTTCCAAATGTTTTGGGCAACACAGCGTTAGCTCCCTCTTGAATATCTTCCCAAGCGACATTTTTGAATGCACCGGGAACTTGGCCAGGTGGTTCCTCACCAATCTCTTCGGACATCTGCATTTTGTTGAGCTTGGACTGCTCCTCCATAAATTTACTTTCAGCAATCCTAAAAAATAGTTAATTACACATGACGTGAACTTTGTCTCCGAATTGTTTTTTTAAATTAGCTTCCGGTAGTTCGTGGGTTTGGGAGGGGTTTGAAAAGACACAATTGTGCAACGTTTCGTCGATTTATTTCTACTTTATCAAGCACTAAAAGCAACAAAGCACATTTGGGATTGAAAATAAAAATAGAGTAAAACTATTATCAATATTCCTGCACTGCGTGTTGTCAAGAACTGTAGAGATGGTGATTTTAGTATATTTACAAATAGATATTCCACTTTTTTGTTCTATTTAAATCAAGAGCCTTGGCTCTTTGTGTCGAGGCTTGGTTGAAAAATTTCATGTTACCAACAGGGGATGTTATATATAACATAAAATGTAGTAAAAGAAAAAGAATAAACATTTGATATTTTAAATTTAATAAAAAAAAAAAAATAAGGGGTTGCATTAGTAATAAAGCGTTTTCCCATTATATCTAAACACTTAAATTTTGTAAAAATCGAAGAAATTGTCCATATTGCTCAAAGAGACCTAGTTTTAAAAACAAACATAGAAAAAGACTCCAAGTCTCGGTCTCATTAAATTATCTAATCTATCTATATCTATTAAAAAGCTCAAACCGTTTGGATTAAGGAAGAGATTAAACAACATTATAAAACTTTGAACTCAGTAAACTCTAAACTCAAATATCTCTATCTAACTTTAACATTTCTGTTATCCTACATTGAATTTGTAGTTTTAGATCATGACTTTAGAGATGAGGTTGAGTCTTTCGGTGAGAATACGTTTAGGAGATTGGGTAAGAAAATTCATTGTCTTAAATTAGCTCAAAGAAATTATCTTTTATCCAATAATATTGATGAATACAGATTAGGTTTGGGTAGCACAAATTTTGGTTTTCACAAGCGTTTTATTAATTTGTCTGGTGTTACTTTTACTCCTCAAGAGGAACATATACTTAATTCTAACCTTAAGTATAATTTTTCCCACAACATCAATACTGATATTAAAGAAACTCTGGCTATAGAGGCCGAATGTATTATTCAAACGACCGACATTTCTAACAAAAATATATTGCGGGCTAAAATAATAAATTTTCTGAACTCTAATTTTGCGAGTGACACAGGCTGTAACTACAACAGGGCTCACCTAAAATCTCTGGCACATAAGATCAAATCCAACGATCTGATTTGCACCAAGGCCGATAAAGGCTCTTGTTTAGTAGTTATGGAAAGAACTGATTATGTTGACAAGGTTATTGGTTTCTTGAACTCTGGTGATTTTGAAAGAATAAACAGAGACCCAACAAACTCATTTTTTACGAGGTTAAAAAGTAGTCTGGACACATTTCTAACAACCTTAGAATATTTTAACATGACAAAAGATAAATTATATCCTATGAACCCGAAAACACCCTTACTTTATGGCTTGCCAAAGATTCATAAAGATGGCACGCCCATGAGGTCAGTGGTTTCATTTATTGATTCCCCATGCTATAAACTTTCAGCTTGGCTAAATAGAGCTCTTAGGGACGTAACGGGTTTTCATAGCACATATTCTACCAGGAATTCCATCGACTTTGCCAATCACCTGAAAAACGTTGATATTCCGCACAATGCATTATTAGTTTCTTTGGATGTCAAGAATTTGTTTCCTAGTGTGCCTCCCGCAGACTGTATTCAGCTGGTAAGGGATTTATTGGCGAGATCTTCTTTGCCACAGTTACTCGTTGATGGCCTCACTTCTCTTCTTACCTTAGTTTTAGACCAAAATTTTTTCAAATTTAATGGACAGTTATATAGGCAAAGGTCTGGGCTGGCTATGGGTTCTTGTTTGTCGCCATTTCTGAGTGAGGTTTTCATGAACAATTTGGAAAACAGGATAATGAATAGTTATTTTGCCTCCTTCCTAACAGCATATAAAAGATACGTGGATGATGTTTGCATTGTGTGGAATGGCAACAGAAATCAGTTGGAAGAGTTTTTACAATTCGTTAACTCCTTGCATCCTAAAATTGAGTTTACATTGGAAATGGAAGATGAAGGAAAACTACCGTTTCTTGACCTTTTACTATCGCGGAAACACAGTAGGATAGAGTTTGAGGTTTACCGGAAAACATCGTCCACGGATAATGTTATTCAGTATGCTTCAAACTCTCCTTACACACATAAATTCGCCGCGTTCAACTCCTTTTTCTATCGGTTGTGTAATTTACCATTGTCAAGGGAAGCGTTTAATAAGGAGCGTGATATTATAATGCAGATTGCTGTGAATAACGGTTTTCCTTTGGAGTCCATCACCAAATTATATTACAAATTTATAAACAAGTACAAAATGTCCTATACTGTCATACATTCAAAACTTTTTTTCAAGTGCATTACTTTTTTCGGAAGTATTTCTCTCCAACTGGCAAAATTTTTTAAAAATATTAAAAATGTCAATATTTCATTCAAAACAGTAAATACTCTCAAGAGACATTTAGTAAGGACAAAGGACACAACCGATAAATTGTCCAGATCTGGGATTTATGCACTAAATTGTAGCGAATGTTCCACGACCTATGTGGGACAAACAGGTCGAAAAATTTCCACAAGGTTGAGAGAACATTTAAGCCTTGTCAACAAATTCAGAAATACGGATGTAACTGAGACTGTTTCAGCTTTTGCCAATCATTTGTTGGAGTCAGGTCATGAATTTTCCATTTCTGACGTTGATGTTTTACATGAATGTCCGAAGGGGAAAAAGCTTGACCTTCTAGAAAAAATGGAAATAACCAAAGCTATAAAAAGTCCCATTCTCACTTGCGTTAACGATGTTTTTAATTTTGAACCAACCCTAATATTTAACAATTTAATGTAATAATAATTATAGGCAACCTTCATTTCATTCACTAATTCATAGAGTGAGAGTTTTTGGTTCTTTTCTTCGACTAGTCCAGTAGTCTGTGGGTGGTTGCTTCGGCGTCACACTCGGGTGGTCTGGGTTCGATCCCGTCTAGAGACATGAATCCTTTTTTAATACTTTTTTAATATTTTATTTTGTTTATTCACGTGAGACTTAACCTCATTCTAATGTCCATCAAATATGTATAAGTAGTTGTTTATTTTGTTGTGCTTTAGTGTGTTTTATTCTATTTGTAAGTTATTGTTTTAGGATTTGTGAGTGTGATTATTTACTAAGGTTCTCTCTGTTGTTTGTAGGTCTGATGATGCTCGAAAGGGCGAAACACGTGTCATGTTTGTTGTGAATTAAAATTATAATTTAATGAGACCGAGACTTGGAGTCTTTTTCTATGTTTGTTCTTAAATGTTGTGTTTCCGATCTTAGATTGATAGTGTCATTCAAATATATGTAAATCATTTCGCCTATATTAAGCTTGTACCTGTTAGTGTTTCTATCCAGAATGGTAGTATTTTCGAATTGATAAGTGTGCCCAGTGTTAAAGCACTAAAAAGAAACAAAGCAATCTCAAATGTGCTTTGTTTCTTTTAGTGCTTGATAAAGTAGAAATAAATCTACAAAACGTTGCACAGAATACAATTGTGCCCTTGCAAACCCCTCCCAAAGACACGAACTACCGGAAGTTAATACTTATTTATATTTAAAAGAAAGCAATTAGTATTTCCAATTTTTTCCACATTCACCGATTTTCTTAGAAAATCTTAGAACTTAGTTATAAGAATAAATATAATATAAGAGAGAGAGAGATTTTAATTTTTGGCGCGTCAGCAACTAAGGCCATTTAGCTCCGCTCGAGATTTAACTATATTTTATTGTACAGGTTGATATCCTTAAAAAAAAGGATAGGTTTGATTTTATCCTCTTTAAATAGATTTCTAGAATCTGTTTTCATATTATATTTTGCTCTATTATTATCAAATAAGGGGCAGTCTATCAGAATGTGTTTAGTACTTAGAGTTGTGTTGCATGGAATACAACGAGGTTGTTCTTGAGATTTTAGTAAGTATTCATGAGTAAGTCTGGAGTGTCCAATTTTAAGTCTATTGATGACAGTTGATTCTTTTTTGGAAAAATTTCTTATTTTAAAATCATCAAAGAATTTTGGTTTGACACTGTATAATTTATTATGATTTTCCAACTGATCCCATTCTGCTTGTATTGAGTCTCTTATCATTCTTTTAATTGTAAAGGCTATATCTGTCTTGTAACAAATATTAAGAGCATTTTGTCCAGTTGTAATTGCCTCTTTTGCAAGAAGGTCAACTCTTTCATTACCTTCAATACCAATGTGGCTAGGGATCCAAAAAAAGATCACTTCGTGATTTGTTCTGCAGGACTCAATTATGGATTTATGAATAGATGTTATGAGGGGATGTGGGTGATCATAATGGCATACAGCTTCTAGAGCACTTTTGGAGTCTGATAAAATAATGAAATTTTTAAAAGTCTCTGTTTTGAGCCATTTAAGAGCTCTTTCGATGGCAAGTAGTTCAGCAGTAAATACACTGGCGGCGTAATGGCAGTAGAGGTCTTGGAGAAAAAAGCAGCTCCGGTACCTGTTATTTTATTTTGAACCATCCGTATAGATTTGGAAATGATCTTTGTATTTGTTGTTCATAATCTCATGAAATTTATTAGTAATAATTTTGTGATTGGTTTCTTTTTTATCAAGAGAGCTTAAAGAGAAATCAACAAGAGTATTGTTTGTCCAGGGAGGAAAGGGGAATGGCAGATCTGGGAATGGATCGGGAAGGATGAAGTTTTGAGTTCTGGCGAATATTTGAAATATGATATTACAATTGAAAGTTTTATTAGAATTTGCGTATGTTTCGGGAGAGAGAGAAGGTTGAAAAAATTCTTTATGGGTCGGTATGAATTTTCTGTACCAGAGACTAGTAGCATATTTGATAAGAAGGAAGAGTCTTCTGTGTGAGAGAGAGATTGTTTCAGATAAGCACTGCAAGCTTTGTACAGGACTTGTGGGAAATGCAGAAAGAGATAACCTTAGGCTTTTATTCTGTAAAGGGTCAATGCGCTTAATATATGATGGTCGAGCGGATGAATAAACGAGGCAACCGTAATCTATTTTGGATCGGATAATAGATTTGTATACCTTTAGTAGAGTATCGCTGTCAGAGCCCCATTGAGAGTTAGCTAAGATTTTTAGAAAATTAAGGTCCGTGAAGCATCTGGTTTTAATGTAATTGAAATGGTTCTTCCAATTTAATTTGTTATCGAAGATTAAACCTAGGAATTTGCATGAATCTTGTAAGGGTATATTATTTCCCGCAAGTGTTAGATTTGTGATCTTAGAACAACCTTTCTTGCAGAAGTGAACTACTGAAGATTTGTGGGGGGGGAGAATAGAAACCCAGTGTTTTCAGACCATTTTCTTAGAGAAGAAAGGCAGTTTTGTAATTGTCTTTCGCATACTCTTGTATTTTGTGATGAGTAATATATCACTACATCATCTGCGTATAGTCTGTATTTAATTTGAGAAGGGATAAAGTTTGGTAAGGAGTTGATGGCGATTAGAAATAATGTAGGGCTTAGAACCGATCCCTGGGGGACCCCATTTTTTAATTCATAACAGTTTGAAACATTGGAACCAATTCTAACTTTAAAAGATCTGTTTGTTAAAAAGTTAGTTATAAAGTGAGGAAGATTTCCTTTTAATCCCCATTTATGAATGGTTTCCAATATATTATATCTCCATGCAGTATCGAATGCGTGAGACATATCTAAAAAATTTGCGACTAGATGGTTTCCCCTTGTAAACGCTTCTTGAATGTCTATTTCCATACCAACCAGGTGATCTAGCGCTGATCTATGCTTTCAGCATAGATAGCTATGCAAACCATAGCTCGCAAACTGTAAATTTTCATCAACCTATCACTGCGGAAGGGAGAAATCGTCTTTATAACATTTTAAACAATACCGATTGGTCCTTTGTAAAATCCGAGGTTAGTGCCAATCTGAAGTGTAATACTTTTATGAGTATACTTTGTGATAATTTTAATTTGTGTTTTAAAAGTAAAAAAAGTTATGCAGATTTCTGACAAACATATAAGGTGGTACAACCCTATGCTAGGCGAAATGAGGGAGCGTCTCAGGTTTTTAAATGATTTTTTTAACATTACTGGTATCCCTGAGATTGCTGATTTGAGAAATCAATATCGGCTGCAATATAGAAATTCCATAAGTGGGTTTAAGCAACAGGCAAATTCTGATTTCATTCAGGGGTCTGACAACAAAGCTAGGGCTGCTTGGCAAGTGTTAAATAACTATAGAGGTATAACTAAAGATCAAACATCTCATGAAATTGATGCAGACACTTTTAACCATTTTTTTGCAAATATTGCCGAGACGGTTCTACGGGATCTGTCTCAGGGGGATTTAGAACCTGATAGATACATGCTCGATTTAGACATAATACCACCCACCAGTGGCTTTTCCTTCAGAGAAGTTACCTTCATTGAAGTAAGGGATGCAATAAATAATTTAAAATCAAAAAATAGTCGAGATATTTTTGGATATAATACAGTCCTTTTAAAAAATCTAAAAAACATACTAATAATACCAGTCACATGTATAATAAACTCTTGCATATGTGAAGGTATATATCCTGACACATTCAAAAGAGCAAAAGTTATCCCTGTTCATAAGAAAGGTGATTTAAATGATGTAAACAACTATAGGCCCATTACCCTGGTACCAGTACTGTCTAAGGTTTTTGAATACCTGTTAAAGAATCAACTATACACATATTTTGAGACAAACCATCTGTTTATAAAAAACCAATTCGGCTTTATAAAATCCAGGTCAACAGCTAGTGCCATTCTCTCTGTGCTTGAGTATGTAGTCGAGGGCTTTGAAGAGAATCAATACATAGGAGCGATTTTGTGTGATCTCTCCAAGGCCTTCGACTGCATATGTCACGATTTCCTTTTGCGTAAGCTAAAATACTGTGGTTTTGATAAGCTGAGTATTCAGTTAATGGGTAGTTATTTCAAAGGTAGAACCCAGCAGACCTTTTCTGGAGGAAAGTCTTCAGGGTCACTTTCTGTTGAACATGGGGTGCCACAGGGGTCAATTCTGGGGCCCCTGCTCTTTTTAATTTACATAAATGACATTGAAACCTCTACAGACGATAAACTGGTACTATTTGCAGATGACACCACAGCCATTTCAAAAAACAAAAATCTGGATCTTCTAATTACCCAGATGAAACAATCAATTATAAACTTAGAAAAATGGTTTAATACAAACAAATTATCATTAAATATAAACAAGACAGAAAAGATCCTCTTCAGCCTAAAAAATATAAATCAGGAACATATTCCAGATGATACATATAAAACAAGTTCAGTGAGATTTCTTGGGATACATCTCGATAATACCTTGGTTTTTGATACCCATGTTGATCAAGTAGCCAAAAAAATTACAAAATCTATATTTCTTTTAAGAAATCTTAAGGAGAGTGTTGACAAAACAGTACTCCTTATGGCTTTTCATGCACTGTTTCAATCACATTGTAATTATGCAATTCTTGCCTGGGGTCACTCGGCTCAGCCAAGTAGAATTTTTAAACTCCAGAGAAGAGCCATACGAGTGGTGGATGGGCTGCATTATAGAGCAGAAGTCAGACAACCCTTTATTAAACTAAGTATACTTACCTTTCCATCTATGTATATCTTGAGTTGCTTGTTGTATGTTAGGAGAAATTTAAATAACTATAGTCTCTGTTGTGAAAATCATACCCATGACACTAGGTTTAAGGATAACATAAGTATAGATTTCTTGAGATTGAGGAAGTCCTGCATTGCTAGTACTGAATATGGGCCAAAATTCTTTAACAAACTCCTTGAGCATATTAGATATTTGGATGAGAAACAGTTTGTGAGCTTGGTTAAAAAGTATCTATTAAAACAAGCCTTCTACAGATTGAAGAGTTCTTGAATAATAATATCACTATGTAAGGTTCCTTTCTTTTAAGTAGTTCTAAAATGTCGACTATCACTGTAATGTTTGTAAATGTTAATTTTTATTCTATATTTTGTATTTTATTGTAAATTGTGTATTTTATTCAATATTTTGTACCCATTCAATATTTTGTATTTTACTATGACGTGTGTAAAAACTATGTTTATGAGCATGAATAAATCAATATTTCAGTATTTCTGAAACCATATTGGAATTGACTAAGAAGATTGTTTTTCTCTATGAACCATGTCAGACGGAAGTTAATTATTCTTTCCAATATTTTGCCAAGATGGTCAGTTAGGGAAATTGGTCGAAAGGATTCTGTATTACATTTTTGTTTGTTGGGTTTCGGAATCGGAATCAGATATGTCTGTCGCCAATTATTTGGGTATATACCTTCAGTCCAGATTTTGTTGTATATGTTAAGTATATGATTTAATCTTTGTATAGAAAGGTTTTTAATCATAGGGACCAGTATACCGTCTGGGCCTGGTGCACTGGTTCTGCTGTTTTTCAGAGCAAATTTTAGTTCCTTCATTTTGATGGGAAAATTGTATGAAAATTCAGTAGAGGATTCGAAGTTAAGTGGAGTGCGTTCCTTATTGTCTTTTATTCTGGAAAAGTTGTTTTCATGTGATATCTCGTTAGATATTTTCGCAAAGTATTCCCCAAAGATATTGGCTATCGTTGTTTCATCAATAGTCCATATATTGTTGTTAAGGATTCATGAAGCCATGAAGCAGACTAAATATATAGTCAAAACGTTGGCCCTTTTTTAAGAAAAAAGTGATTTTTAGTTCTGTCCTAAACCCGCTACACATATATTCTTAAATTTATTAGGACGTTAAATTTGACATTATTCAAATTTGTATTTCATCTACAAATGATCAGAAACAATGACATTAGACAGGTCAGTACATGCATATTAATGTTAGATATAGTGTAACAAGTTATAAAATTATCAAAATTAACATAAAAACATAATAATGTTCAAAATACAGTCTAGTAGCTATAAACAAACCGAATGTTTAGAAGTCACACAATTAAGTCTTAAAAACTGGAAGTCTAAAGGTATTTCTTTAGTAGGTTTCTAAAGGAACTTTCTGTTTGGGCTCTCTTTATTTCGGTTGGAAGCTTATTGCATACTTTAGTACTTTAGAGTTCTTGATTCCGAGCAAAAATGAATGTTTTTATATACATGAGAGGCACATTTCATTATGTATATGGATACTAAGATAAGTATTTTGTTAACTTTGAAGATTTTTTACCCCCTGTAGCACAAAATATTGGTCCTAGCCTAACGCACTGTTGGCCCAATATTTACAAGTGGGGCCAATATAGAAGTTTTTTATTCTATGTAGGTATAATATAGGTAAAAAATATATGTTTCGATATATAATGCCACTTTTGGACCCATATAGGCCCAATTTTTTATCAGTCAGACAAATATAAAAATTGTTTAGCCTATGTAGGTGTTATATTGGCAAAAAAAATATGTTCGATATATAATGCCACTCTTGGGCCAATATAGGACCAATATAATATATAACCTCTTATAAATTTCTATCTGTTCGATGTTTTTTAATCAACGTAGTACCTTCGTTGGGCCAATATGGACATAAAATATTTTTCCAGAATAATAAGACTCAGACACACAAATCTGCATCCTTGTTATCAGGCATAGAAAGATGGGTGTACTAATATTTTACCAGTTCATTCCCATCTCACAGTTAATTTTTCAGCAAAATTATGGTTGAATTGTATAGGTCTAGTTTTATTAAGAATATCTAAGGACCCTGAAACGTAAAGATCTGAAAAAAATCTCGGATGGTATTTTTTTTAAGATTACAATACTTTCCCTTACAAGAAAAGTAAAAACAAATGTTTATAAATGCGGCGAATTTTGGAATTAAAAAGTAGTATTTATTTCCCAAACTTCGTGTCATTTGCGACTTTTGGCAACGCCAAGTAACTGTGGCAACTCTGCTTCAAATACAAAACGCAAATGGCCAGTCAGTGTATGTATACACGGAAGACGGCAATGACTCCATAAATTTACGTTTTTCCAAGAAAATTGATGTGAAATAAAGTGCTAATAATTGTTGCATTTTGGTAAGTTTTATTTACGTCTATATTTTGCATTTGCAGCTCTAGAACTAGGTACACACTAGACTGTTTTCAAAATATTCATGCCAAGCTGAATATTGCCAGTAAAGAAATGACGAGATCGGATTTGTTAATAACTTAAGTTTTTAAGCTTTAAATCAATTATAGTGTTTCCTACAGTTATAAACAACTTGTATAAAAACAGGACTTTATTAAACTCACATTGGGTACAGGATTTGTTTCTGCTATAGAATTGATTTTGATATTTATTATACCCAATATTATACCCTCTTTGGGCCAATATAAAATTCAGGTTTACAATTTGTTCCAACTTAAAGCATCTGGCAGGTTTTAAATGTAATTTGACCCTTTGTCAACATTTCTGAAAATTGATATCTATGTTTTAGTTCATGTCAAAAGAAGAATATTTTATAATTACTTATTATAAAAGTTCTAACTCTGCCAGGTATATTAGAAATATGTTGAAGGAAAATGGGGGGTTAATTGGTAAAAAATAACAATTCTTTGTTAATAATTAATTCGTTAATTAATATTGTCTTTTAATGGGTTTTGGGTATGCAGATTTGAATTATAAAAACTGTTTGTTATTTTGGTGAAAAATTGGACAATAAGGAGTAAGGGTTAAAAGGGGAGGGGGCGAAAGTGAAAATGTATTTAAACAATCGAGTAATATGTAGTTTTATATGCTCTTGGACATTCAAATGCCAATTTGAAATTTTCATAGAAAAACAGTTATAGGGGAAAATATTTCGAAATTCTTTGTTGTAGATGCTTTTCTAATGTACTCAAAGTGTAATTTAATAAATTAAAATTCAAAACATTTGACAGAGTGCTAAACGAAATTTGAAACATGCCATCTCCTTTGAGTTCAAAGCCTATAGGGTGGCCTATTTACGGGGGACCTAGGTATACCTTTCTATCTATCTCCGACATACATCATATGGAAATAAGTTTTATATCATCTCAGCTGAGTGTTGTTAGATTTATTTGTTTTCATTTATTTAAGGGGCAGTGCGAAGACGATTCAAAGATGTTACGATAAAGATATAAAAAAGACAGTTTCGTTCTTTTGGCAGGTATAAAGGACCGTGATAGAGGGCGCAAAAACGCGTTAAAAAACCGTTTTTTCGGACAAGAGACATATTAATTACATTATAACAATTTAACAATCGAGCACTATTACAATAAAGGGCCTATATATATATATTGGCAATAAAAAAAGCAGGTTGGGAGTCAGTATTGGTCCAGGATCAGTTCTTATTATTGGACCCAGATAAATTTCATATATTGGAGGTATATTGTGGAACAACATTGGTTCTAAACAGGATGGATATTGGCTTACAATAATGGGATAATATTTAAACAATCTGACGAAAACTTTCTGGGTCCCATATGAACTAGCCAATATTGGACCAATAAATATGTGCTGCAGGGGGCCTTGGCTTCAGACCAAATATGAGCCTTAATATTCTCTCCTGTGACAAAAAAATCCCACCCCAGAGTCTTATATTGTATGAGAGATGTGGGTTTACTTGGGCATAGTATGTTGTTAAGAGCGTACTCAAGGGAACAGTATTCGTGAGTCTCAGCAAAACAAAATAATCTGTGTTAAGTAAGTATCCAGAAACTTAACGATAGAAGCAGTATCTTGAGGGTCAACCCTATGATCAGTCTTAAAAAATGCACAGCCCGTGTCTTGCTGCTGTTTAGTAACAGCAGCGATTTATATTCAGAGAGGCTCTCCCAACGTGTTATAATATTTCACGTTCTGATCCAGCTGATACTTCCACTCACTTTTATTGTGCTATCATTTTTTACAGTGTATATTGTAGTTAACTATTTGCCATATTTGTTGGCAGAGTTTTCTATGTTCTGCTTATTATAACTCACTTTTGCATCCTGGATGTGTTTCTTGTACATTTTTTTCCTCTCCTTTTATAATTGGAATAGTTCTTCATTACTTTAGTTGCTTTTAGTTATTGAGTATAGCTCCTTTAGTTCTTGTTTAATCATCTGTTATCCACCCTTTATCTATTAAGAGTAGTTTTTGCATTTTTAAGGGGAATACGGTATTAATTTTACCGACTGCGCCTACTTGATAGTAAGAAAAAAAATTCATTTTGTCGTCAGCTGACAAGTAATTTGCAACTACAATCCACATCTACCTTATCAATTCAAATAAAATAAACTTAGGTTCTTCTATTAATTTAAAATTTAACACATGCATCAATTCACGAAATATCTATAAATTCTAATATAGTTCAAAAAGTTTAAAATATTATACTTAGGTTCTATATTAAAACACACGAAGTATGAGATACATACATTTTAACTACAATTTTTACAAAGAAAGGTTTAGGTATTAGGTTTTATAGATTTTAAAGTTTAAATCACAAGTTGAATAGTTGAATACGAACCTCAGCCGTTCCTTTATAAGCTTCCCGTTGTCAGGCAAGGCTGCAAAATCCAGGTTTTCCGCCAGGTTTTGCAACTTCATGAAGTCCATCTCTAAATTGTCGACCTTGGACGCCTGCATTTCGTATTCTGTTTTGGATACTAGAATGGTGCTGGGAGACCTTGATTAGAAACGTGAGTCAGACATATAACAAAAATAACTTGTCGATCAAATGTCATTTTTATTGGGCCATTTTGGTCTTTTTGATTTATTTTTTAGTAAGAGAGAAGTATTGTTTTAGGGTCTCTGAACCTTGGAAATCATGTTTTCCCATTTCCGTTAGTCTGTCTGATATTATCTTAACTGAACAAAAAAAATACTAATAAATTATTGTTATATCTGAATTTTGAAAATATATTTGAATATACAGAATGTTCTAAAAATTATTCAAGTTTAAGTGTATCAAATTAAAAAATTGATCGTTAGTGGCTGTTACTTGATGGAATTCCATTACACGAAGTAAAATACTAATATATTAATCAGAAAATTCCATTTAATGACTTGTAATGGATGACAATATCAGTATGTGATGGTTTATAGTAAATTTGAAACGAGTGTTTATGTAGTTCTCTTTTGATTGTTAAATCTAAGAAGAATTTTAATATTTCTGTGAATTGAATTCAAAAAGTCTAAAAATATGTTTAATTATCTGTTTGTGCCTGGAAAACAAGTAATACATTTATTACTCAATGTGTGATGTATATCAATTCATGAAAATCTCTGCGAATATGGAGCTTAACATGCTTCTCATAATCAGACCTTCTCTACTATTATTTTAGCAAACATTATTGAAAAGAAAATAGTTTGTTTGAAACATGTTTTGAATAGCTCTAGGATGTCTTGCATAATGATGTAATTGACCCTGTTTTTTATTAATAAAGATTCAACTAAGTTTACCAAAATTTTTTACATCGAAAGAAATTAGCTTGGCATTATTAGGTATGTAAATTTGTGCAATGTCTTTAATTAACTCACCTGAATTTTTGTAATACTAAATTTCAAGGTATACTTACACTAATATTTTATTTTGTCTATTAAGAGTTTTGAAAGTTTTGTATGCAGGTGCTGAAAAGTATGATACAACTGATCTTATAGGGTAGTTCTCCTTATGCAATCTAATGAGGGAGTAATAGCCCGTCTCACCTGCCAAACTCAGAAAAATTACACTTCTTGAATTAAATTCCAGCCATAGTCGATTTCTTCTACTCAAATCAGTGGTTTTTCCGTTATAATTATAAACTATTGAACAATATTGGACATCATTGGATTATAGAGTTGGTGTTTGTTAAATTAATTGAACCTCTCCCTTCACTGGAAAAACCGCAAAAAAAGTTTCTATATGGCAGGAGCAAAATCTAAAGTATTTAAGTGTAATAAATGTTCGGCTAATGTTACCATTGTGTCCATTGAACAAAAATATGATTTGTTACAAAAGAGAAGACAAATTGGTAAAATTTTTAGCAAGGATTGTGGATTGAATGTGTCTGAGTTGATTTTTATTAACGAAGATTTGTCAAAAGAGGCGAGGACACTACTTTTTCAAGCAAGAACACTTCGTGAACATGAATTCAAGTATATATGGGTCAAAGATGGTCAAATCTCGGCGAGAAGAAGAGATAACGATCCGGTACTTAAAATTAGGAATCAAAATGATATCGACGACCTAAAAAATCAAAGTCTAAATGAAGAGTATACTTCATCTTAGAATCATTTACCATAGTTATTGTTGCTAATGGTCGATGATTTAAAAAAAAAATGTATATCTTATATTTTAAGTGCATTTTATTCCAATTACCTCCCTGTTGATACCTTTTTATTGTTAATATCTTTTTTTTAATCCTTATGGATCTAAACACTCTTCTTGATGATTATGAAGATAATTATGGAAACGTTATGATTTTTAATAGTCTTAAAAATGTTAAATTTTTTAATGACTGTGTTAAATGTTTTAATTTGTTACATTTAAATATTAGGAGTTTGAATAAAATTTTGATAATTTGACTCTCTTTTTGGAATCATTGGGATGTGATTTTGATATTATAGCTTTGTCAGAAACTAATGTCCTGGACTATGAGTATAACTTCAATCTTAGAGGGTACAACATCTTCTATAATAAAAGCAATCGAAGGTTGTTAATGACTACTTAAATTGTTTTAATAGCTTTGGCTACCTTTGTAAAGTTAATAAGCCAACTAGAGTCCATGGTCTCAGCAGTACATGTACAGACCACCTTTTTATGAAAAGTGTAAAAAAACTCGAAAATAACTTGGTTTTGCTTGACAGTGCAATCACAGATCACCATTCTCTCTTATTTAATACCAATTTAGGAAATTCCTTGTATGATATTAGCGATGTTAATAAAACTGTAAAAAAGTTCTGAAACACATAGATTACAACAAAATTAAGTTATATCTTTATAGGGAAAACTCGAATGATGTTTTTTTGTGTCAAGACCCTGATGCTGCCACTGAACTCTTCTTATATAAATTAAAAAACTATATTACTATGGCTACAACGGAGAAGCCTATTCCCAATAAAAAACTAAGACTTGAACCCTGGATTACACCTGGCCTTCTTGTGTCAATTAGAGAGAGAGATAATCTTCATAGAATGTGGGCGAAGGATCCTCTTAATGTTGTTCTGAGAAGAAACTATACAAACTACAGAGCTACCTTAATTAATCTTATTAAAAAATCTAAATTATTTTACTATAAAAATAAGTTAATTGACGTCAGGCATGATCCTAAAAAAACCTGGAACATAATTAAACAGGCTACAAATGATTTGGGTTCTAAGACCACTACCATTCCGTTTTTAATGAGTAAGGATAAAAAGGAAATACGAGGCCAGAACGAGATTGCAGATAAGCTTAGTGGCTTTTTTAGCAGTGTATGTTCCAGGTTAGCTAGCTTTCTGAGGAAGAAATCATTAAGTCGATAAATGCATTAAGGATCAGCTCTTCTTCTGATGATTTCTTTATTTCTAATAAAATAATTAAATTAAATTATAAAAGCCTGGTGAAGCCCCTAATTCATATTGTTAATGTAGTGTTCAAAACTGGAATTTTTCCCAATATTTTTAAAAGGGCAATATTTATACCGTTGCACAAGGGAGGTGACAAAAGTGTCAAAAATAAAATTGTTGAAAAATGTATTAAAATAAGACTGTTGTCTGTAAACAACATTTTGTCTAAATACCAGTATGGGTTTAGAGAGAGAGAATGGGTACAGATAGTGCTTTGCATGAAGTTACTAGCAAACCAATAGCAATTTTTCTGGATCTTACCAAAGCGTTTGACACTGTGGTTCATCATATTCTACTAAATAAATTGAATAACATTGGCTATCTTACAAACAGGCATTTGAAAGTAAATTTAAATTATAATGTCAGTTCTGAAAACAAGGCTGACTATGGTGTTCCACAGGGTACAGTGCTTGGCCCAGTTTTGTTCACAATATATATTAATAACTTAACTAGTTTGTTGCTATTGACTAAAACTGTTTGTTTTGCTGATGATACTGTCCTGTTTTGTAAGGGTGTTACATGGGATGAAGCATTCCATGAAGCAGAAAAAGCAATCACAACTGTCAAAATATGGCTGGATTTAAATTCACTAACTTTAAACATTAAGAAGACAAATTTTATGACTTTTTCTATGAATTCTAGGGGGATTCCAAATAATCAATTTATTAAGATTCACACAAGCGATTGTAATAGTTACAGTGACTGCTCCTGTGTAGATACTGTTAAGTCAACTGACAGTATCAAGTATCTAGGTGTGTATTTCGATAGTTATTTGAAATGGAACAACCACTGTGATTTTGTGAAAAATAAATTAAGGAAGCTTGTATATAAATTTTATGAACTACGTAATATTCTAGATAAAAGAACTAGCATTAATGTGTACAGAACTCTTTTTGAATCCAGTTTAAACTATGGAATTATCTGTTGGGGCACTGCCCACAGATATTCACTTAGCAATATAATTATTGCTCAAAAATATATTTTAAAAATTATAATGTTTAAGTCAAAGCGTTACTCTTCTGAGTTATTATTCAAAAAGTCAGGAGTCTACTATTTTACAAGTTTACATAAAGAACATCTTAAGAGTTTCTTTAAGTAGAGGCATATGTGGTAATTTCATTGATCATGATGTTGGAACCAGAGCAAATATTAATCCTAATTTGAGCATTCCAATTATTCATTACAATGCCGTACAAAGAAGCCTTAAATATGTAGCCCCTAAAATTATAAATTTACTACCATCACAACTCAAATTCAAACCATATATTAAAATCAAAAATAAACTTAATGAATGGATTAAAGACAACTGGGAGGTAATTGAGAATACTCTCGTTTTTTTGTAATAACTAGGTATTAACAGTTTATTTAAAGTTACTTTAGATTAACTAGAATGAAATCTGTTATAGTTCCTGTATTATTGTTTAATGTTTAAATTATATTCATAATAAGGATAACGTTGAAGTTTTATTGGACCTACAATAGTTGTTTGTTTATTGTTAGATTCTATCAATCTGGCAATCATGTAAGGTGCACACACAGACCTAAGTCCGTCGTGCATCTTTTATTGTATATCAAATACATCTACATTTGTTCTCAAATAATTGTTGTAATGTTCGTTTTAAGCTAGATTAAGTGTCTGTAATTGACATAAGCTGTAGATACTTGTTACTTGTTATAAATAAATAAATATTTCGACACTTGGGTTCATAATTTCTACTTATAATCACAAAGGTTATAAGTGTGATCAGTGTGTCAGTGATAGTTAGCTCACTATAAGGTATTATTCCGATTAATATGGTTTAGAGCTGGGAATACGGTGTAAAGCTCCGCAATGTAGACACTAGTGTAATCAGAGTTTTTAAATTTGAGGATTGAGTTGGGTGTTGAGACAGCGGCAGATGTGCCATCTTCTGATTTAGAAGCAGACTTTGTAATTTTGATTTAATCACGTAGTGATTAGATTTGTTTTTGCTAAAGCTGTAAAGACTTGTAATACAGTAGGGTCTGCCAATTTAACCACGGAGTAGTTTTAAGATTATGTAAAAAAAATTGCGGAAATGTTAATTGTAAACTAGCTTAAAAGCGATTTATCCGTTCATAAAATGCTGGTCTGGCTCTTACTTTGAGTTCATATAATGAGTTATACCTATTCTAAAATACGCTAATAAATACCGTATTATTTGGATTAGATGCCACCCTAATAGCATAGTTAATAGACTCATAAACATTCTTCTACAGTGCAGAGCGGTTTTGCCTGCCTCGCATAAAATACCTTCAATAGGGCTTGCACAAACTAGGCACCAAGGGCAATCAGTAGTCCGGTATTATGAATTGGTCCCAGTAAGCTATGCAGCCGTAATCTAACTTGGATCGAATTAGGGTCAACCAACCAGTAAATGAACAATTAAGTCCATTATCAACTTTAAATTGAGGTAGAAGTTTTAATTTTGCATAAAATATCGAGAAACAATTTTTTATGCAACTATCTATAATAATAAAATAAAAAACTTAGGCTCTTATAGAACAAATATATTAACAAATTGCATAAAATTGCTATTTGGAACAAATAACTAAAATATCTAGTAAACGAACAGTAATAGTTAGTGAATAAACATATAATGACCAGTAAATGAACACTAATGGACTTTATTGTCTACTAAGAAATAAACAGGTACAAGTATTAATAACAATATGAAAAATAGGAAAAATATAAGTTATATATTAACAATAAATGTTCCTTCAACACTATGTGGTATTGGTGCATCAATTTTCTTTAAAACTTTCTGAATCTGAATAATACCAAATTTGATCAGGCGGAGATGGCCATTTCCACGTATTATTTATTGTAGTATGAAGAACACTAACTTTATATTCGTCCTTTTTGATAGCTTTTATTACACCGGGATACCGCATTTCCTCATAATTAACCAAAACATATTCGCCTTTAACAAACGGTGTTTTTATGTGAACATTGGAAGTAGTTTTATCTGTCAGATCTTCGTCAGGTTTTTTATTCTTAGTTTTCTGTTTGCATAATTCCTCCATTTTATAATCTGTAGTACGCTTTCTCTTTTTTATTTTCATTTCTTGTTTTTCCGTTATTTTTCATTTTGGCTGTAGTTTTAGGTCCATAAGTGGAATATTTTCATCCATTCTTGAAGAATCACTGTCGGATTCTTTTAATTGCTGATTAGTTTTAATTTTTCGTTGTTGCTGTTCTTTCCTTTCTCTTTCTTCTTCTAGCTTTGGTTTTTGAGTATTTTTTTCTTTTTGACGCATAAATGGAATGTTTTCATCCGAAGATTCACTTTCAGTTTCCTTTAATTCATACTTTCGCTTAGTTTTATTTTTTCGTTCTTGCTGTTCTTTCCTTTTTCTTTCTCTTTCTAGCTTTCTTTTTTGAATATCTTCTTCTTTTTGACGCTTTTTTCTATCTTGCTCTTGTTGAAATTCGACCCATTTCTTGGATGTTATAGCAAAAGGCATTATTTGTTTTTGTTTTTTCTTCTTATTCGAGTTGGGTTCCAATTTTGGCCATTGTAAATGATCTTTCCAAACACTTTCATTAATTTGATTTTTTCCAGGTGTCAGCTTAATATCCTATAAAATTATAATTTTTTCTGTTTTTTTATTTTCAATTTTGTCTTTTATTATTTTATTTGAGCAGTCCATATTATCAACAATCTGAAATACGTTTTCAAGAATTTCTTCTAAAATATCTGCACATTTTAATACAATATCTTGTTTATCAATATGCGTTGTTGGGATACTTATGTGAACATTTTCTTCATAGACTTCATTAACATCGTCATTGACTATTTCCTCAAAAATTTCAGATTGAATTCCATTATTGCTTCCATAATTATTTATATTTTTATCTAATATTGTCAATTCATGGTCTAAAATTTGAGAACCTTTGATATCTTGAGGTTGGTATAATATTCCATCAATTTCAATAGGTATATTATCCAAAAAAGAATCAGTAATTGGCTCGTTAAAAGGCTCATCTTCGTTACGATCAGTATCGGGATTAGAAACTTCGCTCGACGCATTGGACTTACAAAATTTATAAAAAGAATAAAGATCCTTGGGGTCATTTGATATAAAGTTTTCACTAAACAGTTTGTGAAAGTCTTCAATTTTATTTTTACCAAAAAAACAGTTCATTACCTCTAGAGTTATTTTAAAATTTTCCTGTGTTAAAATGTTTTCGGTTGGAGATTCCTTTGGAAAAAGTTCATTGCGTCTTGTTGAAATGCATTTATTGTAATCAACAGCATTAGGGTCTAATGGATAAATCCCACATGTTTTAAAGCCATTGATAATTGTGTCAGCTTTATTTGCTTTATCAAAAGCTTCCTTAAATATTGGACAGAAATTGTATCTGGTTATAGCACTACTAGTTTTCTGCTTATAGAGTCTACAAGCTTCTTTCCACTGTACTTTTAGGGGTCGAAATATAGAAACATCACAGGGCTGGAGTATGTGCGTCGCATTTGGGTATAAGCAATATAAAATTATACGTTTTTGTGTACAAAATTCATACGATTCTAAATTATAGTGTGATTTGTGGCCATCAATAAATAATATAACCGGTAAAGTAATATTTTCTGAAACAAGCCATGGATAAAACACATTAACAATGTATTCATAAAAGGTAGAAGCCGTCATCCAACCTGAATCCGATCTACCGATTGCCCATCCCTCAGGGACAGTGAGTGCTAAATCTTTTGGAATCCTTTTGTAAGGAAATAAGACCATTGGAGGCGCTGCTATTCCTGATGCGCTATAATTACATAATACGGTTATGGATTCTTTCTCGGCTCCTGAGGCTACTTCATACAAATTTTTATAATGTTTAGGTGCTAACACCATCCCTGATTTGGTACATGTTCTAACACCAGTTTCGTCGGCATTAAAAATTCGACAGGGTTCATTCATCATATCGTGTAACAAATTTTCATTTTGAAGAAAAATTGTAAGTTCGACAAACCATTCCCTTATAGCCTCTTCGGTGACCGATGCTCGTGATTTGGAAATTATTTCCGTGTTTCTTTTTGAGATAGTTGGATTTCGTTTTAGAAATAATTGTAGCCATTTATCGCCTGGTCGGTCCTCTACAAAAGGATTTGGTCTTTCAAGACTCTGTAGTATTTTTTGCACCGCGTCCTTTACCTCATTCGCATGCATTGGAGATCCTAATTTGGCTTTTGCTATGATCCAATGTTCAATGCGGGTTTCCTCATCTTTTCTTAGCATCGGTGAAGGTCCCATTTTTCTAATATTAGGTACTTTCCCGACAATTTTATTGTGGAGAGTCGATTTGGGAATGTTATACTGCCTAGCAGCATCACTCAGGTGCATGCTACCTGACTCTACTGCTCTAATAGCCATTGATAGTTGCTCTTCGGAATACTTGAATCTAGTGTATTTTCGCTCCATCTAGGAAAAACAAAAAAAAATACTATTAATATCTATGAAAAGTGTAACTATAAAATTAAAATAATAATAATAACTATATCTTAATGAATTTTAAATAGAAAAAAGAGCTTAGATGGCTTACGCCAATAAATGAACAGGAGCAATACCCAGTGAATAAACACTATAAAACCATGTTCATTTACTGGCCAGCACTGATTTTAATAAAATCCAAGCTTGTTTGCGAAACCTGCGCAAGTTAATACACCTTAAGTGTCATTTTTATACAAATTTAAAGAAACGGTCAAAATACTAGTGAATGAACAGCCGTTCATTCACTGGTTTTAAGGATTTTTTTCGGCCAGTTATTGAACACATAAAATAAACACATTCCTAACCTAAAATATTTACTTATCTTACTAGAATAATATCGTTGATTATTTAAATATACATATTGGTAAATTCTACCTTTCTATTACTTTTTAAATCAAACTAAACTCCCTTTTAATAAAGCATATGCAGCTACTTACCTTAAAAGAAAATGGCGGCTAAAACACCAACTATGGAACAGCACAAATTTAACGTCGATTTTCCACGTGTCGTTTATTTACTGGTGGTATTTTACCGACTAGAGCGGGAAGGGCGCAATATAACCTATATTTAAAAAATATAGCAAAGAGGCTAATGGTAACTTATAGCTTATTAAAGCAGGAAAACTAATTTTTGTTCATTTATTGGTCAGGTTCATTCACTGGTCGGTTGACCCTAGTGACCTATATATTTTTTGAAGTGTGGTGACATCAGCGCCCCAGGTTTTGTTCGAGAATATCTTCAATAAATTAACTTCTGACACGAAGCATTGAATGTGGGGCTCCCAGATAAATTTTCTATCGAAAGTCATACCTAGAAATGTAATTTTTCCCACGAATTCTAGATTATTTCCATTCAGGTGTAGGTAGAGGGTCCCATTTTTGTCGAAAAAAGAACACATTTGGTTTTTCCCACTGATACTATTTTTTTTTGTTTTTAAACTTCAAAGAAAACAACTTATAAATACAAATTTATTTTTTAGGGTAGTCGTTAAATCAAGTTACCCGATTTTAACTGAAATGTGGTATGTTATGCAACAGATTTGTTGAAAATGTTCATTAAAAATACAAAATTATTTTAATTAAATATTTTTTGGATATATTTGATTTTTGACCAAAATGACCAAATAACTGACATATATTTAGAAAAACCACCGCCACTTTTACATATCTAACCTTGATTTTTGGTGTCTGCTGTTACGGGGCACGGGAGGCGATTTAGTTGCCTGACAGGCAACATCGGGCTTTGGCTCTGGTTTCTTCGTCTCAATGAAGGCATGTAAAGTTTGCTGACGGGCGGTGTTTTTAAGTTTGTGAGGCTTAATTGGTACCGGAGTACTTAAAGGGGTAAACTCTTCTCCACTACTAACCTATATTGAGGAAAAAAAATTAGTTTTTCTACAACCGTCCTTAAAATCCTATTTTACACACTGATTGCAGTAGCTAAAGCTTGTTTTCAAGCACCGATGCGTGAAATACAATGCTTTCCCTAAAGGATTTACTTCACGCACCGGCTCAATAAGAAATGCATGGGCCGCCATTAATTTTAGGCACCGGGCCCGCACTGGTAATAATTTTATTAGGCGGCCGTGCCTCGCAATTTGTATCGTTGTCATGGTAACGAGTTGTCAAATTGCCAATGCAAACAGTTTATTATTTTAAGTTATAATAAGCAATAATTATGGACTCTGATATAGAAATGTGTACTCCACCAGATATTACGGAAGCAGCGAAAACAGCTAGTAATTCTCTGTTACCTCAGAAGTCAAAGGAAATTTATGAAAACACTTACAATAAATTTATGACCTGGCGCAGTAAGAACAATATTAAAACCTTTTCTGAAAATGTTTTACTCGCATATTTATCAGAATTGTCAAAAAATGTGAAATCATCAACACTATGGAGTCATTATTCAATGCTAAAAAGTACTATTAGCATTAAAAATAACACTGACATTGGTAAATATCCAAAAGTTCATGCATTTTTAAAACGGAAGAATGAAGGATATATTCCACAAAAATCTCGAATATTGGAGAAAGAACAAATTTTCAAGTTCATAAATAAGGCTCCTGACGAAGTTTTTTTATTAACCAAAGTGATATTAATATTTGGGATTGCTGGTGCTCTAAGAAGAAGCGAAATTTATAAGCTAAAAATGTGCGATATTCAAGATTTAGGAAGTGTTCTTGTTGTATCCGTCCCTGATACAAAAACCAAAATAACGTCCCCAAAATTATCAAGAAAACAAATTCTTCATCAAGTATCAAGGAGGAAAATGTACTCGCCAAGTCGTCGGGATAAACAAATTTGGAAAATTGCCTAGTGAAATAGCAAAATTTTTAAAACTACCACATCCAGAAAAATATACAGGCCATTGTTTCAGACGATCATCTCCTTCCTTGCTAGTTGAAACCGGTGCAGATTTACTAATGTTAAAACAACACGGCGGTTGGAAATCTTCAACGGTAGCTGAGGGTTACGTAGAAAATTCCCTTAACAAGAAAAATGATATTTCAAATAGACTTTTGTCAGTTCAAAATCCAAATATGACCTCGATCACAAGCAGCAATATTATTAACAAATCATCATCAAAGGAGGCTACAGAAGTTAAATTTAGTAATCTAACAAATTGCAACATTACTATTAATAATTACAATAATTATAAAGAAGAAAATTAAATAATTTAACTATAATTTCTATTAAAAAGTTACAATTATTATAAAGTAGAAAATTAAATAATTTAACTATAAGTTCTATTAAAAAGTTACAATTATTATAAAACAGAAAATTAAATAAATAGTTCATTAGTTTAATTTGTATTATATAAAGGAGAAAATTAAATAGTTTAATTTTATTTCGTACTTGTATTATTTACGGTTGTAGAAAAAGTATAGTGTGCAATACGTGCGTGAAGACTTTTATACCCTTGTGTGATATTGTGACCCTCGCCTTCGGCTCGGGCCACAAACATCACACTCGTGTATAAAAGTTAACTTCACGCACTTGTTACACAATATACTATTTTGGACAGTTTTGAGATATGAAATACTACAGAATTAGGGAGACACTTCTAGATTAATAGGTTATATATATATATATATATATATATATATATATATATATATATATATATATATATATATATATATATATTTCTGGTTTTATTTTTCTTGGTTTAAGGTCAGCGTGCTAAGTTAAAACTAGGCAAAACTACTTCAAAACATACATATATTGTAGTCGGAAAGATAACGTTCCAACCATGCTTCTGGTCTTTTTCAAATCTACAATTTGATATGAACATGTAGGTATGATAACAGAATTTTATTTTTTTTTTTTTAATATATCTTACCTTAGAACGTAATGTCAAAATAATCCAAATTTTAAAAAACTAACATAAACATTTACATAAAACACGTACAACACAGACTATTTATAAATGCACGTACATAACTTAGATTTAAAAATATTGACAGACACACATTTTACATAGTAACACGACGAAATGTGGGATTTAACTACTGTAAAACAGATGTATAGATTTTACTGAGGTTGTTGACATCTTTTTTGTCATTTATGCTATTATTGTTTTTTTTTGAATTTCAACCATTTCATAAAATTCTCTCTTTTTTAGGTGGTGTTCGGTCTTTAAGATCTTTATTCCATTATAGTTAAAAGTATGGTTTTTCGATTTTTCATGATTCGTTAGGGCTTGAATTTTTTTTATCGTATTTGTGACTTTTTACACGATTTTCCAAATATTGGCTGGTCTATCCAATATAAACTCCCTCACAGTTATTACAAGGAATCTCGTATACGACATTACTTTTTTTGTTCTTTGGAGTTTTAGTTTTTAGTTTGCAAAAATTTTTTAACAGTAAATTGTAAGTTCTATGACATGTTATAATATCGAATTTTCTAAATAAAGTTTGAAATACACTAAGTGTATCGGGTACTGATTTAATTGTAATGCGGATTTTGCTTTTTCAATTGCATTTTCTCTGAATTCGGGGTCAGATAGTTGAATAGCACGATCTGCTAACCCTATTACTACCGATTTCTTTTGAGACGTTGGATGACTAGAACTAAAATAAAAAGTTTTGTGTACCATTCTGTCTTTATTTGTTCTCCTATATGGTGTAGTGTTAAATCTAGAAAATTTATTTGGCTATTCTGCTCAATTTCAATTGTGAATTGAAGGTTTTTATGGTATTGGTTGAATTTTTGTATTATGCTTTCCGATTGGTCAAACGGAATGGCAGTAATACAATCATCAACATACCGGAAAAAGAAAGGAATATTGAAACCTATATTACTTAAAACATTCTCCTCCAGATCCTCCATTACTATTTACGCGACTACACTAGATATTGATGCCCCCATAGCACAACCCTCGATCTGTTTATATAGCTGGTCTTCGTACAAAAAATAAGTAGAGTTTAGAGTTAGTTCTATGGCTTGTATAAATTCATCTTCTGGTATATCTGTGAACTTACTTATCTCTGACCACTTCTTTTTAATTATATTTATAATTTTGCAACGGAAATAAACCAAGATAAACTCCTACCAACCACAGATATATTATGCAATATTGAAACCGGTATAAATCATTTGAAGTTTAGTGAAAGGGATGAAATTAGAGCTAAATCATGTAACATACTAACAAATTTTAAAAACAAATTAAAAAATCAAACAGTTAAAAATAAGGAACATTCCATAAACTTAAAGAAAACTCAATCATTCTTAAAAAATAACACTTTAAAAGCTGACAAAACAAATAAAACAGTTTTAATGTATTCAGACGACTATAGTAAAAAAATGAACGATTTACTAAATGAAACAAAAACATACAAAAAAATTAAGTTGGACCCTACCAATCAATATCAAAAAAAAAA
This sequence comes from Kuschelorhynchus macadamiae, assembly GCA_030620095.1. NCBI lineage: Eukaryota > Metazoa > Arthropoda > Insecta > Coleoptera > Curculionidae > Kuschelorhynchus > Kuschelorhynchus macadamiae. The sequence continues at coordinate 865,122 of JAUTXW010005454.1, forward strand.
CGAATTAATTCAATCTTGGGAAAATAAATTTTATATATCTCCTAATACTGCAAAACAACTTAAAATACGAAACGCGATACCACCTAAAATATACGGGTTACCCAAACTACCGAAATATCTGAAAAATATCCTTAAAAATATAGTTCATAAAAACAAATACTATATTAAAGACTTCAAAAATAAATTAAAAAATATAATAATTCCAGAAAATTACCTGTTAATATCGCTCGACGTTGTATCTCTCTATACCAACGTTCCCGTCGCATTAGCGACTAATATAATTAAAAAGAAGTGGTCAGAGATAAGTAAGTTCACAGATATACCAGAAGATGAATTTATACAAGCCATAGAACTAACTCTAAACTCTACTTATTTTTTGTACGAAGACCGGCTATATAAACAGATCGAGGGTTGTGCTATGGGGGCATCAATATCTAGTGTAGTCGCGCAAATAGTAATGGAGGATCTGGAGGAGAATGTTTTAAGTAATATAGGTTTCAATATTCCTTTCTTTTTCCGGTATGTTGATGATTGTATTACTGCCATTCCGTTTGACCAATCGGAAAGCATAATACAAAAATTCAACCAATACCATAAAAACCTTCAATTCATAATTGAAATTGAGCAGAATAGCCAAATAAATTTTCTAGATTTAACACTACACCATATAGGAGAACAAATAAAGACAGAATGGTACACAAAACCAACATGGTCCTCAAGATATATAAATTTTAATTCTAGTCATCCAACCTCTCAAAAGAAATCGGTAGTAATAGGGTTAGCAGATCGCGCTATTCAACTATCTGACCCCGAATACAGAGAAAATGCAATTGAAAAAGCAAAATCCGCATTACAATTAAATCAGTACCCGATACACTTAGTCAATAAAATTTTCAAAAACAGAATCCACAAATATTATAACACCTTATTGTATATTAAAAAACCTGGGTCTACGTCAGCAAAATTCATTACGCTTCCTTTCATAAATGGTTTATCCCAAAAATTTCAAACATTATTTAGAAAATTCGATATTATAACATGTCATAGAACTTACAATTTACTATTAAAAAATTTTACCAAACTAAAAACTAAAACTCCAAAGAACAAAAAAAGTAATGTCGTATACGAGATTCCTTGTAATAACTGTGAGGGAGTTTATATTGGATAGACCAGCCAATATTTGGAAAATCGTGTAAAAAGTCACAAATACGATAAAAAAAATTCAACAGCCCTAACGAATCATGAAAAATCGAAAAACCATCCTTTTAACTATAATGGAATAAAGATCTTAAAGACCGAACACCAACCAAAAAAGAGAGAATTTTATGAAATGGTTAAAATTCAAAAAAACAATAATAGCATAAATGACAAAAAAGATGTCAACAACCTCAGTAAAATCTATACATCTGTATTACAGTAGTTAAATCCCACATTTCGTCGTGTTACTATGTAAAATGTGTGTCTGTCAATATTTTAAAATCTAAGTTATGTACGTGCATTTATAAATAGTCTTTGTTGTACGTGTTTTATGTAAATGTTTATGTTAGTTTTTTAAAATTTGGATTATTTTGACATTACGTTTTAAGGTAAGATATATTTTAAAAAAAAAAATTCTGTTATCATACCTACATGTTCATATAAAATTGTAGACTTGAAAAAGACCAGAAGCATGGTTGAAACGTTATCTTTCCGACTACAATATATGTATGTTTTGAAGTAGTTTTGCCTAGTTTTAACTTAGCACGCTGACCTTAAACCAAGAAAAATAAAACCAGAAATATATTAAAGTCATAGGTCAAAAAAAAAAAAAAAAAAAAAATATATATATATATATATATATATATATATATATATATATATATATAAATATATATATACAGAACAATTATATTCATATATTTCTTTGAAACTACGTATATTGAATATTATTATTTGTGGTTTTTACAAGCCTCTAGTTGTAAAAAATGACATATTCTTAGAATACTTGGAAGAAAAACTTCAACATTTTAACGAAATTGCGTGTAGTGTTTGTTTATGTGGAGATATGAACCTTAACATTCTTCAAAAAAATAGCATTACAACTAAACTTTTTGAGATATTTTCAACCAATAATAATAACAAATTATGTAACGTGAATAAACCAACACGTGAAGTGGGTAAAACTAACAGTTTAATAGATCACATTATAACTAATCTGGAAGATAATATAAATTTAAAGTTAATTCCCAGTTCACTAAGTGATCATGTTATTCAAGTTATTGACATTGTTCTAGAACAAAAAAAAATTCTAGTAAATTCGAACATATAAATATATATAAATTTGAGGTAGAACAATTGAAGGCTAAGTTAAGAAATTTAGACACGATTAAAAATTCAATAAAAAATGCAGATGATTTGTAAATGTTTTTAAATCCTGTTCTCATAAAGTATTCTTAAGAACAAGAAAAAATACAAAACCTTGGTTTACTCCAGAATTAGAAAAACTCATAAAGACTCGTAACAAATATTATTTAATGCACAAACTTATACCAAATACAATAAATATGTAAAGAAAATGATTAGGTCAATGAAACAAAATTTTTTTAAAGAACAATTTAATTCCTTCGACCAGAAAAGTATATGGAAAAATATTAACTATCTATTAACAAAAACTCACAGGAAACAAGCAAAACAAAATAATATTGAATATCTTTTAATTGACGAAAAAAAAAAAAACAGAAGAAAATGGGATTTGTAAAGAAATGAATAACCATTTTATCAAAATTGCACAAAATGTATGAAAAAAATTAAATGACTACGAATTAGAAGCAGAGCCAATGCAAGAAAATTGTATGTTTATGGATGAAGCGAGCATAACTAATGAGGCTATAGAAGAAATTATTGATAACCTGAATCCAAGAAAATCTAGTGGTCATGATAACATTTCTATAAAAATTATTAAAACAGTCAAAATTCAACTAATCCCAATTTTAAAACATCTAATTCATTTATCTTTTAAAACAGGTATTGTTTAAAAAAATGAAAATATCTAGAGTTTCGCCAATATAGAAAGGAGGAAATAATATTAATCCAAATAATTATAGACCGATATCTGTGTTACCAGTTCTATCAAAAATTCTAGAAAAATAATATAATAATATAATAATAATAAACACAATAAATTATCAAATTATTTAGAAATTAAAAATACTATTCAGTGGTCAATATGGGTTTCGAAAGTCTAGGGATACAGAGACTGCAGTTATTGATATTATTACTGATATTCAATTAAAAATTGATCAAAATAAAAAATGTTGTATCTTATCCTTAGACTTATGCAAAGCTTTTGACACAATTAATCATAATATTTTATTAAAAAAATTGTACAATATTGGAATTCGAGGAAATATCTATTATTGGTTTCAAAATTACTTAAATAGTAGGCAGCAATATGTCCAAATTGGAAATAATATTAGTTCGAGCAAAGAAATATCATGTGGTGTACCTCAGGGTTCAATATTAGGACCTATTTTATTTTTAATATACATAAATTCAATTTCAAAATTAAAACTTAATGGAACTATAAAACTATTTGCGGATGATACAACTATTTTTATTTTGGAAATAATTTTTCAGAAATTAGATACTACATTGCAGAAGATTTAACAATTATATCCAATTGGCTACAATCTCATAAACTAAACTTTAAAGTTTGAAAAATCTTCTTTTATGTTTATAAGCAAATATCATATAAGTAATCAAATGGAACCAATTAAATTCTACCAACAACATATTAATTATAGTAAATGCATTCAATTTTTGGGACTATACATGGATGAAAATTTAAGTAGGCGGAATCATATAGAATACCTTAGAAAAAGTATATCTCCTCTAGTAGGAATTCTATATAAAATTCGTTGTAATATACCATTAAAATTTATGAAAAATATTTATTTTGCGTTAATATATTCAAAATTACAATATTTGATTTCAGTTTGGGGATCTGCTAATTTAAAAACATTGAAACCTTTATGTTGTTTACAAAATAAAATTAGTAAATGTATACACAAACTTCCTTTCCTAGAACCAACAATAAATTTATATACAAAATTTGGCTATTTAGATACTAACCATATTTATAAGTTAAAAACATGCATTTTCATCCATTAAATACTAACAAAAGATAAATTATCAAATATAGATTTAGAAAAAAGACGTACTATACATAATCATGACACACGACAAACAGATTTATTAAATACAACTGATATTCGAAGCAATTTTGCAAAAATATCTTTATTATATGGTGGTATATTAATATATAATCAATTACCAACACATTTACACAGAATAAAAGGTTTAATAAAATTTAAAAAGGAAGTGAAAAAACATTTTTTATCGAAACGTGATTTATAGAAAAAATAATTTTGACTGTGTTAATATTATTTATTTTGTTCTTTAATTATTATTTATTTTGTTATTTAATATTATTCTTAATTGTTAGTTTATTATAATATTACTATTGTTAGAATTCCCTGTAATGAACTTATACAGTTGGTTGGGAATGTTGAAAATAAATAAATAAATAAATAAAAATAAAAAATATATATATATATATATATATATATATATATATATACAATGTGTTCCAAATTTGGCTCACATGCATTGCTATCTCGTAAACCGCTATAGCTACAGGGTGGGTTAAATTAGGAAAATTTTAGAGAATTTTATTACAAATTTGATGACGTTTTGAAGTTTAGGATATCTTTTGTGGTTTTCAAGATAATTGGGAAAAATCAAAATGGTGCATTTTCAACTTTTGCCCGTAGCTTCTAAACGACTCGTATTATGGTTTTATGGTTTATACATATTAGGGCACTTTTATTAGAGGAACATTATGCAGGTAAAACGAAGTTTCTAGCTTCAATTGTTTTTGAGATATTGGCATCAACTTTTTATTTTCTTACCGACGCCATATTGGATTATTGTATTTTTGGAAAGATCTTTTTAAGAGCTTTCCAATGATGTATAACAAGGTAAGATTATTATTTTTCTTCAGCTCTAAAAACCAAAATAATTGTTTTTTTTTAAGTAGGCTTTGATTACGCATGGCGGCCATAATGAAACAAAAGAATGCCGCATGTCAACAATCATTTTGTGTTCCTGAATAGTACTTGTTATCATTTTCTCATTGTGCCTAGTTTTTACAAAGTTTATTTGAGTTTCTTATACTACTTAAAATGGAGGGTAATTATTCCAACGAAGAGAATTTGGATATGATAGAACTTTATTTTAAAGCAAATAGAAATACACAAGCAGCTGCGCGTTCATACGAAGAACAATTTCCAGACCGACATCAACCAAGCCAAAGGCATTTCAGATTTCTAATTGTTAACCTGTTAGCCTACGGGTCTTTTTTGAAACCGAAACCAAAGACCTATTCAATAGATAATGAAGCAAGAAACGCAGCTATAATAGAAAGTGTCAGGGACAACCCAACAACCTCAGTAAGAAAGATTGAAGAACAAACGGCAATTCCCAAATCAACCGTCCAACGAGTCTTGAAAAAACTTCACTTTCATCCCTATAAACCTACTATTGTACAGGGTCTTCAGGTAAATGATTTTGCTAGAAGAATCACGTTTAGTGAATGGTTCATCAACAAATGCCAGCAAATACCCAACTTTCATTCTAAAGTACTTTGGACAGATGAAACACGATTTACAAACTGTGGAATTTTCAATAAACATAATACTCATTACTGGGGCACCGAGAATCCTCATAATTTAGAAGAAAGACGTTTACAAACAAAATTTGGGTTCAATGTGTGGTGTGGCATTATAGGTAATTCCAAACAATGCACTTCTGCTTTAAATCACTCATAACAATTTGTATTTTAGATAACCGTTTGATTGGGCCGTTCATTTTCCAAGAAAATTTATCGGGTAACAGATATTTGCAACTATTACGGGAACAAATTATTCCAGAAGTTATAAATTCTGTTCCCCCAAACGACCTGCAAAATATTTGGTTCCAACAAGATGGCTGTCCGGCTCACGGTACCAGAGAGGTGATGGCGGTCCTCAGAAATACTTTCGGGGAAAATATTATCGCTAATAATGGCCCTGTTGCTTGGCCGGCAAGGTCACCGGATATTACTCCTCCCGATTTTTATTTATGGGGATACGCAAAAAATGAGGTCTACGAATTTTCTCCGCCAGAAAGTCTCAGAGAGCTAGAAGACAGAGTCCGAGATGTTTTTGCTAATATTAACAGGAACACCTTAAGAAGGGTTACACGGACGGTATTGGAGAAATGTCAAAAATGTGTGGAAAATGGAGGGAGGCATGTGGTGTAACTTATATTTTTTTTATGTGTTAATTTAAATTTAGTTTAGGTATTTTCAATAGTGTGATAGTTACATTTTAGTCACTAGGTATTCACTGTTAGTATAATATCTTAGTTGAAAATCTAAAACATCGATGGTTGAATTAATATTTTTACCCATAAGCTAACAAGTTTACAATTAGAAATCTGAAATGCCTTTGGCTTGGTTGATGTCGGTCTGGAAATTGTTCTTCGTATGAACGCGCAGCTGCTTGTGTATTTCTATTTGCTTTAAAATAAAGTTCTATCATATCCAAATTCTCTTCGTTGGAATAATTACCCTCCATTTTAAGTAGTATAAGAAACTCAAATAAACTTTGTAAAAACTCGGCACAATGAGAAAATGATAACAAGTACTATTCAGGAACACAAAACCATTGTTGACATGCGGCATTCTTTTGTTTCTTTATGGCCGCCATGCGTAATCAAAGCCTACTTAAAAAAAAACAATTATTTTGGTTTTTAGAGCTCAAGAAAAATAATAATCTTACCTTGTTATACATCATTGGAAAGCTCTTAAAAAGATCTTTCCAAAAATACAATAATCCAATATGGCGTCGGTAAGAAAATAAAAAGTTGATGCCAATATCTCAAAAACAATTGAAGCTAGAAACTTCGTTTTACCTGCATAATGTTCCTCTAATAAAAGTGCTTTAATAATGTATAAACCATAAAACCATAATACGAGTCGTTTAGAAGCTACGGGCAAAAGTTGAAAATGCACCATTTTGATTTTTCCCAATTATCTTGAAAACCACAAAAGATATCCTAAACTTCAAAACGTCATCAAATTTGTAATAAAATTCTCTAAAACTTTCCTAATTTAACCCACCCTGTAGCTATAGCGGTTTACGAGATAGCAATGCATGTAAGCCAAATTTGGGACACATTGTATATATATATATATATATATATATATATATATATATATATATATACATATACAATGTTGATCAAAAGAAACGCACAACATTCATATCTTCTGTACATTTTCACAAAAACGCTGGAACACGTGAAGTGGTTGTTCGTCTTTTTATAATATTTTCAGCCCCCTCCCTGCCACCTCTTAATTTGTAGACACCCAACATTTTTGCAAATGATGCTTTGCTCTATGAGACGGTCTTCTAAAACTGAATCCGATACTAGCAACAAATTAGGGGTCTGCTCATTTCATTACAGTAAAACGAGTCCACATAGGTTTTATTATCACAGTAGATCTTTATGGTAGAATGCGGAATGACTTCGGTTACCATCTATAGGTAGATAGTGGTATTCACTATTGCTCCATACATTAAGAATCAACTTCCCAATATCAGAAATTTTTACATTGCAAAATACAGGTAAAAAGGTAAGTACCCAAATTCTTGAAATTCTAAGACAGGTTTTTCCCACATTTGGGTGTTTATTTGGTAAATATTTACACATACAAAATAATAATTTATACGTTTTTTGTGTTTTATATTAGTTATTAATTAGTTCCCTTTAATATTTACAGTTTATAAATTATTTGTAATTTATAATGTGTGTAGATTGTTATATTAATTATTGTTAATTAGTTGCCTACTATAAACAATGTTCTTTCTCAGTAATAAATGAATGATTAATAATAAAGCCTCCAGTGAGGATATAACTATTCTTTCCATAAACTTAGGGATTGCAGATTGTATGCAAACTGACCTTTAATTTTTTACATCGCATTTATTTCCGCCTTTAAATAAAGGTGAGACGTATGAAAGCTTCCATCTGTTAGCCGTATTTAGAAGGGATGGGGGGCAAAATCATACTTACAAAATGTTTGACACTAAAAATTATTTCATATTGAACAAAACATTTTAATTTAAGATCTAACACCTGATGAAGCCACAGTGTTGGCGAAACAATATATACTATGCGTTTCATTTTTGTAAAATAAATTTAGTGGAAATTTTAAACAAGTTTTTCATTTAGTTAATTATATTATAGTACATTATCAAGGCTTTATAAGTGAGAACCCCTAGGAAGGCATTCCAAATACGCCACTTTCGGGAGCAGAACTCTTTTTAACATTTAAGGACACAAACAATAAAAATTAACCTCGATTTTTATTACACCCTGCCTAAAAAGCACTCACTACCTGCCCTGTTTATTTATTTATTTATTGAACACCCAACAGTAACAACCAATAACAGGGTATAATATTAAATTTAAATAATAATTTTAAAAATAAATCTTAAGTGGTACACTTTGAAAGAATGAAAATATAGTATAAATTGATACAAAGCCACATACACAACCTAAATTTTGATACTAAATACTTTCTGAATCCTATACAACAAATAAGTACAGTTATAATAGTTCCATACAATAAGATGTAACAAGTGCTTTAAGTTTAGAGGGCCTCAATATAGTATAGTCACCAATGCCATGTATTTTGTTGAAGCAGTAACATATTTTAAAAATCGGAGATGTATATTTAATGTTGGTGCTTGCTTGTGAATTGCACTTGGATATTAGAAAACCATTGATGTTGTAAAAAAAGTTGATATGATTTCTTTTTCGGGTTACAGTTAAAACCTTACATTTAGATATATTCAGGCCCAGCTCGTTTTTCTCACACCATCTCTGCAACTTGTCAATGTTACTCTGAAAACGAAGTGAATCCTCACAGCTCTTTATTGAGGAATACAATTTTAAATCGTCCGCAAACAGTAAACTATGAACATCCAATACATCGCACACATCATTAATGAAAAGGAGAAAAAGGTAAGGTCCAAAGTTAGTACCCTGGGGTACCCCAGAAATCACCCTAAATCCTCTGGATCTATAGCCACAAAATTCAACATACTGATATCGATCAGTTAAATATGAACTGAAAAAAGAAATGAGAGTTTCAGAGAAACCAAACCATGACATTTTATGGAGAATTACAGAATGATTGATCTTGTCAAATGCCTTTGAAAAATCGGTAATGACAACGTCCACTTGAGATTTAGGACAGCTCAGCTTTTTTGACAAATATTCTACAAAGCAACCCAAATTAGTAATTGTTGACCGTCCCCTCATAAATCCATGCTGAGTGCTTGATATTAAATGCCTTGTAAGTGGATACAGGTAACTATAGAGTAACATCTCTAGCAGTTTTAAGAAGCCACAGACAAGAGCCACAAGTCTATAATTACTCACATCAGATCGATCACCTGATTTAAATATGGGACAAGTTTTAGAGATCTTCCAGTGATCTGGAAATTGCGATGAAGACAGACTTAAATTGAATATTATTGACAAAGGTGTTGCCAACACACTTATACAATCTTTGATGAAAAAACTAGGAATTTGATCTGTACCACATGACAGTTTGGGCTTTAATTTCCTTGAAATTTTTATAATATTCTCTGCTGAGAATCTTGGCTTTATAATTGTTGAAAAATTTTGACGAGAAGGATCATTTATCCCAAAAGTATCTATTGGTATATTATACACACTAGAGAAGAATTTATCAAAAGCAGACGCAATCTTTTTAATTTTATCGTTATTAAACCATACCGGGTACTTACGTTTAAAATTAGTATAAAGTGATACTGCTTTTTTAAAAACCTCAGAAATCTTCTCATAAAATATGTCGCATTGAGTGTTTATATTAGTAATATTATCTAAAGCCTTCCAATCGATCTTAGACACTTTATTATATAAAAGAGGATAGTTAGCTTTTTTTAAAGTTATATTTTTCATTAAAAGGATTATGCTGTATGTTTTTTAACATTGAAACTTCGAGAGCACATACTTAAGGCCGGATGGTGTGCATCAAGTTTTACCAGAGGTAAATCATCCCTCTCTACAGAACACTGTAAGTTGGTCATAACTAAATCTAATATGCGATTATTTCCATTTAATGTATAATTGAATTGGGATAAATTAAAAAATTGCATAAAATTGTGTATTATTTCGTTTTTTATATCTTTTTTTTTCTTGAGCAATTGAGTAATAAAATGAAGGAATATTGAAGTCCCCTAATATCAAGATATTTTGGCCATAAATGGATTGAAACAATTCAAAACATTCAATAAGATTTACATATATATCACTACTCGATCCACATGGAATATACAAACTAAATACATAGAAAGAGTCTGAAGTTGTTGCAATTCTGCAGCACACAACATCTACACTGGGCACTGTGTCATAAAAATGTCTTACATCAACCTGTGTAAAATTAAATTTTGAGTTTATTGCTACTAACACATCCCCTGCTCCGGGTAAAAGTCTATTCCCTCTAAAAACTACATAATTCTGAGAAAACAATTCCGAGCTATAAACATTCTCTTGCAACCATGTTTCACTCAGTGCATATGTCATACTCTTCATTACTGGCAGCAGAATAGAATTGGTTAATCTTTGTGTTAAGTCCCCTAACATTCTGATAGTAGATCTTCATTACCTTACTGGTGGGTGAACTGCTTAGTTTAAATTACTCGTATTAACGATTTTAGGAATGCCATTGATAAATTTAATCTAAATGTTTTCCTGTCCATTGTTTTTACGGTTTTCTAAGTCAGCCTTTACAATTTTAAATTCTTTTATTTGCTTGGGGGTCCTATCCATTGAGATTGATATATTTCTGTATTGGTGGTTATTTTTTATTGTCTTGGATTTGGATAAAATAGTTTTGACGATTTCTTCACTGCTGAATATTAATTTAAGTGGCCTTTCCCTATCTGAGGTTCGATCGCGTTTCCCAACTCGAAATATTTTCGTGTTACTCAAATCCAAGTTCGGAACAACGGATTTTAACATTGCTTCAACTTCATTCTTATCATCTCTGATGTTAACTGGTTCTGTTTTATTGAAAATCATGAGATTTTTCTTTCTTGATTCTCTATCCTGGATTTCCTGATAAAATTCCTGAGCAACAGAGTTATTTACGGGAGTATCACTTTCATTTGGGAAGTTTTCCTTTAATTCGACAAATTCCTGTTTTAGAGCATCCACAGAATTGTGCATTCTTTCTTGAATCTCTTCAACCTTGTCAATCTTAGTTTTTAATGTTTCAAATTCATTTGTGAGAGGTTTCAATATTTCAACCTGTTCATTAATATCAGCAACTAGATACTTAAAACTATTTAATTCTCAACTAAACCAAACTGGAAAATTTGATCTTTTACCATAAACTTTGGAACAAACAAATCAAGGTTGATATAAGAACAAAAGGCAAAACAAAGTTCTGAATATGTAATGTGAAGTTTGTCAGGCCAACGAAAGAACTTACCTCAACAATGTCACTGCTATCATCGCTCAGTATTGCTACACTACCATCTGTATCACCTGTAGACTCCTCTGGGATTTCCACTATGTCCCGGTAAACATTACTGGGCCTCCATTTTGCCTGTAGCTGCCCACCCGTAGGATGAATAGCGGTGCTATTTAAGATACCTAAAACAAATTCACAATATGATCAGTAAATGGCTTTCCGATTTTAAGTTTGATTTTTTTTATTTTTACGATTGAACAATTTTTTTTTTAATTATTACTGATATTCTTGTACACCTTTCTCAGTTATGTTGATATGAAATTTTAGCTATAAAGTCTCACAGTACAAGTGAACCGCGCGCGTTTTTAAAATGATACTCTATCGCACATGCCTGGATGTTAATACCTTGAAAATGCCTTCTAACCTTTTGTTTGATAAATTTAATTAGTCACAATATGTAACATATAAAATAATGATAATTTTCTATCACAACATTCTAACATTGCTGTTTGTGTTTGTGTTATTATTAAAAAAACTGCTAAATTACAAAATGTCATTTCAGCTAAATTAATATTTTGACATTAAAAAAACTAGCATTATTGTAAATTGACCCCCATTTTTCTCCCAGGGTATAGGTAATTTAGACCAAAATAGGCTGATACCAAACAGTAGGGTCCATTTTTATTTTGAAAGGTTCTTCGATTAAATTACAAGTGTTATATAAAGTATAATATAAGTTTTCATTCATTTCCATGCGCATAAATTACATTTTATAAAAACTGTGACAAAACTAAAATCATTAAATAAGATCTTATAAGCAGGTCTCAATGAACTGAAAATACTTGTTAGGTTATCTTACGGGTTGCCACTATGAAAAGGTAGACTTGGGATTTGCAGCTGGAGGTTTTTGCGTTCAACGAGTCAACATAGTTCATATAAAAGTTTATTAAAATTATTGGCTAAATGCATATGTTTAAAAACCAATATCCACTAGATCGCATCGTGAAAATAGCATGACCCTGGGTATGTATAATAAAATTTTATCAAATGATTATTATACTATATAATACACTTTAACAAATTTTAAATTAAATATAGATTTAAAATATGAATTTCAAAAATGTATCTGAAATATTGCATATATTCTGAACTTGTTACGAACAAACTGTCTTTGTGATCAACAGTATTGAAAAACTAAGATGTATCTAGCTTATTTTTAAAGCTTTTGATTTAACTCAAACTCAAATATACTTTTTTTGGATTTTAATGTAAGGACATAGCCGATGCACGCATCGGACAAGTGGCCCTTCAGAAACGCACACCACAGAATGCTAAACATTCCAAATGGTACGAATTCGCAAATAACGATCAATAAATAAATAATGAAGTCCGTAACTCTAAAAAAAATATGTCAGATCAGCAAACAAAAATTAACAACAAGGAGAAAGATTATCAATGGAGGTAAAATAATATATGAATAGTAATAAAACTACACAACTACTTAAACAAAAACGAACATCAATAAGGGCTAAAAAACATCAAAAAGCCAATCCGGTTAACTGCCTTTTTAGCTGCAAAGTGCTTAGTCTGAAAATGTCATATTCTGAGAAGTGATGATTGTAATTGTGAACTAGTCGTCAACAAATGCACTAAACCCATAATTTGTTTGGTGGTACCTTTCAACAAACAGCTGTGATTGTCTTGTTCTCCTGATAGGAACTAAAAACGGGATTGATCCCAGCAGCACTTCACAGTCAATCCCACCATTGACCAATTTATGGAAAAAGACCAGAAGTGCCTTCTTTTTTCTAAATTCAAGGGTTTGAAGGCCGCAAAGACGAGCTCTAGTATTAGATGACAGACCTTGATATGGGAAATGAAATTAATGTAAGAGGTATTTTGAACCTTTTCACTACTGTCGATGTGACACTGGTATGATGGACTCCATCCATATTATACAATAATATTCTAGAACGCTACGAACCAATGAGTCACAGAGACACCCAATTCCTTTGGTATCAGTTACGTGTTTCGTATGTCGCTTTATAAAACCCAGTAGTGTAAAACCCTTAAGTACAATGTTATCAATATGTATATTAAAAGTTAGATTTTCATCAAAAATAACGCCTAGGTCCATGAAAGAACTAACAACTTCAAGACTTAGGTTATCTGTAAAGTAGGTGAAGGGTATGGGATTAATACGTTTGTGAAAAAGGAGCACTTTACATTTCGAGATGTTAAAAGAGATAATTAATTCTGCACCATTTGACGAGTCTTTCCATATCAGACTGCGGAGGATTAGAGTCTGGAGACACTGGTGAAATGAATTTTAAGTCGTCTGCATATAAAAGACATTCAGAACATTCGAAACAAGATATTATATCATTTGTAAAGAGCAGAAAGACAAGAATCTCCCTGAAAATTGAACCACATATGTTGACTTGCTGGCGACGATTAAATAAATAAGATTTGATCCACTCAAGATATTTTCCACAAAAACCAATTTGCTGTAATTTTCATAACAGAAGCTGATGGCAAACACTGTCAAAAGCCTTAGATATGTCAGTGTAAATAACATCGATCTGTTTTCCAACCTCAACCGATGTCACTAAGTAGTTTTGAAATATTGCAAGTTGTTGAACGACTACGATAGAAGCCATGTTGCATACTCGTAAAATAGTGTTTTAAAGACTCAAATGTATGATCGGTGATAATTGCTTCAAAGAGCTTTGGTATATGTAAAAGTAAAGAGATACCTCTGTAGTTCTTCACATCACTTTTATCATCAGATTTAAAAATGGGCAAAAGGGTAGAAAGCTTCCAAAATTCAGGAAAGGAACCCATATTAATGGATCTCTGAAAAATTATACACAGAGGTTGAGACAATGACTCACAGCATCGTTGCAATAGAATAGTAGGAATTCCATCAGCGTTCTTGGAAGGATCAGGGTCCTTTATTAAAGATATCTGCCTCTGTAAAACAATATGTTGATAGTATCTTTCCTGGATAACTTATTGGATCAATTTTACTAAAGTCTAAATTGTGGTTCTAAGTATAGCAAGACTGAAAGTGAGTAACAAAAACGTTTGCAATGTTATTTGAATCAGTGATTTCTTGCCTGTCATAATTCATCAAAAGAACATAGAGTTTTTGTCAACAAAGTAAGCTGTATAAAAATAAAAATATTGGGTCTAATCATCGAAAAAATAAAATAAATAGACATTCACTATAAACCAAGTAACTACATATTATACAAAAAGGCACAAATATAACCATAATAAAATCCATCATTAAATATATAATATAATAAAAGAGACATAAAGCTTTTAAGTACAGATTTTAGCCAAGGGACCTAAAATACATGAGTAAAAAAAAAAAAAACAAAATACCTGGCATGGTCACAAACTATCATCTTAAAATTCTTGTTAAGTTATAATATGCTTTTGCCTCCAAGCTACATTTTACTTTTTTCTTAAACAATTTAAGATATTCTATATTTCTAAATATTTGTGGGAGGTGGTTGTACATTTTTTTACTTTCATATAAAATTCAATGTCTCACTAAGGTTGTTCGGGGGATAGGTAGTGGAAGATTCAAATTCTGTCTAGTGTTAAAGGCCCCGACAGGTTTTAAATGTCAATTTTTTTTATGTATAGGAGATACAGATTCAAGTATTAAAAGGCAAGTAAGTGTTACATTTTTATATTTCACAAAAAGTGGTTTGCAATGGTCTCAGGCCCCAGCTTTGCACATGTAGATGTTTTGTTAATGGCTGCAGTAACTTCAAAAGGCTATACTATAAGTTAGGTATGAATTTATAAATGCAGAGTAAGTTATTCTTACTGTAGTAATTCATAGCTCATTTGAAACAATATGAACGGCATAACTGCCTTTTGCAACTTTTTCATTTATATTATTTATGTGGTTGATTTGTTTTCAACCTTAGTATCAGATAGGTAAAGATTATCAAAGTTAATCTTAAACGTTAAAACATTAGTTTTTGATACATTAAAACTACAGTGACTCGCATCACACCATTTCTTTATTAAGATCAGATCTCTTGAGATATTTTCTTTCAATAGGTCTTCATTTTTGTTTCGCCACATAATGGTACCTAAGACAGATCCTTCTGGTACCCCACAAGAAATTGTAGTTGAATTAGACATCTTTTCTCCATATATGACTCAAACCAGTTGAAGCAGTTACCCTGGAATCGATAACGCTCTAGCTTTTTGAGCAGAACTTCATGATGAAAGCTCTGGAGTTATCGCAAACAACCGTAGCAACTATATCATGATCGTTCAAACCAGAATAATTATTTTCTAAAACGGAAAATATTGCATCGCCGGTAACTTTGTGAATTTTGAAAGCCAAATTGATTTGCACGTTGAAACTTGTTTAAGTGAGCAATGGTACGCTTTTATACGACTTTTATTGCCATGTTTTCGTAAAAAATGGACCACTGTGCGGCGCTGGAGGCGGCCGGCGATGATATCGTTCTTGGATAAAAATTATTACACATTTTTTTGTTAAATAACGCCAGCAGACGAAATGACGAAATTAAAATCGGAGATTGCAGTTCATAGAGGAAAAAAAGTTTCAATAAGAATATAAAATTAATTTCAATCAAATAATCAGAAAAAAAATTACTTTTGGTTGTTTTTATGAGTGTCTTCGGAAGTGGGCGTGATGAAAATGATGACCATGATCAAAAAAATGAAATAGTTGAAAATAATGAAAAAAGACAAGGTAACAAAATCAGCAAAATTCCGTGTCAGAATGAGGCTGAAGAAGATTGAACTCTGGTTTCACACAAAAAAAGAAAACCATTTGCTAATAGCCAAATTAATAGACCCGAACCTAAATGGGGCACCAAACAAAATGTAACAGGTCTCTCGATCGCGCACGTTAAAACAGAGACTGCCGAACAATCTTTAAACTATCTAAAGACCATGGACCTCGGAGATGATTGTTTATGCGAGAAAATGGTAACAAGAAGAAACAAGTACAAAAGTTCTTTTAAATTGGGAGTTTCCAAGCACAAAAGGGATGCTGTAATGTCAGCTGATCTGTGGCCAGAAGGTGTACTTATTAACCATTTTCTCAACCTCCAACGCCTGAACTCACAACAGCCAGCTGTGAACTTACGCTTACGTTAAAACTCTTCAATTTGAATGTACAGTCAATGAGATGAAAAATAAACCAAATGGAAGCTCTAGTAATCGACAAGAACCTGGACATTATATGCTTTACAGAACATTGGCTGACAGAAGAAGAGGCCAAGTGCTTTTATTTAAATAACTTTAGTTTGGCTGCAGCATCTTGTAGAAGACAGTTCAAGGGTGGGGGAGTGGCAATCCTACTATCTCCTTCCTTTAAATCTAAAGTACTATATAACATATTAAATTTTAATATTGACAAATGTGTGGAAGTTTGCGGTATCTCTATTGAAAATCTAAATATTAATGTATTAGCGGTGTATAGATCACCCTCGAGTTGTTTTGACACCTTCCTGTAAAATCTTGTTTCCATCTTGAATTCATTTGACTTGAGATCAAGTCAAGGCTTGTGGTAATGGGTGACTTTAATGTTCATTTTGGCACCCAGGATAAAGAGTGCATTGATCTGTGTAACTTATTCAGTTCATATGGTCTAACAATAACTTCTCTCGAACCCACTAGAGGCACCAACTGTCTTGATAATACATTTCTGAACTTTAGCACTAAAAATTTTTTATCTTATTCTATAAACACAGATCTTTCTGATCATAAAGCACAAATAATACATGTCAAATATCAAAGAAAACCGACAAACACCAAATCCTATCAAAAGTATGTGGGAAATTGTTAACGAATATAGAAGAGTACCCTCGAGACATCAAGCGAGCTGAAATTCCGAAAAACCCAAGTGAATTTAACAATTATTTCTCAAATATTGCTTTTCTATACAAACAAATATTAAAGAGACTACGATTAACCCTGTTGGGGCTGTACATGATAGTGCAAAGATCTCAAATAAACTGTTTAGCTTTAGTGAGGTGAGCTTTAACCAGGTAAGGGACATCTGCTCTTCATTATAAAACAAAACTGTAAAGACCCACACGGTTTTAATGTAATTCTTCTTAAATCCATTCTTGATATTATCTTGATTCCCTTAACAAAGTTGATCAACCTGTGCCTTAAAGAATGCATTTTCCCTGACATACTTAAGCAAGCCATTGTAACACCAATCTTCAAAAAGGGAAACACTGAGGATGCATCCAACTATAGACCTATATCGGTACTCTCAGTCTTTTCAAAGGTACTCCCCATGAAATTTTGCTTCTTAAACTTGAGGCATACGGGTTTGATAAAAATAGTTTAGCTATTCTAAAATCATACTTACTCGACAGATACCAAATTTTGTCGCTGCATGGTCAGTTGTCTGGGAAAGAGTAGTGAATGTTGGAGTACCACAGGGTTCTGTTTTGAGACCATTGCTATTTTTAATATATAACAATGATTTACCATCTTCCGATCCACTTTGCCGGTTTACCCCTTTTGCAGACGACACTACATTGTCTTATGCGACCGAAGATCGAGAACTTGCAGTTTCAGGAGTTGAACACGGATTATTGGGGGCTGAGGATTGGTTTTCAGCCAATAGACTTTACTTGAATGCTTCTAAGACGGAAACGCTAACATTCTCAACCAGGCCGCTACCGCAGGAGGACCTGGAGAAGTCCGTGAGATTCTTGGGGGTGTATCTTGATTTGAGATTGACATGGAAGACCCACACAAGCTTTGTGGTTGGTAAACTCAGTTCTAATATTTTTGTTTTGAGGAACTTGGCGAACTGTGTAACAGCTGACGTCTTAAAACAGGCTTACTTTGCACTGTGTCAGAGTTACATCTCTTACGCATTACTTGCCTGGGGACATGCAAGTGGTACAAACCAGGTGTTCCGACTCCAACAAAGGGCAGTGAGAGTGATTTCTAATCTGCCCTACCGAGCCAATTGTAGGGATGCGTACATCAATAACAAAATTCTGACAGGAGCAAGTCTTTATATCTTGGAGAATTTACTTCATGTCAGAAAAAATTTAAACCAATTTTTTATGCATCAGGATGTACACGATCATCATACAAGATCCATGCTAAGTTGGTTCCGAGATATCATCGTTTAGGAAGGTGTCGTGATGGCCCTGGTTGCTATGCTGTACACTTTTTTAACAAACTTCCTAACAGTTTCAGAGAATTGTCATTTTTAACATTCAAACAAACAGTCAAAAGATTGCTGCTCGATCGAATCGAATTTTTACATTTTAATTTTAATAACCATTTTAATGTTTTGTGATGTTTGGTTTGTGTAATATAATGTTTCTGTAATGTTCTGTTGTTCTTTAGTTCTAATGATGTTGTATAACTAAAAATTTTATCTATTAGATCCTAACTTTGAACTTTTAATTCTAATATTCAATATTTAGATTTAAGTAGTAATGAACTTGTTTTATACATATATACTATTGACTTGTGTAAACGTATATTAATAAGCCTTTAGTTGAGCAACTTTGTCCCTATTTAGACGACTTTGTATCTCTCACCGCTTCTGAGGATAGATCCTAATACTCAAATTTGTAACACCCCATATGTTCGATTAACAATAAAGATTTGACGAAAAACTGTACCTTCAGAATTAAAGTTAAATTCATGTGATATCCTTTTGTTCTTCAGTTTAGCAGTCAAATTTAAAACATCGTCAGCTTTATTAATATCAGTCGAACCATTAATGTTCTGTGTTGAGGCTTCTTGGTACGACTAAAATAGAAATTAAATATTAAAATATGATTTATATTTATACTTATTATATACAATGTGTAACGAAAGTCTAGAAACTAAATAAAATAAAACTAATTCCAAAATCCAACAGTTTTGAGTAAATGATAAATTAATTTTTTAAATTATTAATATTAACTGTTCACTTGAATTTAAACCTGTATTTAAATAGGTTGTTTTGTCAACATCAAATTTAAAATAAAGGATTCGTTAAGCGAAATTTTAACGAAAATGGAATATGGGAACCAAAGAAGCAGGTTGCAGCAAGTCTGAAATATTTAATGCTAAATATGTCTTAAAAAAAACTTCGAGTCTTGTTGAGAGTAAGTATTTGGAATTTTAAGATTTTTTCAAATTTTAGACAAAAGCTTATGTTTTATAGTAGATAAAAAAAAATAAAATTTGCGGATGAAGCAGATTTGGCCCAGAAAAAAAAAATAAAAACTGACCAAATTCTCTACATTTTTCAAAACATTGCAGTGCAAAAACTCCTTAATTTGATATTATACATAAAAGGACCCCTACAACGTTGCCAAATTGCCTTACGTTTCTTGATTTATAATGTAAATATTTTAAACTTAACTCTACGTTGCCAATGATTGATCTGAATAATTTTTTACGTTATGTCTTTAATGATGATGACTTCGGCATCTAACCTGTCTACTGTTTCACCTTGTTCTCCCAATCACAACGTTTCAAAAATGCAAAAAAATATTATTAACAACCCCAATAAACAGTAATGAATTCTTCACTGGCAAAATGAAATTAAATTTGGCAACATTTCTTGTTGAATAAGAGGAAATGGCTGATTAACCACGAAATGTCAAATGTTATGTTAATTTTCTGTTTAAAAATTTTTTAGTTAAATAACTTCTTCAACATATTTTGTTAATACACTTTTAACATTAGTTTTTCTCTTGAGTGCTTCCATTTAAAAGTGTCCCTAAAATATCCCCCATTTTACGTCCAGGCCTCCATTTTCCATTTAAGCAGTTAGAGCATAAGATACAACATTTTTTGAGATTCCTTTCTGAATATTATTTGTTTTATTATTCATAATAATTTTTTTCGATAGAAAATAAAAAAACCTATTTTTGTAGATTATTTTCATCTGTATTTAAATGCAGGTTTTAAAGGGATAACAAATAATAAATAATCCAGCACCTCTTATTTTAAGAAAGACCTAAATCAAAAAATGCAAAATTTTGATCTTACCTTTGATAATTTTACATTTGTTTTTTTAGATTCGTTTACTACATACTTCCTTATGTTCATATGTGTTGGTGAGACAAAAGATTTTCCGTTTCTTATAAATAAAGATTTATTTTTTATATAATATGTATGGAACCATGTGCATTGGTTTTCTTAAATAGACTGATCTTTATTTTTTTTTAAGTTCTTATAATAAACATTAATTTTAATGGTACCAACGTTTAATAAAAATGTAGCAGGATTAGTAAACTTATTAACACGAATTATTTTTGGTACGTGTATAAACATTTTATAATTATTATCCCCCAATGATAAAAAAAATCAATTATGATAGTCTATTTCTTCTACGGAAAAATTTAGAGGTATGCCCTGCAATAAAAACAAATTCCCTCTCTGTGCCAAATAGTATTTCTCCGAATCTACTTTGATCTTCTAAAAAAAAACAAGTTCTGAAGAGACAAAAATGGATACTGAATATATTTAAAGAAAATAAAGCATACTAAAAAGATTAAATGAGTAGTTAAAGGGATATAAGAGTGAATCAATCATATTGCAATATAGCCGTACACCATATTGAAAGATTTCCGCGCTCGTCGATTTTTCATTAATATGTATATATTTCTTTTTATTAAAAATTTGACACTCACTCAAAAGCCTTACTATAAAAACATCTTTTATGTTTAGATTAGCAAATATTACAAAAAAGCATGTTTATTTCTAAGTAAAATATTTCAAGCAACCATGTCTAATAAAAAAAGGTACAATATGAGAACTTACATCAATAATTAATGCCTCTGTACCTCCATCACTGGAGTCTGATTCGACAATGGCCGAGTCCTGAAAAGTACAATACATATCCTAATAATGTAAAAATATGATGTAGTTATCTTCTTACAAGAAAAAGGCTACAATAAATGCAAAAAAGGTCAAAAGTTAATTATTTGTAGATAAGTTCCTTGTTTGAAACCTTGATTTGCCTAAAAAAAATATAAATGATGGTGCAAAATATTTTTCATTTTTAAATTGTATATTCAAATTTTATTAATGCATTTTTATACACTACACAAGTCTAAAAACTAGTAAAATATTAGCTACAAAAGTTATATAAAAACATAGACATAATAACAGTGAAGAGCCAAAATCTCGTAATATCTCGTTCATAAAATTATGTATGTTTTGTTGCAATGAGTAAAGTAAATAAACGAGTAACACAAGTGTGTCTAAGAAAAAAATATCTATCCTAATATGACATGACATACTTAATTTTGAATTTCCCCTTACAGTTGACATATAACATGTCAATGGCCATGAGCGTATAATATAAAATCTCTTAATCCATTTGTGTAATCGCAAAATAAAAAGTATAAAGGTCTCAGAGGTAGCGTAAAGCGTCTTCTACTTGCCGAAGCTTGTTATAGAGTCAAAGAATTTTTCAACACAACAGCTTTAATACAACTTCTACCTAGTACAAATTTTTTGAAGTGACATATTGGGAATTATCCTGGATTAAATGCTGAACTGGAATGCTCATCTGCATAAAATAATTCAGAAAGCTAAACTATCCGTGTGCACCCGCCGTAGAATCTGCGGGACGTTATGAGACCAAACAGCTCTATTTGCTGTACTTAATGGTCATAAGACCAATGATAGTCTATGGTTCTGTAGTTTGATGCAGCAAGGAACAACAAAGTGTCGCCCAAGCCAAGCTGAGTGGACTGCAGAGACAGGCTTGCCTGTCAATTACAGGAGCCATTCACTCCACTCCGACAGCGGCCATGTAACTCCTTTTGAGACTTCCACCACTCCACCTATTTATAGCAATTTATATATTTTTATATGATCATATTTTATTTTAATATACAACTTTGTATTTGTTCTTTGCTCGTTTACACAGTTAAATTGCCTTGCTACTACTTGTTTTTGTTGTTGCTTAGTTTAAGTTTGCTTGCTTTGTATATGAGATTTTTCTTAAATTACAATAAAACTGTTTTTGACTTTGACTTTTGACTATTTGTGGAAGAGGAAGCAATGAGGACAACATACAGACTCCACCAATGCACCAGCAACATGGAATCATCAAACATGCTGAAAGTTGTGAAAAACCATTACATGTTGGAAATGCCATCGGACCTGCTACCAAAAACTGTTAGTCCACATCAACCCTACTCTATGATCTTCCCAGGGAGAGAGGAGTGGGATCAGAATAAATCTGGTATACTTAAAGGAGAGCTGTGCCCATTTACAGACAGCTTGGAACTGCCAAAAGACACTTGTTGGCCTGGGGAGCGATAATAAAATCGCCCTTATCTGGATATCAAGACTTGCGGGTCTGGAGGGAAATGAGTCTGCGGACCTTCTAGCAAAGAAAAGGCCAGAGACAAGATTCGTGGGACTAGCAGCTGCCAGGATCACATTCTCCATATTCTGTAAAGATTTTCTGCTGCCCGAGGACTTAATGAATACCTCCCCAAATGCAATCATAACACTCATTGAAGATTTAGAGTTGCTTGGGGAAGTGTAAATATAGGTGTGAGCCACAATAGACCACAGAGTCGCAGTGAAAGGTCGGTTTGATCCACTCACTTTTAACCTAACCTAACCTAGTACAAATTTATATTGTTTTTCTTTGTGTTTTGTTTGAGTATAATTTATATTAAAATGTCCACAATCTTTTTTGTTAATTTTAATGCAATATTATTTAGTTCGCTTTAACCCTAATGTTTAAATGACTAAGTCAAATTGTTGAAGATTGTTAAGCTATGCAGAAATAATTAATAGTTAATTGTTACATCAGCAAATGTTTAGGGGTGTTAGGCTTTTTATGCATTTATAAATTTCATTTATTTTATTTTATAATCTCTATTTTCTTTTCCTTACAGCTTTGTAATGAGGATTTTTGTTCTTATACAATAAAGCATATTTTGATTTGATTTTAATTTAGTCTAGTAACTTTACGAAATTATCAAAAACAACAAAAGTAAAACAGATAAAAATAAAAAATCAGGAGTATATCTTCAAAATGTGCCAAGTGAAGTTGATTATTTGTTTTAAAATTACCCTGATTTTTGTGTGAAAAAAGCATTCATTCAGGATTCTCTCCAATAGACCCCATGCTAATTTAATTAGCACATCAGGCTACAGAATGAAATAGTCCATGATAAAACTAAATGCAGGTGAAGGGTACTAATAGTTTTAGGTTTCTTAATAGCTATAGCAGTATATATAAAGACTTACCTCCAGAATCTTTGAATTTCTTATTCCTCCACTACAGTTTTGTTGGAATGATTTTTTTTTCTAAAAATTGAATTTTTTATATTGTAATACTAGTTGTAGCGTTTTTTACTGCAGGGTGCTCCAAACTAGTTTGACCAATGAGATCTGAGAAAAGTGAGCTAGGTTCATTATTTCAATTAACAATGATTTTATCATTGTTAATTACTTTCTTACAAAAAGACAATTGCAATCGTGAAAAAACACACTCCAAGATTAATTAAGACTTTTAGGAACCCCAGATTTCCAGGCATAGCTAAAAAATTACTTATCCAATTGACTTCAAACTTTAAGTAACATGGGAAGAGGATGGCATGGAAACCTTTTGTTATAAATATAATATGACGAACCTTATATCATATGTTTGTGATCTTTAGTGAATAAACTGAGTTTGAGTTTGAGTATGGTGGACAATTTAAAAATCTCACAAAATAGAATGAAATCTTTCATGGCTGTGGTCAATTAAGAACACTGAATAGTAGTAGTCTTCCAATCTCGTGAAGTAAAGAACCCTGAAGATGTCTCATGCAATCGAAAGCGAAACATCGGAAAGTTATTCCATTTTGACATGGTCTAATCCCAAGGACCCTGATTTCTTGATCTCACAAAATGTTATACAAGCTTATTTATTATTCATGGATATGATCCATATCTACAAAGAGCTTAGAAAGACCGAAAATTTTATCAGTTGATTCCTACATAATACTTGTTTTTGTGCAAAATTGGAGAGAAATTGGTTAAGCAGTTTTGTACTAATAATTTTTTATAACATTTCACAGGCCGCCATTTTGTTTTGTTTTTGAGAGCCATTGGTTATTTGTTTGGTCTAAATAATAGAGCTCACTACCAATATTATTTCAAAAAACATGAAATATTAACACTTCCTGCATTATTTATTTTGGAAACGGTATGTTTGCTGAGAAAACATATAAACACCCTCCCAGAAAGGCCACAACATGTATACCCTACCAGAAACTCCAGGCATGATATATATCTTCCCATTCCTTCCTCAGAATTAATAAAAAAATCAATTATTTACAACGCCATAAAACTTTACAACAATCTGCCAGTACATTTAAAATCTATCCCTATGCTTGCACAATTTCGAAAAAACATCAAAACATACCTCATTGAGAGACCATTTTACAGCCTTAATGATTTTTACAGCGAGTAAGTCTCTTTAAATTGTCACTAAATTCGCTTGTTTACTTAAATCTTTTATGAGTCATGTCCTAACTCGTAACATAGAATTTTGAAAATCATCATATAGAGAAAAGAACTGTCGAACATTCACTTAAAACTTAATTATTTTTGTTAGGTATTGGATTAAAAACAAAATTTAATTCTTTTTTGTATACTACATTCTATACTAGTTCATTATACCTTCTGTTTAACATCACAGTTATTAGTATAACTATAATAACATAGAGTTTAAGGTTGCATAGTTGCAATTTTGATTTCAATGTCATCGAAATTATTCACCTCGTACATGTGTGTTTGTTTACTTTTATAAGGTTATTAGGATTCATTAACTGTTTTGCGGCAATGTTATGTTATATTCTAACGTGTGTTTTACGATTTGGTAAATTGATAATTTACATTTTTAAAAAGCATTGACCTATCGAAATTCTTTTCGATTAATGTTTTGATATGTCTTATTTTAGGTATATTTGGCTTTGTCCATAAAATTGTAAAATTTTTCTGCGGAAATAAAGCATACTTTTGTTTGTTTGTTTGCCATATAACCCTTAATTTTTGACTGAGATTCATCAAAAAGTCAATCTGATAAATAGTTTTTAAGCTATATATGCTGTGAATTGACAGACAGACAAACAAACCGACGGATGGAGCGAAGGAATTGATAAAATATATTTTTTGGCACCTAGGGACGTTAAAACGTGAAAATATGTAAAACCTAAGGTGATTTTTTTCACAATTACTAACATTCTATTTGGCCGCCATTTTATTCCGTTATCTTGAATTAGTACCACAATTTTACTAGTTCATGTCCATACCGCTATTATTTTCTTCTGCCATTTTGGATTCGTACCAAAATTTTTTGTGCGAAATTTGAAATAAATTAGATAAGCAATTTTTTAGTAATAATTTTTATAACATTTCATTTAGCCGTCATTTTGTTTTGACATATTGGATTTTTACCAAAATGTTACCAGGTCATCCCCATATGACATAATTTCTGACCAAAAATTGAAGTCAATCGGGTAAGTAGTTTTTTAGCTATGCCGGAAACAGAAAGACCGACAGACAGATAGACAGATCGACGGAATTGAGAAAACATGTTTTTCGGCGGAAAAAATATTGGAGGGTGATTTTTTTAACGATTACAATACTTCCCTCTTATGAGGGAAGAAAAAAATGAGTAAAATCTAGTTCGATAGACACATACAGACTGTACTAAACCAAGCAAAAACATTTTTAGGGTGTTAACAGAAAATTAGCTATGGAGAAAAGCCACTTTTTCGTTTATGCACATCCCAAAAATTTCATTTCTCTTGTCCTTTATGTTCCAGAAATATTGTCTGCTCAAATCAGTTTGGAACATCACATATAATATTTCTCAAAATAAAATATTATTTGTCTGGATAAATATAGATACTGAAAAATATTTATATGAACCTACATCACATTTCGAAAAGAAGGCAAAAATGCTTACCACTCCAGACAATATACTCATTGATTCTGTTTTGGGAGGAGATTCAGTGGAACTCTCTCTTAATTCAGTCTGTGGCTCATTGCCCTAAAATACAACTAATTAGTAAGTTTAAATTATATAGTGTGGTTAGTAAACACATCACAACACTTTTGTGTTAAATCAATTGCAATCTAGCACTTTTTATGGCTATATTTAGCACTTGTTGGCAACCCTATTGGCAACAATAATATTTCAATTACGTGTCATAATAAACTTAAAATGTTAAAAATGCTTTTTATCAAAAAAGAAAATCAACCAAAATAAAAAAATTAAGTTAATATAATTTTTTTAACAGATACAAAAAGGCTAATTAATAATAATTGAATAAGAAAAGATATTTAAAAGTTATTTACATTTACCACCTCCATTAACCAAACAATTTCGTAACACTCTTCCGAGTCTGATAATTGTATTGTTAATGAACAAAGGACATTCAGTATTTAAAATTGCTGTCTGCTGCTCGATTTTTTACCTTAAATGCTCCAAGTTATCGGTTCTTTTAAAGAAGACTTTGTCTTTTAAATATTTCCACAAAAGTAATCTGGGGGTGTGAGGTCAGGGCTGTTTGTTGGCCACTGAATAGGACCTTGCCTTCTAATCCACATATCATACCGATTATTTAAAAAGTTAGTAACCTTTTGGACATTCGAATATACTGATAAATGGTGCTCTATATCCTTATTTACGAAATTTAAATAATAAAAATAATTGATCCAATAATTTGGTTTCCTAATATGCCGCACCATACAAGCAAAGGCTTGCGCCCTTACTTCTTCCTTTCTTCAGTTATATATGGATTCAGGTTCGAGGTATGAAAGAACTTGAGCCAAAATATGGTATGTTGAATTTCTCAGGGCAATTTTGAGGTAGAACAGCTTAAAGACTACCATTCCAAGTATAGGATTATTAAATATTTTTAAAAAAGAATCCAAAAATTTAAAAATATACTATTTAAAATAACAAAGTTGATAGTGATTTCTAAATTTTCCAATCATCATTTGGTTTTTAATTCACGTCAGTGGCGGCTCGTGAATTTAAAAAGGGGTGAAGCGCAGCCTAGGCAGGTGCACTGCGCGGCAGGCAAAAAATTTTCATTGTGCCACGGCCAAAATGGCTACTTTTTTAACATTTTTATAATGTTAATTATCCATAGCTTTGGGGCGTTTTTTAATACTTAGGAGAAATAATATGAATGTATAAGAGTTTAAATACATTTTTTGTTCTAAAAAAAATAGTTATGTACCTATATCTTTTAAACTAACTTCGATTCAATTCGCGTAAGCGCGAGAGCTGGCGTACAGAGGAATTCTGATGCGAAATTTGTTACTGCTGATTGTGATTCCTCAACGGGTTATGAAAAGGTGTCCAGAGGGCTATGTTTTTAAGTCATTATTATTTTTTGAGTATATAACATACTAGTTATAATAAAAGGTATAAGGGTATAATTAAGTAAATAATGTGAATTTATATAAAACATACTACATTTTTATAATCAAAAAGTAGATTATAAAATGATTATTATTACAAAAATATTTTTATTTTTAAGTAAATTGGAAAATGTAGGTGAAGTGACGCTTCACCCGCGTCCCCTGGCGAACCGCCACTAATTCACGTTAGTGTAAATATTCAGGAAAAATCTTAGAACTTTCCTATAAACATTTTTTTTTACCTCTTCAAATAAAGGCTTTAAGGGAGTGGCAAATTATAAGGAAAAACCCTGAACCTAGTTTTTTGTTGGGTGACAAAAAAATTTAAAAATTTTTCTTATAATTCTTTATATTCAGTCAAAAGATACTAAAAATGCAGCAAAAACACGTTCTAATCAAATTTATTACTATCTTGGTATTATTTTGAACATCTTCCACTAATTGCCTTACCTACAACTAAAAAAGGCCAGATAATAACATGAGATACATTTATTCATTAATTCTAGCATATAATAAAAGCATAAAATCCTGATAAACATACACTGCGCAAAACAATTAACGCAACGCCTAAAATTTCGTCTAACTTTGAACGGAAATTTCTCGAGAATGGTTAAAATTTAGGTTAATTCCTCGTGAATATTCTTTTGATATTAAAATTCAATGTTACTTTGTTCTAGGCAATAATACAGGATGAAAAAGAAAGACATGTTTTATTTACCAAAGTTTAAAACACCCTGTAGAATAAATCAGATGGATTCAAGAGAATTCAAAAGAATGTTGTAGCCCAGTATGGTTCCAACAAATCGTTTTTTTATTCGCTTCAATAGCACAATTATTGAAAAGTACTGTATTTACTGTGTTTTAAATGAATTTATCAGTTCATGTTTGAATTGATTCTGTTGAAGACGTTTGTAATTTGCAGCTTGGTTGTGAAGATTTTTTTTTTTTGGATCACTAAAATTCAATATTAGTTTTGTTCAGTCAATAATACAGGGTGCAACGAAAAATAAATTATACTGTTTTTTAAATTACGAACGCATCGGTTACCGGATATTTGAACATGGCGCTATTCTACATTTTAGTTTAGTTATACGAAAATTTCTTCGTGATATCAAGGGCCAGGATCGGTTTAGTTTTGTCAATAATACAGGTCCTGCGTTCACATCGGAGAGGCTAGAGTATAGAAAAACTTTTTAATTGAACTAATATTTCGTAACGTAGACGGGTCCGTGTTTATCGTAGACCAAATGAACGCTATGTACAGGGGAATTTTGTTAATACCGTAGGTAAGATTAAGATATGAACACGACAGTCAAAAAAACAAAACACTAAGAACTAAAACGAACAAAAATAAACTTTATAACTATTGAACTAATATTTCGTATTTCCCCCTCTGTTTCTTATGACTGCTTCGCACCTTCTATTCATGCTTAATATCAAATTTCGTATGAGTACAGGGTGGCCCACATAAGATGACCCACTACCTTATCTCATAATCTGTACGAGATAGGGAAAAAAGTTTTATACAAAAGTTTCTTGGGTTTATCTAAATTTTTTAAATATTGTATTTTTATATATACAGGGTGTGTCATTTTGCGTTGACAGATGTCAACTTTGTTATTTTAAATGGAACACCCTGTATATTATTATGGATTTGAATAGCTCTCTTAGAGACGATTTCAACGATGTATTATAAGATGGGTCTACGAGGGACCGTTTCGGAGATATTTACGATCATCTTCAATTTTTGACATACTTTCAACTTGTTGTATCTCTGGTATTTATCAACTTTTTTGTTTCATTTTTGTGCAGGAAAAAACATAATTTTATGCTTTATTGGACGTGTAGGTAAAAATATTGAAATTGAAAAAAAATGTTACAGTGTTGTCACGTTTTGCGTACCATCAGTTTTCTCAAGATTTTTAAATGCAACCCCCTATATTTTATAACGGATTTAAATAGAGCATTGAAAGACGATTTCAACGATATATTATAACATAGGTTTACAAGTCACGGTTCCCGAGTTTTGGGGATTTTCTTCAGGAATCAATTTTAATATTAAACAATTTTTACTAAACATAACATAAACTATTAAACATGACATAACAAGAACAAAGACAAAAAAATAAACATTACTTAAATTAAATTTTCTATATAACCACCTTCCTGTGCTATACATGTTGTATAAATAATGTCTAATTTTTTTATTGCCCTACGAACTGCTCCACTCTCATTGATCAAATGGATCTCTTCCATTATTCTCCCCCTTAAATCGTCTACGTTATTAACTTTATTCTTATACACTTTGTCTTTAATATTTCCCCATAAAAAAAATCTAGTGGAGTTAAATCGGGACTCCGAGCTGGCCAGGGTATTGACCCAAATCTGCCAATCCACATTGGAAATCTTTCATTTAACCATTCAATTACAGGTCTTACGGTATGGTACGGCGCACTGTCTTGTTGAAATACAAGACCATCTTTAATTTCATCCGGTAATTCATTAATAAGAGGTTGTATTTCATTTTGCAACAAACTGTGGTATCTCTGTCCGTTAAGAGTCCTATCATAAAAAACCGGCCCAATCACTCGGTCCTTTATTATTCCGCACCAAACATATACACTTTGATGTCCCTGCTTTCTGATGGCTTTGATTTTATGTTGATTTTGCCTTGACCAGTAGTGGCAGTTCTTTCGGTTAAATATTCCCGCGGTGTTGAAAATTGCTTCGTCAGTGAAAAGAATTTTGTCAAAAACCGGTTGATCAAAGTGGCGGTCCATCATATCCATGCAAAAAGTAGCTCTGTTGTCAAAATCAGCTATGGATAGCTCTTGTACCGGAGTGAATTTGAAAGGATGGTAATCGTTGATATTAAGTGTTCTCTGAATACTTGCTCGGCTAATATGCGGTATGTCCGGTGCGGCATCCCTTTGGGAATTTTCATTGCTTTCCTCAAAATATAAAAGAACATCAAGTTGATTTTCTTTTGTAAGAACTGTCCTAGGCCGGTTTCTTTTATTGTTTATCACAACGCCATTTTCCAGATCTCGTGTAATTCTTACATAGATTTTCTTACTTGGAATTCTGCTATTTGGATACAGTTTTCTATACTCCCTTAACGCTAGTGCGGGACTCTTATTGTTTCTAATGAAGCACTCATATAAATTTAAACGTTGTTGAATAGTGTAGTTCGACATAATTATTTCTTAAATTTACTAATTTAATCAAGAAATGCAACCAAGCTGTCAAATTTCATGCAAATAATATTTCGTTTGTTTCCATGGTTTTGAAGCACAGCCTACTTAAAATTGTTGATAGGGTTGTGGAAAGGTTGGTAAATAATTGTGAGAGAAAAAACACGAAGCCAATACTTAGCTTGATGACGTTTATTACTCGACTGACTTTCAGACGCTCTATATAAAAACGAAACAACAAAAATGATTAGTAAGCAAAGACATTTTGCGGCACCATTATCGACACAGTCGCCTTGGCCGTCTGTTTCGGTAATCGCTAATCATAACATTGATAAGGCTTATTTAGTATATGGGAAGGAAACATAAAGAACTATTTTTAAATAGATTCACACTATTTTAACAAAAATACACATTATGTATTTAACTGATTTTTAGAGAGTTTTACGTTTGATCTGGAAAACGGCGTGGTAATAATTATTCAAAGCAATTAGAAAATCTAATTTAGATATTCTTTAGCATATAATATTAATTTTGTTGTCTTCGTTCATGTCATGTCACGTTTAATAGTTTATATTATGTTTTAGTTAAAATTGTTTAATATTAAAATTGATTCCTGAAGAAAATCCCCAAAACTCGGGAACCGTGACTTGTAAACCTATGTTATAATATATCGTTGAAATCGTCTTTCGATGCTCTATTTAAATCCGTTATAAAATATAGGGGGTTGCATTTAAAAATCTTGAGAAAACTGATGGTACGCAAAACGTGACAACACTGTAACATTTTTTTTCAATTTCAATATTTTTACCTACACGTCCAATAAAGCATAAAATTATGTTTTCTTCTTTCTTTCTTGCACAAAAATGAAACAAAAAAGTTGATAAATACCAGAGATACAACAAGTTGAAAGTATGTCAAAAATTGAGATGATCGTAAATATCTCCGAAACGGTGCCTCGTAGACCCATCTTATAATACATCGTTGAAATCGTCTCTAAGAGAGCTATTCAAATCCATAATAATATACAGGGTGTTCCATTTAAAATAACAAAGTTGACATCTGTCAACGCAAAATGACACACCCTATATATATAAAAATATAATATTTAAAAAATCTAGATAAACCTAAGAAACTTTTGTAAAAAACTTTTTCCCTATCTCGTACAGATTCTGAGATAAGGTAGTGGGTCATCTTATGTGGGCCACCCTGTACCTCATCCAGCCCATTCCAAGTATCGATGAGTAGCTCACCCAGCTCTTCCACGTTATTTGGCTGTCTTTCATGAGCCCTTAATCTCCTGCCCAATAAGTCCCAAACATGTTCGATTGGGTTTAGGTCCGGACTACGTGCAGGCCATTGCATGACATCGATCCCAACGTTATTAACGTAATTTTGCACTACACGTGCTGTATGGGGACGAGCGTTGTCATGCATTAATAAAAACTCCGCTCCAACATTATGTGCAAATGGCCTCACGTGATTGTCCAGTATTTCGTTGATATATCGATCCGCATTCAAATTCCCATCCACAATAACTAACTCCATACGACCAGGACCCCTCAAAGTTACCCCTCCCCAAACCATTACTGATCCCCCACCAAACATTACGGTATTAACAAAATTCCCATGTACATAGCGTTCATTTGGTCTACGATACACACGAACCCGTCTATCGCAATTAAAAAGACAGAATCTTGATTCATCTGTCCACAGCACTCTCGACCAATCAGCTTCCGCCCAGTTCATACGTTCGTTAGCCCATTCTAGCCTGGCTCTCCGATGTGAACGCAGGACCTCGTGCAGGAACACGTGGTCTCAAATTTCCTTCCCTCAAACGATTCCGCACTGTTTGAGTGCTTACCTGAGGACCATTCGCGTGTTGAATTTCCTGCCTCAGAAACCTTGCCGTCACGAAACGTTGTCGTAAAGCAGACAACCGCAGATACCTGTCTTCACGCTCACTGGTAACACGCTGTCGACCTTGTCCAGTCCGTCTGGAATGATCATCGGTCTCCATGTGTCTCTGTATGACTCTATGTACAGGTGATTTATGAACATTCAATCGTTCCGCTATCCTGCTATAGCTCCAGCCTTCATCTCTAAGAGTTCTTGCAATTACACACTCGTCGCGGGTCAAATTTCTAGTTTGTCTTGGCATGACTGGACACAATAAGAAGAAAAATTTAAAACCGAACTGAAACTGACGCCTAAATGTCAATCTGGTATAAGTTGTGTTCTCTTGTTACCGGGCAACGTCTTCAACAGAATCAATTCAAACATGAACTGGTAAATTCATTTAAAACACAGTAAATGCAGTACTTTTCAATAAGTCCTGTAACTCAGGCAAAAATTGTGCTATTGAAGCGAATAAAAAAACGATTTGTTGGAAACATACTGGGCTACAACATTCTTTTGGTTAGGTCTCTTGAATCCATCTGTTATTCTACAGGGTGTTTTAAACTTTGGTAAATAAAACATGTCTTTCTTTTTCACCCTGTATTATTGCCTAGAACAAAGTAACATTGAATTTTAATATCAAAAGAATATTCACGAGGAATTAACCTAAATTTCGATAAAAACTTCATCAAAATCGGATCAACCAATCTCGAGAAATTTCCATTCAAAGTTAGACGAAATTTTAGGCGTTGCGTTAATTGTTTTGCGCAGTGTAGTTAAACTTCAAATCAGGTTAAAATATGAAGGAAGGGTTTCAGTTTGAACTCATATAATATCCTTAATACAATACCTCATTTACCTGAAAACCCTACAAAGGTTCAGCACCAAATGCAAGTGATACTGACATCTGTGATGGCAAAATATCACACTACATTTGATGATGCTTTGTTACAGTTGACTGACGTTATTTTGTTTTGGAAAGATAGATTCAACCTGACAAGTTCTAAAAGCTTTGGAGGTGGTGTTTTCGTGGGTGTGCGAAAGATATTAAATTCTCAAGAAATTGTTTTGGAAGCGGAAAATGTTGAACAAATATTTACGAAAATTAAAATTAATTTTAAAACCAGTATTGTTGCTGGCGTCTACATTCCCCCTAACTACATATGAATATCATTGCAGTGCTTTAGACAACGTTTTGAATACATATCCTGATAGTAGAATATTCTTATAGGGTGATTATAATTTCCCAGATGTTTCTTGGAAAACTTTAATAATATTAATAGTTTTACTGGAGTAAGTAATGACCCCTGTAGTCAAATTTCATGTAATAACTAATGTTTTCACAATTTACAACAAATCATAGTTATAAACTGTAATAATGAACTCCTTTTGTCAAAGATCCACAACACACAAGCTAGTATAGCAGATGATATTCTGCTACCCCTTGATCGGCATCACCTGGCTCATCTTTCAACTCACAATCAATAATGGCACCACGGTTCTTGAATATGGTTTGTTTTTTTCAAAAATATTTGAGAACATAATTACCAATATAATTTAAAAACAATGTCAAGTCATGTTTAATTCAACAACAGCATGGTTTTTGTTGCAGGAAGTCTTACTGAGTTTACTTGGGATGCCTTGGAGTCACTCAGAAGTTGACACGACTAAACTAATTTCTCCAGGGCATATAGGTTAAGTAAAGATTACTGATTCATTTGCACCTTTGTACATTTGTATTAGAAAATTGTTACCTGTTAATAAATAAGTAAATAAATAAATATGTTAAACTCTTTCCAGAATTATATACACAAACATTTGTTTTGATCAAATAGAATGAGCTTAAACATTAAAGTGTAAATAAATCCAATTTACCAGGAGAGTGTTACCGACTGTGAACATTTACTCTCTTGATGGTAATAAAATTGAATCTGTCAAGGTAGTTCGCGATCTAGTGTCTTGTTTCACCAAAAGCTGACATATGTTGAGCTTACTGATTTGTGTTGTAATAAGGCTTTTAAAATGTTAGGATTTATTAAGAGGCACACTCAAGATTTTAACAATCTGAAGGCACTAAATGTATTGTACATTACAAATACAAATACAAAAGACTTTTATTCACCATTAAATTTCCTATAAGTCATAAGGTTAGTCAAACATTTGCAAGTATTTAAAATATCCAACATAATAAAAACATACATAAAACAATATTTTACGCTGATTAAAAATATAGTAGCTTATTTAAAATTTATAGTTTAAAAACTTTTCTATAGAATAAAATACATTGTTCAATAAAAATTGTTTCACATTTTGTTCAAAATTGTTTGATTCTTTAAGTACCAGTGCGATTTTATTAAAACTTATTAACTTAATTTATTCCAAGGGAAGTTGGTAAATTTTGAGATATAGTTAATCTAGAGTAAGGTTGACGGAGATTATCACAAGAGGGTGTTTTGTATGAGTGCGTCTCACTAAATTTAGTAAGTAAATGAGTAAAAGATAAATAATTAGTCTTAATATAGCTTATCAATTGAAATATATATAGAGGATAAGGTTAAAATTTTATATTTCAAAAATAGTTGCCGCATGAGTGCCTAGCCTAGTTAGAAATCACTTGAAGAGAAGGCAATTTTGATCGTTTATATCTTGAACTTAATAGTATAGATTGGTCTGATGTTATTAAACAAGACAGGGTAGAAATAGTAGTAAACAGGTTTTATGAGAGAATATACAATGTATTTGATTTATGTATTCCTAGGGTCAAACACTCTAAAAGACAATATCCAGTTTGGTATAATTATAATATAATAAAAAATATAAAGCAAAAGGATAAATGTAGAAGAAAATTTAAAAAAACTGGAGACAGACAATGGGAATTGAAGTATACAGAGTACAGGCAGCTAGTAAAGGCTCAAAGCACCACTGCTTATCACCACTATCAACAGTGCGTGCAGGATGAAATAAAAACAAACCCAAAACATTTTTGGCAGTTTGTAAATAGTCAAAAAAGCAGCTCTGCAATTCCAGATAATATGGTTTTAAACCAAGAAAATATAAATGGCACCCAAAATGTAGTGAATGCCTTTGCTCAGTACTTCAATTCCACATACACTACAAATAATGAAAGAAAGCATATGAGTCCCAGTTCTGTTAATGCATCAAGTAGTTTTGGTTTCTTGGAAATTACTGAGGTTGAAATCAAAGAGGCAATTAATAGGCTAAAAGTAAATAAATCGATAGCGACAGATAATTTGCCTTCCTACATTGTTAAGGGTTGTGTGGACTGTTTCATAGAACCATTAAAATACATTTTTAATCTTTGTTTAAGGCAGAGTATCTTTCCTACAAAGTGGAAGGAAAGTATGGTCATTCCTATATTTAAGAGTGGTAACAGAAACCAGATTTATAATTATAGGTCTATCAGTATTGTTTCATCATGTTCAAAAATATTGGAAATTATTATTAATAACAGAATTTACAGTGATATTAGATGTATGATTTCAGACCAACAACATGGATTTTTGCCCCAACGTTCAACTGTTACTAATTTGTTAAATTTTACACAGTTCATTCAGGAATCCTTCAAAAATGGATACCAAGTAGATGTAATTTATACAGATCTAGAAAAAGCATTTGACAGGGTTGACTTTGAAGAAATAATAAAAGCTCTCCATAATTTTGGAATTGATAATAATATTATTGCTCTGATTTTATCTTATCTAAATAACAGAACTCTGTTTGTAGAGCTTAAAGGCTTTAGATCACAGATATACACACCAACTTCAAGTGTGCCACAGGGATCAAATCTTGGCCCCCTCCTATTTTTGTTAGTCATTAATGATATAGGTAATAATCTCAACTTCTGCAGTGGCCTAATTTTTGCAGATGATTATAAATTGTTTTGCTCTATTAAAGATGAATCAGATGCTCTAAGGTTACAAATGGATCTTGAGGCAATTGTGCGTTGGTGTAGGAACCATAGTCTACAGTTAAATGTCAATAAGTGTGCAGCAATGATATTCTCTTGTAAAAAACAGACAATTCAGTTCAATTATTGTGTAAATAACATAGCCATAAAAAGAACGGTGTTGCAGAAAGATTTGGGTATTTTCTTTGATTGTAAATTGAGTTTTGGCGAACATATTAGCAATGTAACTGCTGGTGCTGTAAAAATCTTAGGATTTATTGTACGAAATTGTAAATTCTTTAGTAATAGGGATGCAATAGTTGCTTTGTATAAATCTTTGGTGGTTACAAGACTTTAATATGCATGTATTATATGGGAGCCACAATACGCGAATAAAATTTGCATGTTAGAGAACGTTCAGAGAAGATTTTTAAAGTTTTTGCATTATAAAGCTTATTCAGTTTATCCTGAAAGAGGATGCGATCAAAAACTATTGTGTGACTTGTTTAATTTCCCTACTTTACAGCGGATGCGTATTGAGGCTGGCATTATGTTTATATATAGATTAATTACAAATCATATTGACAACAAAGAATTCTTAGAACAACTTAATTTTAAAATAGGTAGACTTAATAGCAGATCTCCAAATATGTTTTATATTGCTGCACCTCGATCAAATCTATATAGAAATTCGCCACTTATAAGACTCTGTAACCACTTTAATGCATACTGTAAGGATATTGATATTTTCTGTATAACGCAAAAAAAATTTAAAAAGGAAGTAAATAAGCTTACCAAATAGGAGATTAAGGCTTATCTTATTGTAGAATATAGTTTTCTAGTTTAGTTAGTCTAAGAGAGCATATGTATCTGTAATTGACTTTTTTGTAAGTTGTTGATACATTAATAAATAAAAAAAAAGACGACGCTCCACAACATTACTGTCGAGAAGCATGTGCTATATTGAATGACACTTACCCCAACACATGGATTGGACCCCAGATATGTTATTTAGAGTGCGGAATTCTTTTTGAAAGAGAGTTGATGAATGTTTAGAACAAAATGGCCATCATTTTGAACATCTGATAAAATAAAATCATGTACCTAATATCAGGTAGTGACATTGACATTGGACTGGAAAAAAAACTGCACCTTTCCATTTAACAGCATCCCTAGAAATTTCAATTCCCTGAAAACGTCAATTATGAAGCTCTTTGAACACAGATTAACTATTCTGCCATACCGTAATAATAATTTTGACAAATCTTTGGTCATAAAGCTCTAACTAGAATGAAAAATAGAGTTGCTTTCAAGGTGCACTACTACTTTTGCACTGAAAGGCCATCATACTTTGTATGGTCAGAATTCCAGTTTGAATAGGATGAAGGCCAATGCAAATAGCATTCAGTTAGATATTTTTACCTTTATTGTCTGAAAAGGACATTGATGTGTTTGAATTTGTAAAAGTGCACTCATTGTTTATGTCTAG
This sequence comes from Kuschelorhynchus macadamiae, assembly GCA_030620095.1. Lineage (NCBI taxonomy): Eukaryota > Metazoa > Arthropoda > Insecta > Coleoptera > Curculionidae > Kuschelorhynchus > Kuschelorhynchus macadamiae. The sequence continues at coordinate 903,638 of JAUTXW010005454.1, forward strand.
TGTATATAAGTATTTTAATCACTTGTTCATCACAATTTTGTTTTTTAATTTATTGTATCGTATATAGTACTTCTATCTTTGAGATTGCTCATAAGATTGTGAAGCTCTTAGCAATGTATAATGTTGGGCAAAATCCCATAATAAATAAATAAAACATTTTTTACCAGGTCAATATCAGCTTCATCTACCAGAGATTCGGATACATCATTTTCATTATCAGTTTCATCCTCACTCTGTAAATGCGTTACCTGCAAAAGAAATAAGATAAAGGTTAAATAAGAGATAACTTTATCCATGAAAAGCAAGCCTAACATCCTCATAAACTGTTGCAATTCCCCTAAGTGATGACAAATCATTAATGAAATCAGGTTCAAATATGAATGAGTAGTTTCAGTTTGATATGATATCCTCATTATCTTGTTTACCTGAAAATACTACAAAATTCTGCACCAACTACAAGTGATATTAACATTAACATTAACAAACTATATATTCAAGCATATATCAAAATATATCTTGATCAAATTTATTACCTGCTTAATATCATTTTGATCTATCAGAGATTCGGATACATTATTTTCGATATCGGATACATCATTTTCGACATCAGACTCACTGTCACTCTGTAAACGCCTTACCTAAAAACAAAAACTATTGCAATTGATTTAATTAATGACAAATAATTAAGTAATCAGATTAAATTATGAAGGAATTGTTTTAGTTTGATATCATATGATATCCTCATTCTCTTGTGTACTTGAAAACACTACAAAGATTCTGCAACAAACACAAGCGATACTAAGATTGCTGTAACCATAAAATATGACACAACCGCAAGCGATAAGTCAAAAAAATAGCTTCATGTCTAAAATAGTCCAATCATTATTGACAAAGCCATACTATACAAGAATACAGAAATAGTACAGGATTAGTCTTGCCAATTAGATTTTTTTTAACAAATATGGTTTCATAAATAACAGTTTAAAAAACAGCAATTTATATTGGAAACAAAAGGTTGTTTTTATAATCATAAAATAAAATTTAACAAACAAATATCAATCCACTTTTCAATTTAAATATAAAAAAACTTCTAATGTACGTTTGTAAACAAACCTAACTTAATCTAATGACACTTAGGTTAATAAGGCATTATAAATATTTTGAGAAATTCCTGGAATCCCAAGATTGCCTTAAACATTAAAAAAAAATCAGCAGTATAAATAATAAATTGTTAGATTTTTGCTAACATAGCAACCGAAGGCGAGTTAACAAAAGAAATTGTTTAAGAACAGCCTAATCTCTAATATTGCAATTTAATTCATTTAGGAAAACCTGCAAAGCATTAAAAACTATCTAACTTACAGTTTTTTTCTTTACTTGAAATACATCACTATGCCGAACTGAATTTATATTTTCAGGATCTGCTGAAGATTCACTACCATAGGATTCATCTCCTGACTCATCTATAATGGAATCTGAAACCAAGGATAACGAAGTACTAACTCCATAACATCTTTTTTAATCCTCTTACCATCCTGAATATTTCCTTTAGTTTGTAACATTTTTTTGTAACTGTCATCATCTAAAAAAAGAATTAAAATAATTTGTAAGCTGAAATTATAGTTCTAACATAACACTATTTACCTGAATACGAATCGTCACTCATGTTGTTTTATTGCATATGTTATTTGCTAATTAGAATTGTTTCTTTTAAAATTTAAATGTCAGCATGTCCGTTTATTTGAGTCAGACATTTAAATCAAAATTCAAAAATGGTGAAAACTGTAACAGACAAGGGTAGTGACATTTCTACAACTAGCGCTTCCAGTGGTGGAAACTGGAAAGAAATATTAATATTGTTGTTTTTAAAAGTGGAATACAAATAACTATAAATACGCTTTGTCGAATATGGACGTATGATTTTAAGAATTCAGTAATAAATTTTTCTCTTGAAAATAATAAAAATGGATCGGGGAATCAGGGATGTGGTTTGGATTTTTATTATGGGTAGGCTAGTGTGGATTACAGGCGTGTTTCCGTTGTTTTCTCAAGCAACGGTATTATCTAAAAAAACTACATGATCGTATTGGCTTCAAATTTTGAACAAAAAATAAGGCGCATATGTGGTTGATCTGGTAACATTTTGGTAATAATCCAATGAGTCGAAACAAAATGGCGGCCTAGCAATTTATTAAAAAAATTATTACTAAAAAACTACATATCAAACTTACCTAAACTTTGCATAAAAATAAAGTATGAGAAAGTCAACTGGTAAAATTTTGGTACGAATCCAAGATGGCGAAACAAAATGGCAACTGAATAAAATATTCAATAATTCTGCCTAAAAAAACTACCTATTAATGGATTGTTCTCAAAGTCTGCGCAATAATTAATTATGGTATTGTTCCAAATTCAGCCATAGTTATAGGACTGTTAAGTTTTAGGTGAATTTATTTATTATTTGTTATTTTAATGAAGTAGAATTACCTTAATTTTTGTCCATGTAACGTCCTGTCCTGTCCTATGATAGTGTCAAAAATCCTTCTCGAATGTTCTTTTAGGCTTTATTCTTTTCACCCTGTAGTATTTAGACAGTAGCGGCTCGCCAGGGGACGCGGGTGAAGCGCCGCTTCACCCGCCGTTACATTTTCCAATCAATTTACTTAAAAATAAAAATATTTTTAAAATATTAAGCATTTTATAATCTACATTTTTATTATAAAAATACGCTACGCTTCACGCGTTCTTAAATTCACGAGCCGCTATTGTATTTAGATTATTCTAGAAATTTCTAGATCATTCCATCCTTTTCTAAAGGCTATATAAGCGCGCTGCGAGGCTACATTTTGATTCAGTTTAGTTTGAGATCAACGAATGGACGAACATATATACTTATGAATTTTTATTTAATAGGCTCACAAGGATTTCATGTGTCTTCAATATTTGAAAATACATTTTTTATTTTATTTATAATTTGGTACTCTACAGAGATCTCTCTCCAAATGGTACAAATTATTATCTAAAGGATCTATCAAGAAGTAATCACACATTTACAATTTAAATTCTAAAAAATTAAAACATCGCCTTTAAATGATTGTACAAAAATCATTGTTCTAATTTTTCTTTAATCGTCTTTTAAAACTTTGAAAGCCGTAGTTAGTTCTGTGGGGTGTTTCCTCGAATCTCGTTTGTCTCTGGAGGATTCGGAAATTAATGTGAGAAAGCAACTCTGCACAATCAATATTATCATTGATAACTTTGTGGAGAAACAAGACCATAGCGTTCTGACATTTTTTTAGGCTACCTAGTCCAACCAACTGAATCCTAGTGCTATATGGTATGTCTCTGTAATAAAATCTGTGTTTGATGGGGACCAAATTATACTGTTGTATTCCAAAATACTTCTAACAAGCGAAATGTACGAGCATTTTATAGTACCAGTATCATCCATATGGTGCACGTTCTGCGAAAAAAAACCCAACATTCGGTAGCCCTTCAAGGTAACATTAATAATATGTTCATTAAATGTCACTTCTCGGTCAAAGGTTATAACTAAGTCATTAATCTTTTCAACGCGATGTATAAATTACCCTTCTAAAACATAATTGCACATTAAAAGTGTTTTTCGACGGTAGAAGCTTATTACACTACATTTGCCTGCATTGAGATGGTTATTTTCGCATCAACGGATCAGCCCATTTAATTCAATTTGGATTGTCTCAGAGTCTTCATCAGAGCTAACAACGCAAAAGAACTTGAAGTCATCTGCATACAATTTTAAAAATCCTGACGACATCGTTGACAAAAAACAAGAACAATATTGATCCTAAGTAAGAACCTTCTGGTACTCAAGACTTAACACTGATTTGTCTCGATGTTACATCTTTTATTTCATTATACTGCTTCCGATTGGTTAAATAGGACCTGATTAAATTCAGATATGTACCACCCATTCCAAAAATTCTTAATTTCTCTAGATGTAACTTATGACACACACTATCAAAGGCCTTAGATATGTCAGTGTACACCGCATCAATTTGACATCCTTCTTCGATATTCTAGACAAGGAACTTCTGATATCCAGCTAAATTTGTAGGCGTTGATCGTCCTTTGAAATCCTTGAAAAACCATGCATAGAGGTTTGATCAACGACAATGCATGCACAACCTTTTGTAAATATAGGAGGCAAACTGTCTAGATCTGAGCTCTTGTTCTTATCAACGGAGTCAATTTTCCCCAAAAATCTTCTTCTGCAAAGTTGTGAAAAGTACGAACTTTATCTATTTTATCAAGACGGTTTTGAAATGTTTTGAGATTTGTGTGGTCTGTGTAGCACGATTCAAAGTGGTGGGCAAAAGCTTATACAATGGATTCATGGGATTCCTTTACGACATTATATTCCATACTTTTAGGGATTCCTTGGTATTTCCCCATAGAATTGACAAAAGACCAAAAATATTTTATGTTGGAAGGAATCATATGTTCTGTATTGGAGACGAAAATAAGTTAGCACAAATCTCTAATGTACTAGAACTTCTGAATATCTCTCATAATCAGTCCGCAGTTTGGATTTTTTTTATTTTGTGTATAATGTATTTTTTAAGTTAATGAGTTGTTTCAGTTCGGGACTACACCATTCAGGGAAATTATCTCTCTTCATCTTTTTTAGAAGGACATACTTATCTATCTTATCTACACCATTAAAGTTGCTGTGTATAAATAGTTCTTAACTGCTTTGTAGTCTGCCTTGTCAGACAAATAAGCTGTGGTTTTAGTGCTATCTTGAAAGGTATTACGTTTTTGGACCTGTAGAAAATTCTATTGGGGGAACATAAAAAACTCGATTTGATTCGGACGAATGGTTCGCCGAGGTCAAAGCCTACCTGATTACCCGCCCAAAAGACGGAAACACCGCGCAACGAAACGAACGGATGAACCGGGCTCTCTACACTATGGGGAGCGGGATTTAGTGTGGAGGGTCTTGTAAGATATCGCGCATTCGCTCCTTTCTCTGTTACGTCATCGCGTGATTAACGCCGGCTGTCATTGACCTTTGGCCATATGATTTTAGTGCATTTTCAGTTGTTTTTTCATGTTTAAAAGTGTTTGCGGATTTCTGGGCCCCTTTTTGTGTTTATTTAATTAAACAACAATAAATATGAGGTGTGCTGTGTTCGGGTGTGACGTGGATAATCAGGCAAAGAATTTTGATAGGAATATAAGGTTTTTTACTTTCCCTAAAGACAAAAAAAGTTGATGTGAATGGACACCCTTGTGTAAACGCAAAGCTAAATTTAATACGAATTTGGCACGGATATGCTCAAGCCATTTTGTTGAAGATGACATATATTTTATTTAAATTTTATTTGTTTATGTAATTACATATAATATAGGAACAAACGGCAGCTTGTGCACATAAAGGTTAAACTTGTTTAATGTATGTTGTTTTATTTCCTCTCATACCTGCATTTTTTTAAATTAGACCTCCTCCTCTCAAATGGGACTTAGTTACGCCTCTGTACTTATCAAAAAACACAGATATAGAATTTTATAGTTTTAAATTGAACTTAATATAAACATGTATAACAAAATAACAGTATAAAATTACTACTGTACAACCTTAACTCTTTCTTCTAGCGTGTTTTTTGTATTTTTATTAAATAAATATATAACTACCGTGGCATACGTTTTTATTTTAGTGAGTTATATGCCAATGCTTCATTAGAAAAATATTTATTAATTGAAAAATATGGTAATATAATGCCTAAACGCTAGAAATGACATGCATCTCCATAAGCAATTTAAAAATTGAGAGATTTTGAGACCGTCTAGATATGGACATATAAGTCACTAAAATAAAAAACTTAAGACATGGTAGTTATATATTTATTTAATAAAAATACAAAAAATACGCTAATCTTTCTTTACCGTGTTTTTTGTAGGTTGTATAAAATCCGACAATATTTAATTTTATACTGGTATTTTGTTATACATGTTTATATTTAGTTCAATTTAAAACTAAAAAATGCTACAATATTTGTGTTTTTTGATAAGTACAGGGACGTAACTAAGTCCCATTTGAGAGGAGGAAATCTAATTAAAAAAATGCAGGCATGAGAGGAAATAAAACAACAAACATTAAACAAGTTTAACCTTTATGTGCACAGCTGCCGTTTGTTCCTTTATTATAGGTAATTATATAAACAAATAAAATTTAAATAAAATATAGCCTTATTCTATTAAAAATGTCGCCTATTTCGTCCAGATTTACATTGTACATCTTCAGCTATATGCCTTGAGCATATCCCCGCCAAATTTGTATTAAATATTTTTTGTCTTTAGGGAAAGTAAAAAGCCTTATATTCCTATGAAAATTCTTTGCCTGATTATCCACGGCACACCCGAACAGCACACCTCATATTTATTGTTGTTTAATTAAATAAAAACAAAAAAGGACACAGAAATCCGCAAACACTTTTAAACATCAACTGAAAATGCACTGAAATCATATGGCCAAAAGTCAATGACAGCCGGCGTTAATCCCGCGATGACGTACCAGAGATTGGCAGGAATGCGCGATATCTTACCTTCGGTTTATTATATCATGGTTCATCCGTTCGTTTTCTTGGGCGGCGTATAATATTCGTCTTTTGGGCGGGTAGTCAAGTAGGCTTTGACCTCGGCAAACCATCCGAACGAATCAAATCCTTTGCTTTGTATATATCTTTAAGCATTGAAGACACATGAAATCCTTGTGAAGCTATTAAGTAAAAAATTGATGATTATAGTGTGGATGGTATATGTGTCCAATCGTTGATTCGTCCATTCATCTGAACGGGCGAATCGAATGAACAAATCGAACCAAATAGTGAGTTTGAGAGATTATATTTAAGGGAAAAGCGGAATAATGCATGGATATCAGTGGCGGCTCGTCAGGGTAGGCCTCTGAGGCCGCGCCTCACCCCCAAAATAAAGGAAAAGAGAATTTTTTTATATAACTTTTTATCTATTACCAATTAGAAATATACTTTTTAACAGTTTTACAACATAATAACATAAAAAAAAACAAAATATAATCCCATAATAAATATTTTAGAAAATAAATTCTGACCACATCAAAAAACCGACCGTGAAATCCGTGCAAACCCATTCCTAAAGAAAGTGCTCTCGAATGAGGCGAAATAATTTTAGCTTGGAAAGTTTCGACTTCTGACCTATTTATCAACGGCCGGTGCCGATGCCGGCGAGTCACCTGATTACGACAGAGCGGGATGGCGATTGCCGATGCACGCGTTTTCTATTGCATTCTTGATGCGATAAATCTGTAGCTTGGATATGCTTTTATTGGTTATTTAAATCACATGACTAGCGAAATATTCCAACGGCTTCTTTTTACGTGGTGCGTGCGGCTGAGAAAGAAATAGGAAATAGATTGCGATAATCGCTCATTGAGGGCGTTCTGTCTTTTAAGGTGAATAAATACGCGTGAGTAAGTTTTTGTTTTGTTTTGATTTGGTAAGTTGGACCGTTCCATTTTTTGTATTTGCTTTTGAAATGAATTCTATTCACGACATTATTTTTAATTTTTTAAGAAGAAGCGAAACTGAAAAGAAACAGATATTAGGTAGCCGTCCGACGCCGAAAATTTTAGCAATATTTAACTATAAGAGGCAAGGTAAAAAAATATTCAAGAACTTTTTAAATATCTTGGTACGAAACTTATATGTGGCTATGCGGAAGTATTTATAAAGAAAGCTTATATTGTTGGCCTTGTATTTTATTAGGTTGCGTCAAAAATAATTGGAGTTCAGGGGGCGGATATTCGGATTTAAAAAATTTTTCACGAGCAGTAAAATCGCATGAAAGTTCAAGAGAGCATATTAAAAATTCGGTAGCACTTACAAGACTGGAGCAAAATAGGGCGACTATTGCGGATACACTACAAGAAAATGCAAGTCTTAATAAAATTGTTTATAATGAAAATGTTCGAAAAAACCGTTTATTATTAAATTATTTAATTGATGTTACTATTACTTTGGGTAAACAGGACTTGGCATTTCGAGGTCATAATGAAACAACAGATCCTTTTAACCGTGGCAATTTTAAGGAAATATTTGCATGCTTAATAAAATGAAATGCCGAAGTTACTGAACATTGTGCTAAATTTAGTAATATTTTTACGGGACAATCTAAGACTATACAAAATGAACTAATTGGTTGCATACATGACTATATTCAAGAATATATAAAAAAAGAAATCAATGACACCGATTGTTGTTTTTTTGGCGTAATTGCGGATGATAGTACTGATATAACAGAAAAATCACAGTGTTCGATAACAGTTAGGTATGTGACCAACGGATCTTTAAAAGAAAGATTTTTAGGATTTTTTGACGTTAGCGATAATAGAACAGCAGAGAGCCTTTTTCATTTAATACAAAACAGCTTAGAGCCTTATGACTTTAAAAATAAATTGGTCGCGCAGTGTTACGATGGAGCTAGTGTTATGGCAGGTGAAATAAATGGGCTTCAAACAAAAGTTAGATCTATTGCCCGTTTAGCTATGTTTACTCATTGTTGCGCCCACAGATTAAATCTAGTTTTACAACAGGGAACAAAACTGATTACCCAAAGTCGTATATTTTTCGCCACTTTATTAGGAATACCAAATTATTTCCACTAATCACCAAAACGGTCTTTTGTGCTTAATCAGATAGTAGGTAAAAGAATTCCGCGAGCTGTAGAAACGCGATGGTATACACGGTCTAAAATTTTAAACTTAGTGGCTAATGAATGGGACAATTTAATTATAGTATTTGAAACTATTATTAATGACTTAAGTTCTGGAACAGAATCTATTAATGGTGCAAAAGGATTTCTAAAGCATTTTAATGATTTCGAATTTTGCCTTTTAACGCATACTTATTTATAAACAAATTTTTAGTTGCACTGATGTACTGTTTCAAATATTACAGTTAAAGCATTTAGATATAAATTACTGCATTTCGCAAATAAACCTTGCCAAGCAACGAATTATTGAATTTAGAAACGAGGACCATTTCAAAGAACTTTTCAATATTGCGAAAAAAGCCACTATTATGCCAACTAACACACGTCGAGGGCAATGTTCTAGCGACTTTGATATTTTTACTAAATATAAAATATTATATTTCGAAATAATAGATTGTATAATTCTTCAATTAGGGACGCGGTTTGAAAATTTAAATAATTTAAATTTCTTTGCTTTAGTCGATTGCACAAAATGTTCGGAATATGTTAAATGCTTTCCAGACGACTTATTAAATAATTTATTAAAAAATTATCCAAACATTTTTGACAGAGATAGATTAAAGAATGAGCTTTCTGTATTGTATAGGGATGAACAATTTTCAAATTTAGATGTCGAAAAAAGTCTAGCTTTGTTATTTAAAGATTTTAAAGCAATTTTTGCGGAAGCATATAAGATTTTTAATTTAGTTTTAACTATTCCCGCAACAAGTGTATCGGCCGAACGAAATTTTTCATGTCTTAAGCGGATCAAAACCTACCTAAGAAACACAATGACACAAGAACGGCTTTCGGGTTTAGCAATGATGTCAATAGAGCAGGAATTACTGTCAGAACTTGGTGAAGACCAAAACTTTTACGACCAAATTATAGATAAATTTGCAATCTTAAAAGACAGACGTATAGATCTTATTTTATACAACTATTTATTTTAAGTTTTAATAAACTAAATTATGTTTTTATTATCGCAATCACCGCTATATTTTAGTGATAGGTGTACATATTTTACTTGTTTTGTTTACTTTTTATTTACTTTTTTTAGAGTTTATTTTTTTAGTTTTTAATGGTTTAGTAGGGCTATTGGCGATGACCTCCATTAAAAAAAAAAGGTCAACGCGTCGCAGAATAATACCTCATGGGTGACGTGGAAATTTATTCACATTTAAACAAAATTAACCTCATGTAGCCTCACCCTTCAATATACTCACGAGCCGCCACTGATGGATATTCGGACATATTAAAAAGATCAGATTGAATTACGCTATAACGGTTTAACTTTTGTCGAAAAAAAGAGGGGAAAATGGGTAAGGTTAAGTCAGGCAGTTAAAATAGTCAATTCATTTGGACAAATATCGAAGAATTTAGCGAATTATTTTTATAATTTGATGTGAATTAGCATGTTGGACCAAGTACAAATAAAACTCACACTATATGTAACAAACAATAATTTATTTCACTATTACAATTTTGGTATATTTTTTAAATTTTTCTATTTTTATAGATTTTTTCTATAACGAAGTTTAAATCAAAGCATTCTAGTACACTCTTAGGTAAGGATTCTTGTTTCCAAATTATTTTAAAACACCTATAAACAGGGACTTTTCTTAAATATACTCTGTTTCATATTGTTCCACTTAATGTTACACTACACACTTTTAAGAAAATTTTACACAATATTCAAAGTGAGGGGTGAAAAATATCTCTCTCACAGATATATTTATTCTAGAAGTTTATACATTTTCATGATCTGTACACTGGCAATTTCGAAAAATGATCATACAATTGAATTACCCTATTAAAAAAACGTGTTTCATTTTTAATAACACAAATGCGTCTTTTTTATTTGGCAAATGAGAAACTATATTTTTCTTTTTTGAATATAGGTAAAGATAGAATTATTTGGGAAAAGTACATCGTGATTTCTAAAATAATTAAATTCAAAAACTGGATTCATGTAGTAAAATTTAGTACTAGCAATTAAGTGATTAAGAATAAACTTTTTTGATTGGTTTATTAAAGCCACATGATTAAAACAAGAGAGAATTGTTATTGGTAAAGATAGCACTAGAATTTGTTACATGAATCCACCTTAAATTGTAGAATTTCGGAATAAAGACTTAAAATGTCTACAACGCCATCAGCAAGAAGCGCAATTTTTTAGCTGAAACCTCAGGAGAATCAGGAAGCAGAATGTATTTTTTAAAACGTATCTTTTTGAGAGCTATCTTGAACCAGCAAAAATGTCTATTGCTTCAGGGAGCCTTTCCCTATCCCAGTGTAAAAAAATGTAAAAACATATTCTCTATCCTAGTATAAAAATGTAATGTAATTGTCACTTTTCTAGATAAAGTGGAATATTTCAATACGTGGGAAGTTCTGTTACAAGGGCCTTACCAAATTTTGTATCCAAGTAGCCTGGCATTATTACAATTTATACAATATCTATACAGTTATTGCAAAATAAATATATGTATATATAAATTATGTTTTATGTGTGTGATGGAATACCATACAATTTACCGATTCTTTATAAATTTATTTTTCCTCCTATTCATTTTGTATATATTTTCTACTGGTTCTGCTACATAGTTATATTGTGTTTGTTTACCCGAAAGGCACTGCCTTCTTGAATAGTTGTATTGCGTATGTGCTAATAAGCACTTGTTTTATTTACATATCTAAAACATATAAAAAACATTCATTTTCACTTACCATATTTAATTCAACAATACCCCAGCTATTCCAGAATATCGTTTTTAAAATTTTGCTTATTTATTAATTTATTTTTTAAAAATTTGTTTACATATTCATAAAAACGTTTTTATTCTATAAAATAGAATTTTACCGACTTTTTAAACATTTAGTTAAGCCGCCATTTTGGTTTGTCAAAATTTTACCAGTTCATTCTTATTTCCCGCTTGTTTTTTGCAGAACATTTCATTTTAATTGGACTAGTAGTATTTTGATATTGATATTTTAAACATTTAGTTAGACCCCCATTTTGTTTTTCCAATATGACTCCTCACTCATATTTTACCAATTTAACCCTAACTTGCTTTTACTGCAAAATATGAGGTACATTGAATTAGCAGTTCTTTAGTAATATTTTGTTTAACATTTTATTAGGCCGCCATATTGGATTTATACCAAAATATGTATCGTGTCATCCTCATATGACCCCTAATTTTTGACCAACATTTGAAGTCATCCTGATAAGTAGTTTTTTAAAAATATATCATAAACCTAATAATAATAAAATAACTAAAGCAGATGAGGAAAGTTGGTTAGAGTGGAGATTCTACTATGGGTATAAAGTTCGTCAGCTGAACTTGTAACGTATAGGTGTTATAACGAACATAATATTACTAGACAAACCTAGGCGCGACAGCTCCTTTTACCGGCTATGGCATGAGTTGACAGCGGGGATGTTTTAACTAATTTAATTGTTAATTCTCTCTTTTTCGATAATTGAATTTATACAGTATCCTTTACATAAGGCACGTCTTATAACAGGGAGCTTAAGTAAGTTATTAAAAGGGCGCCATCCGCAATAAAAAAAAAGAAATAAATGTGCTGCCGTGTTATAAGCCGGACTTTTCGGAAAATCCTTCTTCTGAAATTATCGTCTGTACTTTAACCAAATAACAAAAACTATTTAAAGAACAATTTACCAAATTTATTATAAAATAATTAAATTACACTAAGGCAAATGTTCAAAATCAACGTTGTTATTTAACGAAAGAAAATAACGAAACGGCTAGTGGTCTAAATCGACTTACCATGACTTCCAGGCTGGTTCTGGCGATGGATTCGTAATTTAGAGCACAGTACCGATCGACACAAATGTATATGGTCACCGTTCGATAGGTGTCAAGCAAGTGGTTCCAGGTCCAAATCTTCGCCAACGGGCTGTAAGTTATCCGGACCTACTAGTGTGTTTTCGCGGACAAAATACCGCGAGATTTATCAACCTTTTGCAATTTTCAGTTAAAAACAAGAAAGCTATAATTAATAAAATTAATAACCCAAAAAAATATACAAAAAAAATAAAGTAAAAACGCGTGTACGGAACATTCCGCCCACCAAAATAAGAACTATTTTAAACTAGAAACTAAAAATTTGGCAGAGGACAAAGTTTTACAACTGGCCTCTGAAGTACGCCTTGCGCCGTTTTCACTGTACATACTCTACAAATTCCATCTCTGCCTTTGTGAAGTTGAATAATTCGGCCAAGATGCCACTGCAAAGGCGGAAAACAATCATTTTTGATTAAGACAAGAGTATCAAGTTTTACTGGTGATGCGGGCTTATTCCATTTTGCTCTTTGTTGCAAGCTGTGCAAATATTCAATATGCCACCGCTTCCAAAAATCTTGGGACATTTTTTGTAATAATTGCCAACGACTTAATCTGTTAATTTGAATAGTCGTGAAGTCCGGCGAGGGGATAGCCGTTAAGGGTTCCAAGGTTAAAAAATGTCCTGGAGTTAAAGCATTGAGATCTGAAGGATCTGAACTAAGGCTACAAAGAGGACGAGAATTTAACATAGCTTCTATCTGAACAAAAACTGTATATAATTCCTCATATGTCAAAATTTGCTCTCCCACTACTCTCATGAAATGGCCTTTGACAGATTTTACTGCCGCTTCCCATAAACCTCCCATATGAGGCGAAGCAGGGGGATTAAACGACCATGAAATGTATTCTGCCTCAGCAGCCGTTTGCATAAATTTTAAAAGTTCCCGATTGGCCCCAACGAAGTTAGAACCACAATCGCTATAAAGCTTGCTACATCGACCACGACGGGAAATGAATCTACGAAGGGCAGCCAAAAATGATTCAGAAGACAGATCAGATGTCAATTCAAGATGCACTGCCTTTGTCGCAAAGCAAACAAAAACACAAAGGTATGCTTTCTGAGATTTCGAACCGCGTCTTTTTGACATGGTTATATAAAATGGGCCTGCCATATCAACCCCAGAACAACTGAAAGGTTTAACCTGACTAATACGAGATACAGGAAGGTCTCCCATTGGTTGTTCCAGTGGTTTTGGATTAACTTTAAAACAAGATAAACACTTCGAGATGACACTACGAATAGCACGCTTAGGAGAAAGTATCCAAAATTGTTGACTAAGCAGAAATTGTAAGGACTGCAAACCAGGGTGAAAATACCTTTTATGATAATCCTCGATAATAAGATCTGTGAGTCTATGATTTCGGGGTAACAAAATAGGAAACCTTTGGTCAAACTTAAGATTAGAATAAGTTAACCTGCCGCCCACCCTAAAAATGCCATCCTTGTCAAGAAAGGGTGATAGTTTGCGAAATGTTTTTGACAGATATTTTCCACTTTTTAGACTATCAATTTCACTAGAAAATACAATTGTCTGAACAGATTTGACCAAATATAACAAAGCTTTGTGAAGCTCAAGATCAACTAAGCTATTTAAAGCCTTGCCTTTGGGATTTTGACAATTCCTTACAAAACGAAAAACATATGCAATTATACGTTTAATTTTTGTTAAAGATGAATAATTCTCAATAAGGGAGTTTGGAAATTCCTCACTTAAACCGACAACAAGTGTAACCTTTCTTTCTTCTTTCAAAACTAAAGAATCATCAATAATAGTAGATTGATTGGGCCAAGTATTTATATCAGATAAAAGCCAAGCAGGCCCCGCCCACCATAACGTGTGGTTAACTAATTCCAAGGGCATAAGTCCACGAGAGGCACAATCGGCAGGATTATCCTTGGAAGGGACATAATGCCACATTGAGGGCGATGTATTTTCCTGAATTTGACTGACTCTATTACTCACAAAACACTGCCATCTATGTGAAGAGGATTTTATCCAACTAAGAGTAACCATGGAGTCAGACCAGGCAAAAATTTCAAGAGGAATATCTTGGATTAGATCCGAAACATAACAAATCAATTTGGACAGCAAAACCGCGCCACATAATTCAAGTCTAGGCAAAGTGATTCTTTTAAGTGGTGCGACTTTTGATTTTGCAATTACTAAATGAGTACGAATTTCATTGGTGTGGCTAACCAAGCGAAGGTAGATAACAGCAGCGTATCCTTTTTCCGAAGCATCACAGAATCCATGGAGTTGAAATACTATATTGTTCTTGTCAAACATGAAACGGGGTATTGAAATTGAAGATAATTTAGGTAATTCGATTTTATATTTTAACCATTTGGTAAGAACTTGCTGAGGTGGAACTGCATCCCAACCAAGACCCAAAGTCCACAAGTACTGAATAAGATGCTTGGTAAAAAATATAACGGGACTTAAAAATCCTAGTGGATCATACACTCTTGCTAGTTCGGATAATATGTTTCTCTTCGTACAAGGTTTGTCAAGGGGGTCAACCTTATATGAAAAATAATCTAATGATGGATGCCACTGTAAACCTAAAATTTTAATAAAAGAATCTGGATCCGAATCAAATGAAATAGATTTTGTACGACAAAGAGATTCTGGAAGATTAGATAAAACTTGTGGGCTATTAGATGCCCATTTTCGAAGTTCAAAACCCCCACGCATACACAACTCTCTTAATTCATTTACAAGTAAAAGAGCTTCATCAACAGTATCGCAAGAAGTAATGACGTCATCAACAAAAATATCTGAGTTCAAGACTTTAGCAGCCAAAGGATACAACGAACCTTCATCACAAGCAAGTTGCTGAATAGTACGTAAAGCTAAAAATGGACTAGACGACACTCCAAATGTCACAGTTTGTAGAATATAATCACAAATGGGTTCATCAACGGAACTGCGCCAAAGAATTCGTTGATAATTACAATGATCTCTTTTGACCAATATCTGACGATACATTTGTCTAATGTCAGAGATTAAAACTATTTTACGCATACGAAAATTTAACAAAATAGTAACGATATCCTTTTGAAGTTTGGGTCCCGCTAACAAAGTATCATTTAATGACTCCCCACTGGCAGTTTTAGCCGAAGCATCAAAAACCACCCTCAATTTAGTTGTGGTACTTTCAGGTTTGAAAACCGCATGGTGAGGCAAATAATAACACTTTTGTGTTAGACTCAACTCAGTTACCTTTGACATATGGCCACTTTGAATATAATCTATCATAATATCCGAATATGATTTATACATAGAAGGATTATTTACTAAACGACGTTCTAAGTTCAAATACCGGCGTAATGCTAAAGATCTCGAGTCCAAGAAAATCGGGTCAGGTCCTTTAAATGGCAAAGAAACACAATATCTACCACTTTTATCTCGTGAATGAGATTCAACAAAAATCATTTCACAACGGTCATCCTCTTCTAACAAAGCTTTTGTAGAGACCAATTCCTCAGTTTCCCAAAATTGTTTAACAATTGTTTCCAATGGGTCGAATAAAGTTGAACAAAGTGAAGTGAGAGGTTCTGAAGTTTCCGTATATTCTATATTGCCCATTAAAACCCACCCAAATATAGTTTCAAGAGCAAAGGGTTCCTTGTTAGACCCCCTAACACGCCCACCTTGTAGACATTTTGAAAATATGTCGGCACCTAAAAGCAAATCAATTTCGCCAGGGGAGTTAAAATTTGTATCAGCTAATTTCAAGTTTGAAATATGATCCAAACTATTCGGCTGAAAATAAAAGTTTGGAATAGGACCACAAATTTTTGGAATAACAAAACAGTCAACACTAAAAGTAGGGTTAGGTTGACCGGTAGGACGAATGTTGCAAGAAGTGGAACCAAGGACGGTAGTCGACATTCTACCCAAACCTTGAACAGAAACGTTCGACTTATTTAAAAATAAATTTAAACGTCGAAGACATTTTTCAGTGAGAAAATTTGCTTGGCTTGCACTATCTAAAAGAACTCTAATGTTGAATACGCAACCATTCGAAGTCACCAAGTCAACACGAGCAGTTGAAAGCAAAACAGTAGTACTGGGTTTGTTAGGGCTAGCAAAAATACTTAAAGCATTGATATTCGACGTATCATTGCGATAATTATCACCAAAATTATTATTACCCTGATTAGGAGGTTGTTGAGGGGGTGACTGTTCATTACGATTGAAGTGTAATAACGTGTGGTGTCTTTGCTTACATTTTCTACACGAATGTGTAGAAGTGCAATTCGAGAATAAATGCGACGACTTAAGACAATTTAAGCACAATTTATTTCGCTTTGCTATCAGAAAACGCTCATTTGGGGTTTTATTTAAAAACTGTGGGCAACGCGATAAAACATGATTTGAGTTACAAACTGAACAAACATTTGTTTCAACCAAAAGTGAAAATGGTGAGGTTTTTTGTTTAATTGGCCTCTTGGGTGAATTTACCGTAGTATGCGATGAAAGAGCAACCGAATCATAAGCGATACATTGTTGATGCACAAAATCTAGAAGTAATTTAAAAGTTGGCATTTTAATGCAACTGTTTTCTAATTCAAAACGTTTAACAGTTTCTGAATCTAATTTTTGAATTAACAAATTAAACAAAACAAAGTCCCATTGATCGGTAGGAAAATTGAGATTTGTCAAAGCTTGCAAATTTTCACAAAATGTATCAATCAAATTCCTAAGTAAATGAGCAGAATCAGAGTTAAGTTTTTCTAAACCGCACATCGTATTCCAGTAATGGGTAGCTAATAATCTTTCGTTTTGAAAACGATCAACTAAAGTTTTAAATGCAATTGGATAATTATTATCATTTATAGGTACTGAGCTAACAATGGGTAAAACTTTTTCAGACAAAGACGAGAGCAAATATTGAAATTTCTCACTATTAGTTAAATTTTGATTCTTATGAATTAGCGAGGTAAACAAATCATAAAATGTAGTCCAAGAACGAAAATCTCCATCAAATATTGGTAATTTAATTTTAGGTAATTTGACTGAAGGAGCCGAGTGGATTTGAGAAGTATCGGTAATCGGATTTTCTTGTATATCCTCAAATAAATTATGATAAATAGCTAAGCAACCATAATAGCAATTATCAGCTTCGATTCTTATCAAATCTTCCGCGGCCAAATCAGCTCCATCAGTAGAAGCTAGCAAATTAACAACAGTCAAATGTTGCTTTTCAAAAGATTTATACGCAGTATCAATACCGGTGTAACGCATTTTAAATGAAGTATGATAATCAGCATCCTGTTCTGCCATTTTTGCAACAGCCAGTATCTCTTTTAGGCGATTTGAAAAGATATCCCTAGAAGCTTTTGCTAATTTGATTTTATCAGCCATTTTGAAAAGTTAAATCAAATTAAAAAATCTAAAATATGTGTTGAAAACGATATTTATTTCAACCGATATTCGACTAAAGAGCCCAAAATATGATGAATTTGTATCAAACAGTTTTAATATAGATCTTAGTTTTTTTGAAGTTAAACGACGAATTGAAAACGTATTTTTATTGATTTATCGTAAAAATATCTAATTTTAATATTAACAATTGAACGCAATTTTACTGCACAACGGACGAGATGTTTGTATAGTAGGCCTAGTTCAACTGACCAGGTGACGCGCCGTACTAAAAAACTAGTGCTAAAATCAATAAATTCCCTTATCACCAAAGGTATTTATAGGAACACATGTATTTAAATAATAATAATTATTTCAATATTACACCCAAATTCAAAAGATGGTTTTTGTATACATTTACCAATATATCTGTATTAATAAATTAATGTTAGTACGAAAATTGCAAAGGGTATAAAAAAATGTTATTAGAAATGACGAAATACTACAAATGAACTGTAATTAAATCAACAATTAATCCGGCAACGGAGGATCAAAAAAATGTTATTTAACGAAAGAAAATAACGAAACGGCTAGTGGTCTAAATCGACTTACCATGACTTCCAGGCTGGTTCTGGCGATGGATTCGTAATTTAGAGCACAGTACCGATCGACACAAATGTATATGGTCACCGTTCGATAGGTGTCAAGCAAGTGGTTCCAGGTCCAAATCTTCGCCAACGGGCTGTAAGTTATCCGGACCTACTAGTGTGTTTTCGCGGACAAAATACCGCGAGATTTATCAACCTTTTGCAATTTTCAGTTAAAAACAAGAAAGCTATAATTAATAAAATTAATAACCCAAAAAAATATACAAAAAAAATAAAGTAAAAACGCGTGTACGGAACAAACGTAACAGGTGAATTATTTAATGATTTAAAAAAAATAGCAATAATTAAAAGGAAATTTCTTGTGAAATAAAATAATTTGTAAAATTACGGTCACTGTTATTAAATTATATGTACCCTAATTGGCCAATAATTTAAACATTATTAAGATAATTAATTACTCAAATTGTCGGATGAAATAAACTAATAAAAAACTTTAGACAATAAAAAAATGGAAATTTCTCACCAAAACTCTTAATAGCTGGCGCTACGTGGTAGAGAACCCACGATCTTGTGGACGGCCTAGGGATGGCCAGGATCGATTCGATTATGAACTGAATCGATCCTTTTAAACCAATGCGTCGGAGGGATCGAATCGATTCTAGAATTATAAATCGATTCGTCTAATCGATTCTTTTACCCAAAAAATTGAAGGGATAAACAATACGTCTACTTAATCATAATACCATAAAACTTTTAACACAGTAATGGCTTATTAAATTTTTTACACTGCAACATACAAAAATAGTTCCGATTTATTGCCTTCGGTGTAAAAGCACCACAAATATTTACGTTATGTCGTGGTTTACCTTACTCGTACGAGATGGCACTGTCCGCGCCTCGCGCCGAACCACCTATCCGGAGAATCACTCGTTCTAGTGAAAATTGGAAGCATTTAATTATTCTTTTTTGCGGTTCGCATGTTCTCAATATCCGCATTTATTTATTTCTTGGGCGGTTTTAGAGAGTTTGTGAGAAATATACAATATACCTTGTGAGCTCGAGATATTGTTAATTGTAACTGATCAGTATAATATGCCTACAACAAGTAGTGTTTGGAAACATTTTTTGTGTGATGATGGTGACAATAATAAATCTGCTCGTTGCAGACATTGTAATACCACAATAAAGTATTCAGGCAATACAACAAATCTTATGAATCATCTAAAGCGAAAACATGGAAAAAAATAGCTACAGCTTCGGAGACAACATCAGTTCTGTAAGTTAATGTACATTTATTATAAATTTACAAATCCAACTGATTATTTGTTATTTATGTTTGTTTAGCTCTGATCGAGGGTCTGACTGTCGTTCAGGCAGTTTAAAAGAAACAGTCATAGACATAGATGCAATGCCATCGACATCTAAAGTACAAACAATTAAAACTTTTTTCCTAACCCGGAATCTAGTGGTAAAAATAGCAGCAGTACATTAGAGACTTTTCAGCAGCGGAAGAGGAGGTAACTTCAGTTCAAGTTCGTCATCACCTTCTTTAGGCCTAGATATAGGTGCGCCAAAAAAAATAAAATTTACCAATTAATGAAGCTTTTTGTAGAATTAAGTCTTTTGAACAGAGAGGACAAAAGCACAATAATATAACCGATGGATTATTGTACATAATCGCAAAAGATGCATTACCTTTTTCTACTGTTGAAAAAGAGGGCTTTAGATATTTTTTAAAAACAACACAGCCCCTATACAAAATACCTTCTAGACAAACTGTAACTAGATTAACGGACGAAAAATATGAAGACTTAAGCAACATTACTAAAAATATGTTTAAAAATGTACCTGGTTTTGTATTGACTACCGACATTTGGACTGAAACCCAAACCACTATAAGTTATTTAGGTCTAACAGCACATTTTTTAAATTTGTCTGATTATGAACGTAAGTCGATAGTTATTGGTGTTTTTCAACTGTTTGAAAGTCACACTGCCTCTTATATTTTAGAAAATATTTTGAAAATTTGTAGAGAGTCAGTATCAGCTTCAGACGAACTTAGGCGAATACAGGTTACTCAAGGAAGATTAGAAAATTCCACCCTAAAACTTATTCAAGAAGTATCAACGCGATGGAATTCGACATTTCATATGATAGATTTTTTCATTTTGCTTAGCGCAACAGTTAGTAGCATGTTATTAAAGTTTCCAAATTCGCCGCCAATGCTTTCAGCATATGAGCTAGAACTTGCCAAACAAATGAAAAAAATATTAAAACCATTAGAGGCCGTAACTGTTGAGTTATGTGGAAGTAATTATATTACATGCAGTAATGTTATCCCGATAATAAACTGTATGACCAAAGCTATAAATAATTATAACTCAACCAGGGAACCTGTAATCGAACATTCATTTTAACAACCCACTGGCTTTTAGTTCAAGTTTGAAATTTATTTCTTCAACAGCAAAAGCAGTTACTATTGAGGAAGAAAAATCAGATGACACTAACTTAAAAACCATCAGTACTGAAAATAAAACCTCAGCAGATACTGAAAGTTTATGGTCATACCATGACTCGTTGGTATCAACTCAAAGTTCTAAATCAACAATTGCAACTGATGATGAGTTGCCTGTGGAGCTTAAACAGTATTTGCAGCATCCTGTTGTAAAAAGAACAGAAAATCCACTTCATTTTTGGAAAAATGTGCAATGTGTATATTCCAATTTATCAAAGTTAGCATTTAAATATTTACCATGTACATCGGTACCATCCGAAAGATTATTTTCCCAGGCAGGCCATTATTTAACACAGGGTAGAAATAAGTTAAAGCCTAACCGACCGACGTTCTAGCCAACTATTCTTGGGATCACCTAGCATTGAAGAGTGGCTAGGTCAAGGGTCAAGAAAGAATTAATTATTGATTGAGTTTGGTTTATTATTATTATTATTATCTCTTTTATCTTACGTACATTTATTATAATAAAACCTTTTAAGAGTAACAAACCTATTTTATTTATTGCCACACCACAATTGATTGAATTGAGCCTAGAGGACATAGGTTCAATATTTTTCGAATTGATTCGATTTTTTACACGAATCGATTCAAATTAACCGATTATTGCATCAAATCGATTTGTTTTTAGCTAATCGAATCGATTCAACTGAATCGATTCATTATAGAATTTTGGCCATCCCTAGGACGGCCATGGCCTAAGGCTGCATCAGTTCTTGTTTTAACGCCTACCTACTCCTCTCCCTCAATGGTTCTCGAACAGGATTTATGACGAATTGTATCCGGGATGACCTTATTTCCTCGGAACCAGAATTGAATTTACGATGCAAATGGGATCGGAATTCATCAATCCAATATTTAATTTAGGCAAGCCTAAATAAAGGGTTATGGCAGACAATTTCAATTTTAATAGTTTAAAAAAAAACTAGGTAGTAGGAAAAAAGGGCAAGTCGGTGTAGAGCTGGAAGGAAAAGAAAAAAATAGGCGTGGCATGGCATGGCGTGATCTCGAAATTAAGTAATATAATATAAAAATTTCATATAAAAAATCACACTTAAATTTTGAACAAATTAATCTAAATAATCAATAATGTAATTACAAATTTTAATGTATTACCTGACTGATGTAACTCTCTAAAAAACTAACAAATTACGTTTCAAGAGTTTGACCCGTCAAAACGGCTTCCGACTTGCACAAAGTTCTGAAGATAAAATGGCTTGCTAAACGTGAAACCAATGTCCAATACGTTTAGCAGAGAAACAAGAATTCAAAAAAAATTTTCCCTTTTTTTAACATAGGATAGTCAAGTCTCAACACAGGTTTGCGGGACTGACGGCCCAAATTAGAACCCCAAAAGTAAACGTATGTCTTAAATGATTTTAACTGAAAAGGAAAACTATTGCTTAAATATATACTAGAACAATTTAATTAACTCAATTAATTATAAGTTATATAAATATTATAATTCAAACAAACGAAAATTAACTGAAAAATAACTAGGAAAAATAAGTTTTAATCTTTATGTTATCTTCCCAATTGAATGATAATAATATTAAATATCAAATCCCCTTGTATTTATTAGGATCAACGACATGCATGCAATTTATTCGCCATGGAAGTAAGCATTATTTGAGTGTGCGACAAGAACGCATTTTTAAATCTGCCTTAAGAGGAACAAGGAAAGCCAAAATCCAGTTTACACCACGCGGTGGACAATGTGTCGCCTATTGGCTGCCAAATTTATACAAATACGAGGGAGATTCGTAGATATCCAAAAAAAAACTAAATAAATGATATCACTGAAATGAAAGAATTCATGCATCCTTAGCGTCAAATAAATACTGAAATATAGTGATATAATAAGTTAAATATACACAATATAATTAGCCTATTTACGTACAACCGCAAGCTTAAATGAATCTAGAAAATTTAAATTATCTGACCGTAACGCACGACAGTACACCGTTACAAACTAAAAAAAAAGTTGACTAGCCACAGGTGCATTTCTCAAACCACAGATTTTTCAAACAACATGTCAAGTATTCGTTTAAATACAATAATAATTTTTATTTGGGAAATTTTGGCCGAAGCCGGTTATTTGCCGAACATTGAAATCATTGCCGAAGGTAGCTGCAGCCGATTAATCGATCGGACTCTAGTACAGAAACTAGGTTAGTTGTATTATGATAAGGCATTTTGGTTTTTCGCCTATAATTGTCAAACGGACCACTGTAGCTTCAATCATTACGCGTTACCGTAGGATCAGTTAAGTTGCCCCTCTCTACAGTCAAAATTTTAAAATTTTTTTTACGTCACATTTTTGCACACCATATTAAAATGTTTGCACACCAACTTCCGGGAGAATATGAACAAAGTTAAGAGGGTAGGGCTAACTTCAAGCTAGCCCCCCACCAAACATTTTAGTGTTTTTTTTGCGATTCGAAAATACGATTTTTGCACACCTATTGCCGATTTTTGCACACTTGCCCAGAGCGAGATATTTTACTTTGTAAAAATAAAGTTTGTCCCGCCCCCCACTAAACTTTTTAAGGTTTTTTGATGCGATTTGAAAGTACGATTTTTGCACACCTTTTGCTGATTTTTGCACATTTGCCCAGAGCGAGATATTCCACTTTGTAAAAATTAGCCCCCACCCACAAAACTTTTTAAGGTTTTTTTATGGGATTCTAAAGTACGGGTTTTCCACATTTTTTTTCACTTATTGCCGATTTTTGCTCACTTGTCTAGGGTGAGATATTTTAGTTTGTAAAAATAAAATTAGCCCTCCCACCAAACTTTTTAGTGTTTTTTTTGCAATTCGAAAATACGATTTTTGCACACCTATTGCCGATTTTTGCACACTTGCCCAGAGCGAGATATTTTACTTTGTAAAAACAAAGTTTGTCCCGCCCCCCACTAAACTTTTTAAGGTTTTTTGATGCGATTTGAAAGTACGATTTTTGCACACCTTTTGCTGATTTTTGCACATTTGCCCAGAGCGAGATATTCCACTTTGTAAAAATTAGCCCCCACCCACAAAACTTTTTAAGATTTTTTTTATGGGATTCTAAAGTACGGGTTTTCCACATTTTTTCTCACTTATTGCCGATTTTTGCTCACTTGTCTAGGGTCAGATATTTTAGTTTGTAAAAATAAAATTAGCCCTCCCACCAAACTTTTTAGTGTTTTTTTTTTTTGCAATTCGAAAATACGATTTTTGCACACTTATTGCCGATTTTTGCACACTTGCCCAGAGCAAGATATTTTACTTTGTAAAAATAAAGTTTGCCCCCCCACTAAACTTTTAAGGTTTTTTTGATGCGATTTGAAAGTACGATTTTTCACACCTTTTTCCGATTTTTGCACATTTGCCCAGAGCGAGATATTCCACTTTGTAAAAATTAGCCCCCACCCACAAAACTTTTTAAGGTTTTTTTATGGGATTCTAAAGTACGGGTTTTCCACATTTTTTCTCACTTATTGCCGATTTTTGCTCACTTGTCTAGGGTGAGATATTTTAGTTTGTAAAAATAAAATTAGCCCTCCCACCAAACTTTTTAGTGTTTTTTTTGCAATTCGAAAATACGATTTTTGCACACCTATTGCCGATTTTTGCACACTTGCCCAGAGCGAGATATTTTACTTTGTAAAAATAAAGTTTTTCCCGCCCCTCACTAAACTTTTTAAGGTTTTTTGATGCGATTTGAAAGTACGATTTTTGCACACCTTTTGCCGATTTTTGCACATTTGCCCAGAGCGAGATATTCCACTTTGTAAAAATTAGCCCCCACCCACTAAACTTTTTAAGGTTTTTTATGGGATTCTAAAGTACGGGTTTTCCACATTTTTTTTTCACTTATTGCCGATTTTTGCTCACTTGTCTAGGGTGAGATATTTTAGTTTGTAAAAATAAAATTAGCCCTCCCACCAAACTTTTTAGTGTTTTTTTTTGCAATTCGAAAATACGATTTTTGCACACTTGCCCAGAGCGAGATATTTTACTTTGTAAAAATAAAGTTTGCCCCCCCCCACCACTAAACTTTTAAGGTTTTTTTGATGCGATTTGAAAGTACGATTTTTGCACACCTTTTGCCGATTTTTGCACATTTGCCCAGAGCGAGATATTCCACTTTGTAAAAATTAGCCCCCACCCACAAAACTTTTTAAGGTTTTTTTTATGGGATTCTAAAGTACGGGTTTTCCACATTTTTTCTCACTTATTGCCGATTTTTGCTCACTTGTCGAGGGTGAGATATTTTAGTTTGTAAAAATAAAATTAGCCCTCCCACCAAACTTTTTAGTGTTTTTTTTTGCAATTCGAAAATACGATTTTTGCACACTTATTGCCGATTTTTGCACACTTGCCCAGAGCAAGATATTTTACTTTGTAAAAATAAAGTTTGCCCCCCCCCACTAAACTTTTAAGGTTTTTTTGATGCGATTTGAAAGTACGATTTTTGCACATTTTTGCACACCTTTTGCCGATTTTTGCACATTTGCCCAGAGCGAGATATTCCACTTTGTAAAAATTAGCCCCCACCCACAAAACTTTTTAAGGTTTTATTTATGGGATTCTAAAGTATGGGTTTTCCACATTTTTTCTCACTTATTGCCGATTTTTGCTCACTTGTCTAGGGTGAGATATTTTAGTTTGTAAAAATAAAGTTAGCCCCCTCACCAAACTTTTTAATGTTATTTTTTTAATGCGATTCGGAAGTATGATTTTTGCACATTTTTGCACATCTATGAGGTGGGTGGGACCGGTTTTAGTGAAAAAGGTCCTTTTAGGCCTAGTTGCGGGGCTTGTTTCCCCATTCTTATTACTACTACTAATGTGATTCAAACCTTGCTAACGTAGGCTATTACTTTTTCTTCGCCATTTTGTATTTGTGACAAAATACCACCAATAGCAGCATTGCTGGCATCGGTGTCTACAATAAACCTATGGGATGACTCAGGATATGACAACACTGGAGGATTACATAAGGCTTTCTTCAAGTTGCTAAATGCTTCTCCACATTCTTGGATCCATACATAGCTGTGATTGCTTTCAGTAAGTCGATGTAACGGTCTAGCGATATTAGCAAAACCTTTTATGAGTCGTCTGTAGTATGTATCAAGTCCCAGAACACTTCTTAGTTCATGTCTGT
The DNA here is from genome assembly GCA_030620095.1 of Kuschelorhynchus macadamiae. Lineage (NCBI taxonomy): Eukaryota > Metazoa > Arthropoda > Insecta > Coleoptera > Curculionidae > Kuschelorhynchus > Kuschelorhynchus macadamiae. The sequence continues at coordinate 929,921 of JAUTXW010005454.1, forward strand.
CCTTCGGTATTAGCAAATTTTGAATGATCTTCTCTGGGTCGGTTTTTACTCCCTGCTCGGTATCGATAATAACATGGCTTAGATATTTCACTTCTTTTTGAAAAAACTGGCACTTCTTGGGACTGAGTTTTAAGCCAGCCAGTCTCAGCTTCTGGAAAACAGCTTCAATATTCTTCAAATGTTTTTCCTAGAATAATGATGTCATTAAATATACTAGACATGTTTCTCATGTCATTCCATGTAATATCAGTTTCATTAAATGTTCGAAGGACGCTTGCATAATCCAAAAGGCATAACTTTAAATTTCCACAGTCCGGTCCCCGTAGAAAACGCTTTCTTTTCTTTATCCGCTGGATTAATCTTAACTTGCAAATAACCACTTTTTAGGTCCAGGGTCGAGAACCATTTTGATCCTGTTAAAGTGTCCAAGTTATCGTCAATTCTTGGTAAGTGAAAGCTGTCTTTCTTTGTGACGGTAGGGTTGGATAAGGGTAGAATGGATAAGTCAAGTTAATTACTCGCAAAATGTTGGTTTCATATTTTTGAGGGCTTTGGTTATATTTTTGTCTTCGACATTGAAGTTGCGCTTTATACACTTCCTGTAGATGTGCTTCCCCATAACGCATTTCTAGATGGCTTACTAATGTCCCAAAGTCATTTTGTTTATTTTCGGGTATGTTCCTTAGCACCTACATTGCTTCGCCACGCAAGGAACAAACCAGTGCTTGTGCCTTTTCGGTGGAATCCCAACTATTTCCTGTTGCGGCACGAATTGTTTCAGGTAAGTAACCCACGGCACCTTACCATCAAACGTAGGTGGCTTTATCACATGTGATAAAGAGAAAACGTCGGATTTGAACTCATTTTGTTTTCCAAATTTCTGCATCTGGGAACGTAGACTTTGGACTTCTTGCTGCATTTGGTTATAAACCTCCTGAATTTGCGTTTGCACTTTCTTCTCCATTTATTCCATTTCCTCTTTTACATCTTCCTTGGTTAGCGTCAGTTTAAGCAACGTTTTTCTAGTGATTTCTTCTTGATTGTTTTCCATTGCTTGCATTTTTTGTTTTACGACTTGGTGCCTCCTCATATCTTCAAGTTCATTTTTTATGTCTTCTTGGTTCTTCCTCATTCTTGCTTCATGTCGTCTTGAGTTGTCTTTATGTCTTCTTTAAGTTGTTTGTTTTTGTTGTATGTCATTATGCATTGCAATAATCAAATTCATCAAAGAATACAAATTTGCTGCCATGATTATTGCTACTAATAGAAACTATTTCTTACTTCTTTAGCTTCAACTGGATACTTCTGACATCATTTGTTCAAAGTCTCCCAGAAGTTGGTATGCACAAATGTTAATATGGTGTGCAGAATTGTGCAAAATGTGTGCAAAAATGTGACGTAAAAATGATTTTAAAATTTTGAGTGGGAGGGAGGGCAATTTAACTGTTATCGTATGCATATTGTTGCCTTTTACATTTTTAGTGGTATGACTTTTTTCGATACAGGGCACAATCTTCGAGTTATGTCGGATTTACCCGGAAAGGAATTTTCAAATATTCTCTTGACAGGAAAAAATCATCACGACTATTTTTGTTCAGGTCATCCTCACCTTCATTTTTTACATTCACATGCTCCACCCGCAATATTTTTACAAATATTGGCGCAAACGAACGAGGGGGACTAGCAATGTAAACTTACGGCAAGATCAAAACAGGTCTCAAGGAGCTATAAATAAAAAAAATTGCTGCTTTCTAATTTTCCTGAGAACTGACCTCGGGACTGACCCTCTAGTAACATACAATTTGAAGTTGTGTAAAAAAATAATATCTTAAACACTTTAAATATTCCTTCCTTATTTATATTTAGGAGAAAAAGAAGAGGAACCAACATAGTGCCATAATGCAAACAATTTAGACGTAAAAATCAGTGGCGGCTCGCGGGTGAAAAAGTAAGTGAAGTGCAAATGAGGCAAGAAAATATTGCAATAATTTTTTTTCCAGAATTTTTACTATATGTGGAAGGGGTAGAATATTTTTTTACGACTTACCTAAATTTTGTATACTAAATGAATTCTCCCCTTCTTCATAGCAGCAAATTTATTTATAACATCCTCATAAAATGGATGAGTTGCCCTAATCTCCTCCAGACATTCCTTTTGAGTTGAAATATTGCCTAGAGAAGTAAGTCTTTTTTGAGATATTGTACACTGTGTCCCAGATTGCTTGTAATCACAGGGTTTCTCGGTAACCAGCAGAGATAGAACTTTGCGGTTTTCGCGACTTTGTGTCAATTTTTCGAGAAACTTTGAATGCCGCAAACAGAATTGTGCCAGATTGTTTCGTTCCCGAGATACAGAGTGAAATAGAAATTTTGCGCTTTTGGGGTTGTATCATATTTCGGACACCCTGTCAGATAAAGAAAAGGTAAAAACTGCTATGGATAGATATTTTTACGTAGAGTCCAGTGCTGTAGTCGATTTTTTTTTAGACAAACCGTTTTTGAGATATAGCCCAAACTTAGTATTTTTTAAATGAGACTCCCTGTATTTTTTGGTTCCAAAAAATTTGCCTTTTTTTTCTCTTTAAAATGATTTATCACACTATGCACTTTTAACGTAAACTAAGCCTTATAAACGCAATATTAAAAGAAAAACGTAAGTTGGCCATGGAAATATGGCATGGAAACAAAAATCAAAACTATTTGTTTCTTAAATATATCAAATATTGCCGTGTTTATCCTCTTATCATACGAGTTACCAATAATTCTAACAGGTAAATTAATAGATATTAAGAAGAAATGAATAATTTTGAAAATAGTCGTAAGTATGATATGATGGTTTGTTTTATTGAATGTCATGAAAACAGTGATCAAGCATCTGATTTATATTTTAACAGGTAAGCACCAAGCGCTTAAATTATTTTGAACCTCCTTTCAAAATTTTTTTTCAATTCCACTTTGAGTTATGGACTATTTCCAAAAGCTTTTTTTATATCGTAGATATCCAGAAAGGCCTCAGCCACACAAGGCAATTTTTCGCCGAATTAAATTAAATTTAATTAATGATGGATCATTTTCAAAGCACAGGGCTAAAACATATAATAAACGAAATCACGAGAACAATGAGATTGTTGTATTAGCAAGTATTCAGGCCAATCACGTAGGCATATTCAGGAAACAGTGTGGGGGTGTCAAAATCACAAACGCAAAGGATATTAAGAAAACATAAATATAAGCCTTATGAAGTAAATGTAGTACAATTGCATCCTGGAGATGCAGAAAGGCGTCTAAATTTTTGTAACTGGAATCTTCAAAAAACCCAAAATGACCATGACTTCGGTAGCAAGGTTATATGGTCCGACGAAGCCTATATAAGTTGTAGTGGTATTTTTAACAGGCATAATAATAAGCACTGGTATACGGAAAACCAATTTTTAACAAGAGAACGTCAGCAGCAAGGAAGGTTTGGGTTTAGCGTCGCTTGCTTTATATTGGGAACAAAGATTACATTCCATATTTACAATAATAATTTAACAGCAGATAGATATCTAGCAAATTTAAATCAAATACTACCGGATTTATTTGATAACTTGCCGCTAGCAAATCTGCACAATATTTACTTTCAGCAGGATGGTGCTCCTGCCCACAATGCGCAAATTATAAGGCCATTTCTATTTGAAAATTTTCACGATCGCTGGATTGGTACAAATGGACCAGTAAGGTGGCCTGCTAGGTCGCCAGACCTCTCAATATTAGATTTTTTCGTTTGGTCTTACTTAAAAAACAAAATTTACCTGAATCCAGTCAATACGATGGAGCAGCTGCAAAATGCAACCATTCAGGCATTTAGATCATTGGAAGATAGACCTATAATAATGATGAATGCTCTAAGAAGAATTCGCACTGTGTGCCACTTATGTGTTCGTTAGGGGGGTGGCCATTTTGAACAGTTTTTCTAGTTATGTAGAATTTGTTTAGTATTGTGATTAAGTTTATCAAGATTATTAAGTTTATTTCATAGTAAAAAAATGGTTATTAATTTTTTATGTTGTTTAATTTTGCTTCTGGACACTTTTAATATCTACCCATATTTCCATGGCCAACTAACGTTTTTCTTTTGATATAGCGTTTATAAGGTTTAGTTTACGCTAAAAGTGCATAGTGTGATACATCATTTTAAAGAGAAAAAAAAGGCGAATTTTTTGGAATAAAAAATACAGGGCGTCCCATTTAAAAAATACTAAGTTTGGGCTATATCTCAAAAACGGATTGTCTAAAAATTTGTGCGACTACAACACTGGATTCTACGTAAAAATATCTATACATAGCAGTTTTTACCTTTTCTCTATCTGATAGGGTGTCCGAAATATGATACCACCCCCAAAAGCGCAAAATCTCTATTTCACCCTGTATCTCGGGAACGAAACGATGTGGCACAATTCTGTTTGCGGCATTCAAAGTTTCTCGAAAAAGTGACACAGGGTCGCGAAAACCGCAAAGTTATATCTCTGCTGGTTTCCGAGAAACCCTGTGATTACAAGCAATCTGGGACACAGTGTACATCTTAAATACGTTTTTACACGTTTGAGACAAGAAAAACTTCTTTCCGCTGAAGCACTTGACGACGGTATTGTCGAAATAGGGGAAAACACTTTATATGCTTTGGTTAAAATATCTTTATTTTCATTAATTTTTTTCACTTGCTCTTGCAGCGATATATTCCAATTACTGTCATTGGCAAAAATAAGGCCAAGCTCATTTTTAAGTCGTTGACTTTTTGAAAATATTTCCCCATATAACTGTAACAAATTTTCAAACGGGCTAGTCGGAAAATTTAAACTATATTCGGAAAATTTAGCAGAATATGCCAAACATAAAAATGTAAGTTTTTCAGAGTCTTGAAAGCTTGGGTCATTCCATTAAAATGTGGCCCAATATTTCATAAAAAAGGGCTTTATACTTAGCCCTAATTTCTTCAGGTGAAAGCTTAGCAAGCTCCCGTTTGAAACGATTTATTTCTGTAATAGAATTTGCTTTATCAAACATGAATGTTCATTTACTTTTTTACAGACTGCCTCACGACAGCGTTTTATATTGGATGTGCAAAAATGAATATCAAACGATTTTTTTTGAAGAACGCAACTTGAACTTGGTATACGCCTCGTAGATGCAGATGTAAGAGCATACGTTCGTTTGGATGAGTGATGAAAAAATGAGGGAATAACACTAAACCTTGCAAAAAAATTCGACATTTAGAAATATTTTTAAACTTTGATGCATCAGGAGAAATACAGCCTGCGGCGCTTTTTCTTTTTTTTTTTGAAGGCTATTTAGATGGCCAGACATCACACTTGCGCCATCGCAATTTTGCCCTATTAATATACGTTTATAGTCAAAATGGTCCAAAATTTGATCCAATAGAGAATATAAATTCTCCGAAGTTCTATCGGAGCTGACATTATAAAATCCTAAGAATCTCTCGACTACTGAACCTTCTGAATTAACGTATCTTAAAATTATGGAGCACTGGGAGGTTTGCGTAATATCAGTGGTGTCATCCACTTGCACAGAAAACAACTGTGTGTTCATTATTTTATTTTTTACATGATCATTTAAATAATCAGAAATGTATTCAGTTAATAATTAATTATTTCGTTTTGAATAGTTTTCGAGTCACTAGTAAAAACATTGTTAATTTTTTTGTGATGATCTTTTAGTTCTTTGGAAGCTTTTTAAAATTATTGACTCGCTGCTCTCATCATGGTCGCGAAAGACTAACTCTTGTTTTGCAAGGTACAAAACTGCGTCAATTACCAAGCACATAAATAGTCTATTTAATCGGACGTTTTCGTTAAAATGTATTTTATATAGTTTAGCATTTTCTTTTTAAAGTGTCAGCTATAGTGCTTTGATTTTTTACAAATGTTTTTAGCATTAATTCGCAATTTAAATGCTCCGCCGAGTCTTCATGTTTATGTAAAGACCTTCATATATTTAACATACCTGCAAATCCTTCCTTATTCCACACTGAATCTTTATTGGAAACTAGTAAACAAGGCCAGCAAAACAATTTTTGTAATATTTGACTACTACATAACCATTTGTACGCCGAAAACCAGGATGACGATTAAAACTCTGATCTTGTTCCTTTCGTCGATTAAATGGAGTTTCCAACAAAATGCAAACCACATCTGTGATCGGATTCATCAATAATGTAAATGAATAAATCCGACACCAAATAAAGTTGTAACAACACCATAAATAACAACCACCCCAAACTGAACGACACCTGGGTATAGTGTACTGCGTTAGCAATTCAACGAGCGCCATCGTTAAAATTAATGTTCCATGCGGTCGACGTCATCACATACGCGTTGTCATGGCAACGTAGTAGGAAAATCGTAAACTAAACATAGCACCTCCAGCAAAGTCCAAGCGGTTTGCGCCACTGTTATAGTTGTTATAATAAAGTTCGATTGAAAGTTTTAAAAAAACATGCCGCCAACGGTCAAGTAAAATATTTATTCGATATGTACAGTTTATTTTTTGCCAGTTAGGTGAATAAATGAATGTAAACACTTAAATTTTAAGAGATATATAATAAATATAGTTAGATGTTTGCTTTATTTTTCTTGGTGAAGCAGCACTTCACCTACTTCACCTGAATAGCCGCCACTGGTAAAAATTTCTAAATATAACATAACCAACAACAATTTCTATCTTAGACAGTAATTGAAACAAAAATAAAATATGTTTTTGGTTTAACAACGTTTAATAGAAACGAACATTTCAAATATTCACAAGAAAAAATAATTTATAAATATATATTTACTAACAAATTATAATTTAAAATGATATTTTTCACATTCACGCCGCCTTTCACAAGAAAAAAGTAGAGAGATTCCATATTATCTCTATGCACCTATAGCTACGTCCTTAATGCTAACTTTCTAAAATTTTTGGTGATGGAACAATGATATGGTCTTAAATAATGAAAACATGAAGCGTTTTGAATCATTAGGAAGTGTCAAAAACATGGCAACATATTAACGGAATCTTTATAATGGACTATACACAGACATGGTCGAGACCTATACGCCATCTATTTAGTTTTAGAGATTACTTTTTTAAAATACCGGAATATAACTTGCTAATATGAGCTGTCATAGTCAGTAGAGATTTGCTTTGCATTGCAAATGGCTTGACTTCCATTTCCGAGGGCGCTGGTTTTTTAGTTTGCCCTGGTTAGACCGTGTTTCAAAGTTATGCAACCAACTGTCCAAAAATATGTGTTGTTATTGGTGGGAGCCATAACATACATAGAGGGCGTAAAGGTGTCGGCTATGTGTGTGCGTAGCGTCACGTATTATCAGATATCCATGAAAATGCCGAGTTTTAAGTGACGTCACATAAGAGACATTCCGCCTCTAAGATTATCAGTCTTTGTAAAGAAAAACTAAAACTATAACTGCCTAAAAGTTCTACTGCAAGACTCTCTTATGTGACATCCGGTATACCTTTTAATAAATTATATTTATGTATATATAGAATGAACACAGTAATGTCTTTAAGTTAGTTTTCGGGATTCTGTTTATCTTTTGCGAGACAACATGCAGTTTCACAAAATAAAAGATATTTTGAAAGAGAGAAATCCTTTTTTATTTTGTTCTAAATTAGGATTTTATAAAATCGCCTCACAAGATTTTGGTTGGGTTCGTGACTAGAGAGAACATTTAAATACTTTTGACAAAAAACACATCGATATATGTACAATTTATTATAAATAATTTTTATTGACAATTTTACACTATACGTTTTTATTAATAAAGGAATGCATGAGCTTATTAATTAATACCTTCCGTCTTATAACAATGGCACAGATTACACATACACAAAGGTAATCTTCTCTAGTTTTTTATCCAGTTGTTGCTGCTAGTGCAATCTGTGTCAGTGACTTAGGCCAGATTAAAATGTATCGGGAATGTACATCTTATATACAATTTAGAATTTATTTCAATAGAAGAAATAAACTATTTACAGTTTTAAATGTTCTCTCCAGGTTTACAAAGTTGCTTTACTATTTTTTTATTGGTTATCTTATCGGATTATTATAGAGAGCAATGTGAACACCAGAGCAGCTAGTAGTGAATTTTCTATTGTGTTTGAAGACGATGTAATTAGTCCACATTCCCTTGGTCCATAGTTCTGACAATGGAGCTGAAACAAAGAAACAATATTTGAGATAAGATTTATTTTAAGAAAAAATATAAAATAACATACAAATTATTCCAGGGTTATTTCTTTTAAACATTTTGATTAAAAACACGTGTTTTTAAGGTGTTTAAAACACCATTAATTGTTTTAAACGGTTTAACATTATAAAAGATATGTTTTAAACTTAAACATGTGATTTTTTATCGTTAGTTGAATATAAAATTGCTTTAGAGTAGATGTGCAAGCTGAGCTTGACAATTATTTTGCTCAAACCGGCTTGAGATGAGCAGCGGGACGTAGAAGGACGTTTATGTTTTCAGAAAGAGTTTTTTTTTTTAATTATTAGGTTATTTGAGTAACACAACTAATGGTTCATTATGTACGGGTGTCCCATTTTCGTAGGTTTTACGGGGTTTCCAGCTTATGAGTAGAGATAGAGAGATGCGGTTTTCGCGACACCGTGCTACTTTTCGATGAAACTAAAGAGGCCGCAAACAGATTTGCCCTAACCATTTTAGTTTCCGTGCTACAGGGTGATTTTGAAAATTTGTCATTTTCGGACACCCCCTGTAACTCGGCTATCGTAAAATATATTTAAAATGTTTCAACTGGTATTTATAGATTTTTTCACGTAGAATTCAGTGGCGTACTCAGATTTTTGCTGAGAGTCATAGTTTTTGACATATTGGCATAACCTACTATTTTTTAAATGGGACACCCTATATATTATTTTTTCATCTTATTCTTCGTGTCGAGAGCTTTTCAAAAACATACCATAAGTCATATTTATTTTCATAAATAACATGAAAAAATGCATTTTTCTTTAAACGGATTTATGGCATAGCAGATCAATCGAAATAAGAGAAGGTGGCTGTGGAGCCATGGAAAAAGTTAACAAATATTTATTAACGAAATAACAAAGTAACAGCATCAGAAAAAATTAGGAAGTAGGTAAAAGGTAATAATTATAATTTCATTAAAACTACAAATATTGTTCAAATTGTAGACCATTATGTGTCCTACAAGTGTGACAAACTTTAAAAATTCTTTTTAATGCATTTTCTATTGTAAATGACTGTCTTTGTAACTCTGCAAAAGCGTTTTCGGTGGCCATTCTTAGTTGTTCTAAGTTTTCGTATCGCCTTACATAAACCTTGTTTTCTAAATAACCCCACAAAAAGAAATCTAAAACTGAGAGGTCAGGGGATCGTGGTGGCCATCGAACAGGTCCTTGTGTTCCTATCCATCTTCCAGGAAAATGGTCGTTAAGCCAGTTTTGACTTATTCTGGCATTGTGGGCTGGAGCTCCGTCTTGCTGGAAATAAATCCTATTTAGTTGAGCCAAGGGAACATCATCCAAAATTCCTAATGCGTCTTCTAGGATTCGCACGTAACCAATCGAATTCAGATTTCCTTCATATATTTGGTAAACTATTTTTCGGTTGAAAATAAAACAAGAGACATTGAATCCAAATCTGCCCTGACGCTCCCTAGGAAAAATAACATGGTTGTTTTCTTGACTCCAAAATCGCGTGTTGTGTCTATTTAAAATCGCTGAACTAGTAAAATGTGCCTCGTCTGACCAAATAATCTTTTTTTCAAAATCGATATCTTCTGCCTTCATATTTATAAACCAATTGCAGAACTCCAATCTGCGCTCTGCATCACCAGGATGCAGATGATGCACAAGTTTGTATTTATAGGGTTTGAATTTGTGCTTTTTCAAAATTTTCTGCACTTTGGTTTTCGGTACACCCGCCTCTTCGCCTATTTTCCTGCAAGATGTTTCAGGAGCTGTCTGAACGAGGGCTAAAACGTTGACCTCAGATTCTTCGTTGTCTTTATTGTAAGTTCGCGATCGAGGCTTGTTAAAAGATCCATATTGGCAAAGATTATTTTTAATTTTTTGAAAAATTCTTTTTTCTGGTTGTCTTCTCTCGGGATATCTAAGATAAAATAAAGCGAACCAATAAAGTCAAAATGCAGGAAGATAAAAAAGAACTAACCTGTTCAGATAAAGCTCTGCCGCCTGATCTGCATCTTCATTAGACAATATAAAACACGCTTTCATATCATATTTCTCAAAATATTCAAATTTTTGATTCTGAGCCATATTAAAAACAATAATTATAATAGACGTCAAGAAAAATTTAAACGCAATAATGCCAAAAATGACAGCAGTAATGGCTGCCTGATCATATTTTTTGTTGGCGTTGCCATGGCTACCACAGCCACCTTCTCTTATTTCGATTGATCTGCTATGCCATAAATCCGTTTAAAGAAAAATGCATTTTTTCATGTTATTTATGAAAATAAATATGACTTATGGTATGTTTTTGAAAAGCTCTCGACACGAAGAATAAGATGAAAAAATAATATATTAAAAAATAGTAGGTTATGCCAATATGTCAAAAACTATGACTCTCAGCAAAAATCTGAGTATGCCACTGAATTCTACGCGAAAAAATCTATAAATACCAGTTGAAACATTTTAAATATATTTTACGATAGCTGAGTTACAGGGGGTGTCCGAAAATGACAAATTTTCAAAATCACCCTGTAGCACGGAAACTAAAATGGTTAGGGCAAATCTGTTTGCGGCCTCTTTAGTTTCATCGAAAAGTAGCACGGTGTCGCGAAAACCGCATCTCTCTATCTCTACTTATAAGCTGGAAACCCCGTAAAACCTACGAAAATGGGACACCCTGTACTGATTTATTGGAATAATATAATACGTACAAGGTAATAACATTAGATTACTATTATTCAATATGTGCAAGGTTAACTGTTCGTGCTTTGGGAAGGTCAGTGTTTTGCCGAACCACGTGTTGAAGGTGCATTTATGTCAGTATATAAAACCCATTTACAAATGTACAAAATAACAAAAATAAAAAGTGACTAATTTAATCCATGGAGTCTGGACAACAGGTGGACGTAATTTAAACAGACTGGTCGAAAGCGTTTGGCAGTGTTTGTCATAAACTTCTTTTAAACAAACTTTCAATAATTGGTATCTCTGGTCCCGTTTTCAAAGTGGATATATTCATACTTGATTGATCGTCGTCAAGTGGTGACTATTGGTGAAGCCACGTCTCGGGAGAAACTGGTAACATCTGGTGTCCCCCAAGGATACCATCTAGGACCCGTAGTCTTCTCTCTGTTTGTTAACGACGTAACCGAGTGCTTTTTGGGTAGTTTTTATTTACTATATGCCCACGACCTGAAGTTCTTTGTTAAGGTTAACTCAAGCGACACATTATAAGGTGATTTGGAACGATTTACATTGTGGTGCAAGAATAAAAAGTGCAAAACCATCGTTACCAACTACACAATCCCTTCAGTTTTTCCTGTAAAGTCAACGATGAAGTTTTAGAAGTTTTTTCTGTTTATAACGACCGTGGTGTCATTTTTGATATCAAACTTACATTTAACTAACACATTGACAGTATAGTGGCCACGGCCTCAGACTACTGGGATTTGTTAAGCGTGTCACAAGACATTTAAGAGACACAAGGTTTACTTTACTTTACTTATATTATATAATGCTTAATCCGTAACACACTGGAATACTGCAGTGTTACAACGAAAACAACAAACAAAAGTATGCTTTATTGACGCACAAAAATGTTTACAATTTTATGGACAAAGTGAAATTTTCCTTAAAAGAAAAAACAAAAAATTAAATAAAAAAAATTAAATAAAAAAAGAAATTAAGAAATCATGGTTCTTGGGATTAGACCTCAACTCAACTCAACTCAAAAATACTTTATTATCGAGGAAATGTGATTTCCATTGACAAAGCATACTACAAAATAATATAAAGTCTAAAAGTATACAAAAAAATCTTTAAACAAGCTAAACAATATAAAATACAAACACAGTAAATACAAGATGTGCAAAACAGTACAGCTGAAAAAAGAACATAAGATAGATAACATATACAACCAGACAGATTAGGCAATAGGGTCAGCATAAAATTCGGCAAGTTTATAGTAGGCTTTGCCTAACAATACTTTTTTAAGACTTCTTTTAAATTGTTTTAATGACCCAATTGTTTTAAGGCTACTTGGCAAGTGGTTAAAAAGCTTTCTGCCCTCATAAATCAAAGAATTCTTAGTCAAAGCAGAAGTAGGCACTGGCAAAGGCAAATCCAAAGCTTGTCTGGTGTTTCGCTGACCTGCAGGACGCTGTATATTTTCTCGGTATTTAAAGACAGTATTTATTTAGACATGCTGTTTCGAGGATAAATAAAGAGCTAAGAGTTAGGATTTTTTGTGACAGAAAATGAGGTCTGTAGGATTCTCTCAGACCCACACCAGCAATAAAGCGAACAGCTTTCTTCTGCGGCACAAACAAGATGTTTACCAGATATTGATTACTAAAACCCCAGAATGGAATCCCATATCTGAGGTGCGATTCAAATAAGGCAAAGTAAACGGTACGCGCCACTGCCATTCCGAGTTCATTTCTTGCAATTCTGATTGCAAAGCAGCCAGAAGAGAGTTTCTTGCTCAAATTTATAATGTGATCCTCGAAACGTAAATTTTTATCAACAAAAACCCCCAAAAACCTTGTCACATGGCTGTCAAGGATTGTAACACTGTCCAACTGCAAGTTCTGCACGTCACACCTAAAACCAACAACATTAGTCTTCGCCAAATTGAAGGAAAGTCGGTTTGAATCACACCATCTTTTAACCTCCAGCAAGTCTTGAGTTATAATTTTCCTCAGCTGAGCAATCAAATCAAATCAAATCAAATCAAAAAATCTCTTTATTATGCAAAACAATCGAGGTGTTCAAATAAGGTAAATTTTCCTGATATGTTAACTTTCACAAGATCATTAATATAAATCAAGAACAAGAAAGGACCTAAAACAGACCCCTGCGGAACTCCACAATTTATGCTCAACGACGAAGATGGCCTTTCGGAAATACTTACATATTGGCTTCGACCTGAAAGCTATGAAGAAAACCACAACAGCGCCTAGCCCCTGAAACCATACAACTCGAGCTTAGACAGCAATATTCTGTGATCGACACAATCAAAAGCTTTTGAGAGATCACAGAAAACTGCTGCCACCGCCTCTCCGTGATTAATGTTAGTGTAGACACCCTCGAGAAAACCAAAAATTGCATCGTGCGTCCCTTTTGCATTCTGAAATCCAAACTGATTCAAGGTAAGAAAATGAAATGTTTCAAGATACTCACACAATCTCTTCTTAGCAACTTTCTCAATAACCTTGGAGACCGTAGACAAAAGAGAAATTGGACGAAAATTCGAGAGCTCACTGAGATCCCCGCCCTTATGCAAGGGAATCACTATTGCCGATTTTAGGCATGAAGGAAAAACTCCTTTAAAGCAGGAATCATTAATTGCAAAAGCGAGGGCATCCAAAGCACCTTCCGGCAACTTTAAGAGAACTTCAGCTGAAATCTCGTCATCTCCACAAGCTTTCTTGTTTTTTATACTAAGAAGAGTCTCTCTAATCTCCTGGTTATGTGTGGAGAAAAAATAAAAAGAACCAGGCATAGATAAATCTTTCAAATAAGAAAGAGGATCAACTCCCACAGCCAAATTCTGGACCAATTTTCCTGCAATACTGCAATAAAAACTGTTTAATGTATCTGGAACAATGTCACTATAAGAACCAGACCTATTAGATTTGTTTTGCAATTCGTTAATAATGCACCAAATCTCTTTCTGTCTGTTCTTAGCACATGGAAGTCGGTTTTCATAATAATAATTTTTTGCAGCATTTACTAGTCTACGGTAAATCCTACGATATCTATTGCAATACGAAATAAAACCTAAATTATCAGAATATTTTTTAATATAGTTAAGACAACGAAGATTAGCTGCAGATATTTTCAATCCTTTAGTCAGCCACAGTTTTCGTTTCTTTTTCCTATGCTTTAACTGAAGCAGTGGAAAAGCCCGGTTAGAGACGTCTAGTAAAACATTGTGAAATGTTGTGAATGGCTGTGGAGACACTTCTATTCCCAGCCAATTGACATTAAGACAAAGCTGCCGAAATGCATCAAAATTTACCTGACTAAAGATTCTACCATGACAGAATTTATTATTAATCTCAGCCAACATACCAGAAAAGGTACAACACACAGCCTCTATGACTGAGCAAGATGTAACATCAATGTCTGAGCAGAAGTAATCAATAGTAGTGGCTGAAGTTCTAGATACACGAGTAGGTGAGTCAGTATGCATTCCCAAACCGTAAGTTGTGAGCAAACTTACAAGCAAAACAGTATTAATTGAATGTTTATCATCAAAGTTGATGTTAAGGTCACCAGCCAGGATAATTCTAGAACAAGGCAAATGTGAGAGAGAATAATTTCAAGTCGCCTCAAAAATTCATAAACCTGAGCTGAAGGTGAACGGTACAAACATAAAGTATGCAAGTTATTACGCTTGCAAAAGCACAGCGAAAATTCAAAAATACATTCCTCCAACAAATAATTAAATTTATCAACATTTACAAAATTGTTATTAAAATACGACTTATTCTTAACTAAAACCAACGTACCTCCATGTAAAACACTTTCTCTACAGAATATAGAAATTGGAGCATATTCTGAAACGAGAAAACTCTCGCCTGGCTTTAACCAGTGTTCAGTAATAAGTATTATATCAGGTAAATTACTACTCTCTAAAAACACATAGAGGTCATCACATTTGTTCCTTAACGATTGAATTTTTAATAATATCACAGAAATGTCAGACTTATTTATGCTAACAGAATCCTTAAAATTATTTTTTTTATTATCCTCCTTAACAGAAGGTGAAACTATAAAAAATTTTCAACAAAGCTTTTGTCAGTGGCACCATCATGTAAAGGATTAACAGAAGGTGCGAGAATATCAATCTCATGCTCAATTATATCATTCTCGAACACAGGAGATAATTCAGTGATATTATTATTTAGAGATATAGAACAAGTATCAAGTTTCACCAAAGTAACAAAAATAAGATTTTTTTGCTTATTGACAAGACTGAGCAGGGCATTACGAAAAATAACATTACACACAGATTGCTTGCCCAATTTTATACCTTTTCATGAGTTGTAATCAATAAAACATACATTATTTACAGACCTAAAATTAATTCTATCAGAAAGTATTTAACTTTTGCATTAAACTTAAAAATATTAAAATTAATTCTAGACACCCCATATAAATTACGCTTATATAAGGGGGAACATAAGGTAGAGACACAAAAACAAAGTTTGAATGTAAACATTTCTCTGCCAAGTCCAAAAGATATTTAGCCGGTAAAAATCTATCATTTAAGAAGTTGTTATAGCCCGCCACTATGATGATAAAATCGTCCTTTGAGAACCCTTGAGTGAGATTCTGAACACTACAAGCACTTTCAAAATCCGCAGCCGGTTTAATTATTTCTTGAATGTTATATCTACTTTTAGGATATTTAGATAAAAGACGCTCCAATATAACATTAAAGTCTCTACCTAGCTCATCATATAAAATTAAGATCTCTGTTAACTTTTCATCTGGCTTAAAGTCATTTCATCTGGCTTAGTGATTAACGTGGCTTGAGCAGCTGAGCCATCACCAGCCAAGTGACCAGATACAGATTCAATCCCTTCAAACTGGCACTGAACGGAACTATCAACTAAATTTGGTTTAGTGATTTACCCGTTAACAGCATTCAGCTCTTCTTGTAGAGAAAAACAATTTGACCTACAATTTTTCAAATCCGAAATATACACTTTATTGTCATTTTCAAGAACTTCAATGCTAGTCAATAGATTGGATTTTAAATTGTTCAAAGCACATAGATATTTCTTAATCGACCAAAGCCGTGAAAGCTTCCGTTCTATGTTAAAAAAACAAATATTAATCGAAAAAAATCATATTTTTCGATAGGTGAATGCAAATACATAAATTGTAAATATAACATTCGTTAGGACATAACATTGCCGTAAAGCGGTTAATGAATCTTTAGCAATAAGGAAAAAATATGCGAGGAGAATACTTTTGATGAAAATGAAATTAAAATTACGCGACCTTATTAGTCTATTTCGTTATCGTTATACAAGCAAAATAAGCGAAGTGGTGCCTATTCCCAAAATAAAATTTAAACAAATTTAAAGAAATACCACAATTTGCTCGGATTCCATAAAAATTCAGCTGGCTTATCAAAATTGCATGACTAACTCAGTCAAAGGCTTTTGCATAGTCACAAAAAACTGAGACGGTGGGGTCGTTGTTATTGAGGGATAAGTAGACGTCGTTAAGCAACGAGAACATGGCGTCACTGGTGCACTTGTTGGATAAAACTCCGAACTGATCCGCGGATATTATCTGATGTTTAAGGAGAAATGACATAAGCCGATTCTTCAGTAATCTTTCAATGATTTTTGATAGCAATGGTAGTAGAGCAATTGGGCGATAATTGCAAGAATTAGTTTTTTCGCCCCCTTTTCACTTATTAGTGTTGTAAGGGCCTCTATAACTGGGAGAGGCAGGTTTCCGAATATTTTAATTGATAGGCCATTAGTGCTACAAGAAGATTTGCTTGTGATGTTATTAATTTCTTTCAGTAGTTCCATGCTCCTAACAGGACTTAAGAAAATGCTATCAGCGACATTTTTTGATGGAGGGAGAAACGAAAGAGGGTCCAAACTTGGCGAGATACCAGAGGTCACATTATTGCTTACACTAATAAAATAATCATTTAGGTCATTTGGCATTGGCAAATCCTCCTATAATTAGAAATATAGTCGATACTAAGAAGGAGGAGGAGTCGGAGTCGGGCATCATTTTCTTTATGTCGATCTGAGTTAACTGGTTAGATTACAATTATGCCACATTTTGTTTTTGTTATCTAAGATTCTTAATGGTTTAATTAGCTGCAATGTGTTGCTGGGCAAAATAGCTTTTAAGGCCGTCTTACATTCTGCAATTGTTTCTTGCAAGTTGCAATAGTCTTGAACAAAAGCATGCGCAGTGGCAAAACATTTGTACCTTTTGTCAAACTGCACATGCCTTTGTTCAAGACTATTGCATATTGCAAACGGTTTTTTCATGAAAATCTCCATGGCATTAACTATGGTCAAGCTGCGTTTGTGGATCGAATGGTGCGAAATTACAACCGATATTTCTGCTAGACATTTTTCAAATTAGTTTGACTTCAATAAAATATATTTTGTAATAATTTAGTCGTTTTTTTCTTGGTTTGTAACCTAATTTCATATTTTTTTCATTATTTTGCTTTGTTGTATGTATGCATGTAATAAACGAATATATAAAGCAAATACGTATTTCCTATTTGCTAATACGTTTAAAATGTCAAACGTATTTCCTTAAATTTTTATTAAAAAAGATTCCCAGTACATTTTCTTTTTCTATTAATTTTTAATACCATATACACGCGAAAAGATCTGAAGCCAAATATCGTCCTTATTATAAAAGACTGCTTTTGATCATTTTACCCTATAAATTAAATTTTACTTAATGATAGACCGCTCTCCTCAGGAATTTTTAAAATATTAAACTTGTGCATCCTATCAATTTTTACTTTGAATAAAGGAGCTTTTTACCTCATTTGGAGTTTTCTGGAAATATCTAGGTCCTCATATTAGAAAAAGTGGTTATTTAATGCTTCATCGATTATAATGAATTTACGATCAAAAGAGAAACGATTTCCGGGGAAAAAACGTCTTCGATGTTTCATTTACTGGGAGGAAATGAAATGACTACGTGGTCTAATAAATCACGCTGAACATTTTATTATGTTTATTTCCTCTATTTTTTGCTAATTGATTTTATAATTTAAGTAGATAGAGCGATCCAGGGCCGAACTTAACAGAAACTAAGGGGGGCAGGAAGTATTACAATTTTGCTTACAGATTTTCTTGTTTTTCGGTAAATTTCCTTTACCTGGAACTTCCATTTAATAGGAATAGTACACAAATATTTTCAAGATGGCGGCACTTATACCGGAAGTAGACGTCAACTTTCTTATTTTAAATGGAACACCCTGTATATAATCGAATTTTTGGATTCCTGGAAAAATTCTAGGTATATTTCATGTATAATATCATATACCTAAGTTGAACTGTTTTTGAGATATTTTGAATTTTATGTAAAAAATGACGTGTGCAGGTCTAGACATAACTATAAATATCTGCTTATCGAAGTCTCTTTTATTTATTTGCGGTTGGCTTCCTTGTCCAAAAGGGTACACTTTAGTGGCCTGTGCTGATATTTTTGTAATAAATAAATATAGGGTGATCAAAGTCACATTATAAATATACTTTAAAAATCGTTAAAAGTTACTTTTTTCAAACGGAAACCCCCAATTTTTATAATTTTATCTTATTTAACACTTAAAATAAGGGTGACTTTGTATAAAGTTGTCTATTCCAAAAAGTTGTAGTTTTTGAGTTATTCACAATTTAACATTTTTTATTCTAATAATACCAGACGGCTTCTAAATTTTCTTGTTAGTTGGCCATGACGGGGAGGCCTGGCGAGAACAAAACCAATTGGTTACTATAGAAACGTAATATTTGTTGTCGTTTGACAATTACCTACTAAAATAAATAAATACTATTTATTTATTATAGTAATTATAATAATTATTAAACTAATAATCATGCCGGGGCGATTAAATTACACACACCAGGATTATTTGGATTTGTTTATTATCTATGGGGAATCTAACAGAGTTCTAACAAGAACATGCCAGATATTTGCTGATAGATATCCAGATAAACAGAAACCGTCATCGAACAGCGTTAAACAAATGTTGGAAAACTATAAAAATGTTGAAACAGTGAATTCGCATCTCCGAATAAATCCCTCATGGGTGGCCGCTCTAATTGAAGCTGGAGATAACTTTCGAACGCGTCCCTTACCCTTACCATACAGTCCTCTTTCGTTGTTTCTGAATTAAAATAAACGATTCCTTTTATCATTCCCCATATAAAATAGTCTAAGACTGTCAGATCGGGTGAACGAGGAGGCCACAGGAAAGGTCCATTGTTGGCAATCCACTTGTCGTAAAACGTAGCTCGTAAAAAGTTAGTAACTGCAACGGTTCTATGTGGTGGGGCGCCATCGTGTTGGTACAAAATTTGACTATGTTCTGCCAAAGGTAAATTACTTAAATATTCGTTGTCTAACTCTTCAAGAATATTCAGATATCTTTCTCCTACAATAGTTTATAGACATAATTTTACGGAAAGAAATGCTTTGATAATATTCATCGATTTATTGATTTAAGAAGAAACAAAATACATCAAAATTCAATTAATTTAATCTGAAGAGTGCTCAATAAAAAAAGAAGGTTTTGTATTTTATGACTTTCTAAAGTAGCCTGTATAAATAGCTTGTAAATATCTAACTAAAGATAACTTTCCTATAAAACTTGTGACAATATATTTTTTTAGATGTGATGTGTTACGGTATGTGGACCAGTATTTGTATGAAGTAGTGTAGTGTGACCTGTATAAATAATTAAATTTAATTTATTTATGTAATAATATTTACTAAATGATTTATCTAACTTTGGAATGACGCTAAATTGATAAAAAAAATTATTGTAATATTACCTAAATGGATTATTTTTCATCAAAAAAGTCCTTGTGTTTAGGCAATTCAGTTTTATTATTCCATCGTTCCTTACTGCACAAAATACATTAAATTGCCAGGATTCTTGAAAGTTCCGCGATCTTACTGCATAAGGATTCAAATCACTCCAAAAATAGGAATTGTGTCTATTGAAAAGGCCATTTTTAGTAAATTTTGCTTCATCGGTCCAAATTATATTGTCCCAAAATCTAGGGTTATCTTGTACCATTGTTCAAATAAACTCGCAAAACTGTACTCTTTTTGGCAAATCAGTGTCTTTTAGATGTTGAACCAATGATTTTAAATAAGGTTGGAAGTTATATTTTAACAGAATCCTGTGCACTGAGTTCCTCCAGATTCCTGATTGTCTCGCCATGTTTCTTAGGGATGTCATTGGATATGCGGCAGAATATCCCAGAATTGCAATCTCGACATTTTCATTATCAACAATGGGCTTCCTCTTATTAATTTTTGCTTTGACGTTTCCAAAATTTTTATAGTTTTCCAACATTTGTTTAACGCTGTTCGGTGACGGTTTCCTCTTTATCTAGATATCTATCAGCAAATATCTGGCATGTTTTTGTTAAAACTCTGTTAGATTCCCCATAGATAATAAACAAATTCAAATAATCCTCGTGTGTGTAATTTAATCGTATCGGTATGATTATTAGTTTAATAATTATTATAATTACTATAATAAATAAATAATATTTTAGTAGGTAATCGTCAAACGACAATAAATATTACGTTTCTATAGTAACCAATTGGTTTTGTTCTCGCCAGGCCTCCCTATCATGGCCAACTAACAAGAAAACTTAGAAGCCGTCTGGCATTATTAGAATAAAAAATGTTAAATCGTCAATAACTCAAGAACTACAAATTTTTGGAATAGACAACTTTATACAAAGTCACCCTTATTTTAAGTGTTAAATAAGATAAAATTATAAAAATTGGGGGTTTCCGTTTGAAAAAAGTAACTTTTAACGCTTTTTAAAGTATATTTATAATGATAGTTTTTGATCACCCTATATGTATTTATTATAAAAATATCAGCACAGGCCACTAAAGTGGATCCTTTTGGACAAGGAAGTCACCCGCAAATAAATAATAAAGACTTAGATAAGCAGATATTTATAGTTATGTCCAGACTTGCAAACGTCATTTTTTACATAAAATTCAAAATATCTCAAAAACAGTTCAACTTAGGTATAGGATATTATACATGAAATATACCTAGAATTTTTCGAGGAATCCAAAAATTCAATATGATACAGGGTGTTCTATTTAAAAAAAGAAAGTTGACGTCTACTTCCGATATAACCGGAAGTGCCGCCATCTTGAAAATATTTTGCCATCATCGACTTAAGTTAGCTGCCAAAAATTCAAATTTTTCCAAAGCCTACTTTCTGAGATATCGATCGCCGCAGTTCATCGTGGGACACCCTGTATAAATCGACTTATAGGACCATTTTTGTTCGACTACAACCTAAACAGAGATACCTAGTGCTTTTGCGAAACCAGGTTGTACCGGCTTTACGAGCTGCTCTAACGAAAGATGAGGTTAGAAGAACCTGGATTCAACAGGATGGACGTCCGGCACGACACCATTCAAGTCAGGAACTTCTTAAGCGAGCGAATTATTTCCTTAAATGGTCAAATATCTTGGCCTTCTAGATCCCCTGACCTCTTGCCCTTTGATTTCTACCTCTAGGGTCACGTGAAGAATGAGATCGATGAATTTGACCCCCCTGCGACCATAGAAATCCTGAGACAAAGAGTTTTGAACACATTTAGAAATATTAACGGAAATAAACTTGCCAGGGTTGTTAAAAAAACAGTCACCAATTGTCAAAAGTGTCACGATGCAAATGGACGTCATTTTGCAAATCTGCAAATTAATGTAACCCAGGTACGAAGTAGTTAAGAACTTATTTAGATTTTTTTTAGTCGTTATTTACGTTCATGTTGTATTGAAAATTCAAAACGTTTAATACATTACTTATTAGTGTAACCTTGTGACAAATAAATCATGGCCTCCTTAGAAAAAAATGAGACCTAACTTTAGGAAGTGTGATATTTCGATGATACTCACATCTTTTTTGCACTTGTGAGACATCAATAGACCTGAAATATTACGTTTTTTCCATAAATCAAAAAATCCAATATGGCGGCCATAAGAAAAATGAAAGTTGAGGCGAGTTGCGGGATAACAAAAGACGATAGGGACATGTCGTACACGCCTTCTTATTCGCCTTAAAAAAGTGTCCGAATAATGTCACATTTTGCAAGTTGTAAAGTTTACCGTTTTAGATTTACTGGCAAAATATATTTATTATATATATATATATATTTTATATCCGCCATTTTCCAAAAAACCAATTGATCGAGGGTCATTTTTTTCACTATTACAAATATTTTATTTGACCATCATTTTGTTCCGTCATCTTGAATTCGTACCTCAATTTTTCAATTCATCTCTATACCACAGTTAACTCTTACACAAAATATGAAATCAATCTTTAAGTAGTTTTTTCAGGGGGGTTTTTTAAATACTTTATTAAGCCGCCATTTTGTTGAAGTTAATCGGTTAAGCAGTTTTTCAACTATGCTGCGAACAGACAGACAGACCGTCGGGATTTAGAAAAAATGTTTTTTTGGCATCTATGACCTCTGAAACGTGAACATGTGAAAAATCTCGGAGGGAGATTTTTCACGATTACAATACTTCACTTTTAGGAGGGAAGTAAGAAAACTAAACCGACTTAAAAGAAAGGCTGAAAAGTAAACAAAAACAAAAAAAAAGAGAAACGTGATTGTACAGATAACTTCTTAAAATGAAAAGGAAAATAAATCGTAGGCCCGTCCTCAAAGAATTTTGCATGTAGGTAGACATTACATCTTGATCTGCATTCGAAATTTTGATACGTTATCAACCTAGATTTCTAATTATATTTGCATGCTCATGGAGTTTCTTTTTGGCTACGACTGCTGCAAAATTTCTATATGACGGTAGGTAACTTACAATAGTCAAGGTGGCATAATTATAAATGCTGTGTTTCTTTTTTTTTTGGCCCCGGTGGTATCACAGCCAACTTTGGTTATGTTTTTCTAAAGCTTTTTCAAATGACAATTAGATTTAAATATAATCCTTTTAAAATATTTTAAATATTTGGCCATGGCCTTCCTTCTAAATAAACCTTGAAACTTTCGCAACATTTTTAAAATTAATTCATGTGAATTAGCAATTTTAGGGGCTGGATTTTCAGCAATCTTTATGTTAGTTCAACGTGTATGCCAAGTTTTAATTTTGACAAACCTACATATTAAACACACTTTGCCGTTCCTTTATGTAGATTTATATACGTCCATGAGTTAAGAAGCTCTTAACCACGCATTTTGAGTAAGTTAAGAGCTTCATTACCGCACTCCTTTTTATTACCGCACATACTTTGATTAATTTATTCTTTTTTAATTTGAAATTTGTAATACAGAAAAAGCGTCGAAGATTTTTATAAATTATTTTATAAAACAAGAAAAATTATTTATTATAAATGTTAATAGCACAATCTTTGCAATCTTTCAAATAAATTCCTGACTGTGACTGCTCATTTGCTACATTCGTAGTCAACGTAGTCAATACATTGTTTCAATTATTTAAACTGGTCGTATGATGGCTTTGTTTCATTTTTTTTCGGGTCTCATCCAAAGTTTATCCCGTTTCACCCACAATTTTGGATGCTATTTTCTGCAGAATTTTCAATTTTTCCGCAACCGTGTTGGATCGCCAGCCACTATGACGCTTTACTGTTAGAATGTCAGCTCCTCAATCAGCCAATAGGGACGTAGATGATCTTCGGAAGCAATGCTCCTTATATTCTTCTGGATGTTCAAATTTAAGATATAAAGCAATTTGTTTTGGCAAGGATCCAAAAGAATTAATGCCAACCGCTTGCTTCATACACACACCTTTTCGAAATTGGATGGAAAACCTACAATGCTCGATGTTACATGGGCGAAAATTAATGTATTTTCGAACTAGTTGAACCCTGTCTATCTCTTGAATATTTCCAGATGTTACATAGAATTCTCTGGCTATTTTCGTTTACGTTCCAACAACAAATTTGTTAACTCCTCTCGCCTTCAAGCTCCTGCAAGCCCAATAATCAATTTTCATAAATAAGTATTTTTTTTCATTCGCTTGTCTGTTGGAATGTTGTAGTATTGGTTTTAGTTAATACCCTTGACTTTTTTGATTGATATCCCTCAGATTTTTTTTTGAGGAGGGCGACTAAATTTCTAAATTTGCTTATATGTTGAGTTTAATAGATATCATTGTTCTTATCATAGAATAAGACGCCTAGAGAGATAAAGGCCGATAGTTAGTAGATAACTCCCCGATGTATACAATAAGTATCTTTTCATTCCCATAGTTCTGCACATTCCTCTCTGCCTCATTTTTGGAAACTATTGAAAATATACTTATATTTTGGCCTGGATTTTTCAGGAAGCAACCCGTTAATTGGACTGGATACTTCCTGCTTAATATCCGAAGGAATGCTTCCTTCTGAATCACTCGTTTTGACTAAAGAAATTAAAACTGTCAATAAGATGTTACTTAAATCAATAGCGGCTCGCGGGTGAAAAAGTAAGGGAAGTGCAAATGAAGCAAGAAAATATCGCAATAATTTTTTTTCCAGAATTTTTTTATATGTGGAAGAGGTAGAATATTTTTTAACTACTTACCTAAATTTTGTATACTAAATCAATTCTCCTATCCTTCATAGCAGCAAGAGAATGGACAAATACAGCCTGCGGCGCTTTTTCTTTTTTTTTTTGAAGGCCATTTAGATGGCCAGACATCACACTTCCGCCATCGTAACATTGCCCTATTAATTTATGTTTATAGTCAAATTGGTCCAAAATTTGATCCAATAGAGAATATAAATTCTCCGACGTTCTATCGGAGCTGACATTATAAAATCCTAAGAATCTCTCGACTACTGAACCTTCTGAATTAACGTATCTTAAAATTATGGAGCACTGGGAGGTTTGCGTAATATCATTGGTGTCATCCACTTGCACAGAAAAAAACTGTGTGTTTATTATTTCATTTTTTACATGATCATTTAAATAATTAGAAATACATTCAATTATTTCGTTTTGAATAGTTTTATGGCTCTGCATGCAGAACTCAATTGTTAAAGGTTGATAGGGTGCAATATAAGGCACTTAGGGTTTGTCTAGGTGCAATGAGATCTACCCCTGTTGAGGCTATTTTAGTTGAAGCTTTAGAGCCCCATTAAGCATACGTAGGGAAACACTTGGTGCAAAATTTTTGCTTAAACACATATATTTCAAAAAAAATTCTCCCCCGCTTTGTGAGGCATACAGGAATTATAACGAAATTCTTAGATCAATATCGCCTTTTTGTATTTCGGATTATGAGTATCATAGCACTTTTCAAGAGGTAACTGTAATATTTCCGTCATTCATAGATAATAATGTTCTAAATACACATATTTTAAAACAAGAACTTACGAAACTCCCAAAATCTGTATTAATATATACTGATGCCTCCAAAACGCCCGAGGGCAATGGAGCAGCTATCTATACTCCATAAATAAAAGCTGAATTTAAATTCCAAGTGGATAAGAGATGTAGCACATTTACCACTGAAGCTATCGCTATTTAGGAAGTTCTTAAAGTGACATTAAAATATGATGAGACAAGCTTTATCATTCTGTCCAATATTATGGAATATTAAAAAAATATTACGACACAATACACTACGAAATAATCAAATTTACTTTATGTGGGTTAAGGCACATACAGGTTTAAGTGGAAATGAGTATGTGGATTTTCTGGCTAAAGATAGCATAATTAATGGTATTCCAATTGGTAATGAAGTAACTCTAAATGATGCACATAATTTACTCCAATCTTTAAGTTTAAACTAGTGGAATATAAGAGGGCAAATACTTTGTAAAAGTTCTCCAACACGTTACTCATTTATTCACGAAAACATTCCAAAAAATTACTGGCATAAAGACTTAACAGTATCCAGACGTTATATAACAACAATAATACGATTGAAATTTGGTCATGCCAGTTCTCCAGCACATTTTAAAAAAATCCATATTCTATCCTCAGATAAATGTGAGACTTGTAATGCTTAGTGCGACCTTGATCATATCTTTTTTTAATGCAGTAAATATATTGATAACACAAAGGAACTTTGTTACATAATAATTTATTACTGTTTTGTTCTTGTGTTACATAAATCTAGGTAGGTGGTACTTTTTTGGTGCGAAATTATCAATACAAAATAATATTTTCTATATAAACATATATTTTGATAAATAGATTTTTAATTACTTGAGATATTGTTATTAAATAAACAGCATTTTATTTTGAAATATTTTTTAATTCTTTATTGTTACAGGATTAGATATTGAAGAAAAAATTACGCTACTGACATTTTAGTTTGGAGCAAATTTGATCCCTTGCCTTTTTTCCATTCCATGCAAGGATTTCGAGTTAAAAAGTTAAAATTTCCATTATTGTTAATTATTTCAGTGGCAAAACCTTTAACATCTTGGTATGCCATGATTGCTTTTTGGTGACAATTGAACAATTGCTAGTTTCGTCTTTAAAGTGTGACATTTGAGTTTTTAGAGTAAATAAATGTCAGGTACATTACAGTTTTTATCAGTCTAATAGTGATTTATGGTGTTATTCAGTAACTATGAGTATGCTGATATTCATTTGTTTATGATAATTGCAAATGCAACAAGTTTTCATTAACTCAAAAAAATTAGGTAGGAGAAATGAACAATATCGAAACGTAATTTTAAATAAGTTTTTTTAAGGTTGCGTTTTATCACAGGAAGCCATTTCAGATGCAGCCAGTTCAAAATTATGCCGAAAAATATTTTTGCGCCAAATAGAGGAAGACGAGAACTTCTCAAAAAAAAATGTATGGACTGATGAAGCCACATTTACCCCAAGCGGCCTAGTAAATTCTGGATTCAAATTCAAATGAACGGGGCTCCCGCGCATTTTGCACTTGTAAATCGCGAGTGGTTCAATAATAATTATCCAGAAACTGAAAACATATGACCTCACACCTGTCGACTTCTTTGTGTGGGGTTATTTGAAAAATTTAGTTTATTCCAGACCAGTTCATAAAAAACTGATTTTAAGGATAGAGCAATGAAACTTTAGCCAATACAATTTTTGACACAGTTAAGAACTGCCAAAAATGTGCGCTCACTTTGAGCAATTATTTGAATTTTAAGGATTAATCCTTAATGATATTTAAAGTGCTCTATGAATTTTTTTCACGATCTAAGTTAATAAAAGTTATGAATTCTAGTTTTTGTAAAATTAATTACGAACTTAGTTAATAAAGAGTAGTTTCTGTAAAATGAAGTATCATCGATTTTAGAATTATAAACTCATCTGTCATACTTTAAAGACGAACCTAGCAATTGTTCAATTATCACAAAAATGCAATCATGGCATACCAAGAGTCGACAATGAAGGAATGATGGTAAGTACCAAGGACATTAGATTTTAATAGGTTGCCTGCTAACTTCTGCGATGTCACCCTGATAACCCAAACATAATGCAAATCTCCATTACAACGGGTCGATGACGTCATCTCTCCTTAGTTGTCAGACAAGCTTTTATTTTAGAAACCCTACATACGTTGTTCAGAAATTTTTCTATTTCGGAAACCAAATAATTTTAAAAACTTGCTGTTACAATCCCACCTTAAAGGTTTTGCTACTGAAATTAACAATAATGGAAAAACTATGCCATATATAAAAATGGTTTTTAGAAGAAAAAAAGACAAGGGATCAAATTTGCTCCAAACTTGAATTTTAGAAATGATTTTTGTTTTCAGAAAAAAGTAGAGTACCATTTTTCTTCAAGAATATTCAATAAAAAAATACCATGTTTCCAAGGCTGTTTACCAAATTTAATAACAATATCTCAAGTAATAAAAAAGTTATGACTAAAAAACAATTTTTTTCTTAAAACTTTTAACATAATTTGCCGATATATGTTTATATAGAAAATTAGGGCTTATTTTGAATGCAGAATGCACTGTTAAAGTTTGGACACTGCAATTCGGGACACCCTGTATTCACTCTTAAAAAAAAAAAAAAATTGAGACTACTGCATGGCTGATCAGCTTAAAGCCAAAAAAAAAATAATAACACATTTTTAAAAGTTTTTGGGAACTTCTCGATATTAATAAACCTAAAAGGTTTTTAAAATTCCCCCTATTTATTTATTAACTCTTGTTTTGTAAGGTACAAAACTGCGTCAATTACCAAGCACATAAATAGTCTATTTAATCGGATGTTTTCGTTAAAATGTATTTTATATAGTTTAGCATTTTCTTTGAGAGTGTCAGCTATAGTGCTCTGATTTTTTACAAATGTTTTTAGCATTAATTCGCATTTTAAATGCTCCACAGAGTCTTCATGTTTATGTAAAGACCTTCATATATTTAACATAAATGAATGTAAAAACTTAAACAAGGCAAGCAAAAAAATTTTAAGAGATATATAATAAAAAATAAATAGTTTATCCGTGATTGGATTCATCAATAATGTAAATTAATAAACCCGACACCAAATAGTAGTAAAAGTAGCAAAAGTTGTAACAACGCCATAAATAAATATAAGACAAAACAGTCAAGGAAACTGCAAAGGAACCGGTTGCAGCGAAACTGAACGACACGTGGGTGTAGTCTACTACGTTCAGCAATTCACCGAGAGCGTTGTATGGCGCTGGTTAACATTATTCTTCTATGCGCTCGACGTCATTGAGTACGCGTTGTCATGGCAACGTAACTAAACATAGCACCTCCAGCAAAGTCGAAGGGGTTTGCGCCACTGTTATAGTTGTTATAATAAAGTTCGATTGAAAGTGTTAAAAAGACATGCCGCCAACGGTCAAGTAAAATGTTTATTCAAGACGTACAGTTTATTTTTTGTCAATTAGGTGAATAAATGAATGTAAAAACTTAAATTTTAAGAGATATATAATAAATATAGTTAGATATTTGCTTGTTTATTTTTCCTTGTGAAGTAGCACTTCACATACTTCACCTGAATAGCTGCCACTGACTTAAATTGACATTGACATAACGCAGAATGACAGGATTAAAGTGCAAACAGGTAACAGCTAATAGAAAGGTGTTTTATGCTTGCTTTAAATGTTTTGAAAAATTTGTTTAATAAAAATATGTGTATGTTTTAACAGTCGTGCGTCAGACGTAGCTAAAATGTTGTAAAATACATATGAGTTAACCTCATTAAGATACGCGCGTAGAAGTTGCAAAAAGGTGCGTAGCACGAGCTGTTACCTCACTTGTATAGTAAATGTTTATTATGTAGCTTTAAAAAGTATCATAATTAAGTATTACTTACTGTTTATTTAAAGTGAAGGTGTATTTTTTAAATTATGACCGGGTTGAACGAAGAACTAAAAACTGCAATAATAACTGGTCGTTTATGATGTAATCATCAAAAGATTTTATTGACATTCGAAAATAATTCAAAAATCTGAACATGAATATTTTGTAATCAGTCACCGATCTGACAACTTCATGTGAAACAGCGCTTACAGAGGCTTCGACCAACCGCTCCGCGCCGGTCGTATATTTACCCGGGTAATTAGCTCAAATAAACTCATTATGTATATTCTATCTTTTGTTATGCTTACGTTTGTTTTAAAGTCTACTAAGTATTGATTTACCGGGATAACATACTAGCTGAATTTATGCCTTTTAATATTCGTTAAAATGATGCAAGTACACTATTCTAAATAACATTTTAAGAAACACCGTTTCATTGCAATTCAGCCGTCAAAAATAATTACAAGACCAAAGTTAATTTCGCCGTTGCGAAAATATGGCAATAATCCGGCCCTTTTTGCTCGTTAGCATAAAGAGCGTTCCCTGGGGAAACCCTCAGGGAAAAAATGCAGCCATTAAATTTAATATCAAGCGGGCTTTGTCGGCTCGTACAGAATACAGACATTAGACTAGATCTCTTGATATTAACACAATATCCGATCCACATTTATTCTTTGGACGGATATTATATTGTAATTATACAGGGTGGTCCATCGAAAACGAAACGTTGCTAGTTTTGGGTATTTAAGCTGAAATCGGAATCGGACACGACAATTTTGTTTTTGAGGCGTGTACGAAAACCCCTAGGACACTGTGAGATTCACCCCTAAACCTTAAATGGAAAAGGAGGTCAAGTGATCTTATTTTTTCAGTCTGTATATCATTCCCAAAGTTTGAAGTCACTGGTAAGTTCAGAAAAAAAATGGCGGTGCATCAAAATTTCAGAAAAGCGAATTTTTAAATATTTTATTTTGGTTTAAAAGACAATAGAATTGATAACAATAAAGTGATCAAATAATAATTTGATACATTTTGAACCAGTTAAAACAAAAAAAAATGGAAACAAATATCGATTCTCTTTACAAACATCTTAGTTTATGCCATGACACTTTTCCAGATTTACTGTAGTTAAAATGATAATGTATTCGACTGATTTGTAGTTTTTTTTTTATAAAATTGAAATGGTAATAATATTTTACGCATTAGTCAAGTAAATGTAGAAACTATTAACCATTAACTTCCATACAGTGATACAGGTTCTGTTCGAAGCGATTTCTGACATTTTCTAGCATCTCTGGTGTTAATCGCTCCTGTAGATCTTGTAAGCTTGTTGGTTGAAGTTGAGTGGCATACATTTTTGATTTTAAATGTTCCTATAAAAACCAGTGGGTTCAAATCTGGCAATCTTGGTTGCCACTCAATAGAACCACTTTGGCCAATCCACCTTCCTGGAAATGTTTCGTATAAGTATTCCCTTACAGGTCGCGCATAATGCGGTAGAGCGCCATCCTGTTGAAACATAAAATTTCCACTATTTCAGTTATGGCCGGATAGATTGAAGTTTCCAAGAGTTCTAAGTAATGTCCCCAGTTAATATTTCTGGTAAAAAAAGAGAGCGACTATATGGTTACCGAAGATCTCAGCCCAAACGTTTGCGTATGCGTCTCATGAAAAATTCTCGGATTTTTATCACTCTAATAAAGGCAATTATGACGGTTTACACAGACGAATAATGAGCATTAGTCGGAAAAAGTCAAGTTTCCAAGTCAAGAAAATTCGAAGAAGCATTAGAGAAACCAAATGAAATTTACATTGTTGGGAAAAATTAATATCCAGGAACAATACAATTATTGAACAGTGCATATTAACAAAACATCGGTGATCACAAAGAGATAGTGACTAAAAAGAGGTTCATGTTTTCAAGAATTAAAGATGCTATATTTCATGGAACCTTTAGATGAAACAAAAAATCTGCAAATTCTGGAATTTTTTACGGCTTAATTAATAACTTTGAATATTCATATATTGGATTGGATAGTATGGTTTTTATCGCATTTTTTGATTCTAACAATATTTTTAGACTAGACTAAGTTTGTATTAACATACCCTATGCAATTTTACAGTGGTTTTTCAAATGTTCGAATATAAAATTTATTTCACATAGATATGTGTGTCCAGCTTCAGCTTGCAAACAAGATACCTGCTATTTATTTAAGTTAAAGGTTTTTTATTTTACGGTTTTTTCAAATTTTAAACGTAAGCCTATGTCTTATAGTACATATTAAAAAAATAAAAATTGACCAAATTTCCTACAATTTTCAAAACATTGCAGTGCAAAAACTCCTTAATATGGTATTAGAAATGAAAGGATCCTTACAGTGTTGCCAAATTACCTTACAGTTCTTGATTTATGATGTAAATATCTTAAACTTAACTCTACGTTCCCAGTGATTGAGCTGTACCGTTTTTTGTTATGGCTTTAATGATGATGCCTTCGGCGCCTAACCTGGTGCTAACCCGGTACCGATTTTGTGCTATACAGGTTTTTATGTTATGGCTTTAATGATGGTGTCTTCGGCGCCTAACCTGGTGCTAACCCTTCACTGTTTCACCTTGTGCTCCTAATGACAACGTTTCAACTATGCAACAAAATATTATTAACAACCCATAACATAAACAGTAATGAATTCTTCGTTGAGAAAATGAAATTAAATTTGGCAACAATGCTTCTTGAATACGAGGAAATAGCCGATTAATCATGAAATGTCAAATGTCTGTTTAAGAATTTTTCGTGTTTTGTTGATACACTTTTAACATTAGTTAGTTAAGAACTTAAATTAAAAAAGAGTAAGTATATTATATAATAATATACTCTAATTACATATTCTGCGTGCAATTTTAACATAATTAAAGTAAAAGTAGACGTTTATACCTATATATTGCATTACAAAGTTATTTGTAATTCCATTTTGCAAAAAAGTGGTTCATCCGCAATTTTTTTTGCTGAAATGTGTTTATTTCGCGGTAAGCTCTACAGTGAATCCAAAAACAGTGAGAATATTAAAAATACCTAATCTCTTCAAGAGCCAAATTTTGTTTAACCGTTAACAATAACGTGAGGGCGACTCAAAGGAGATATGAAGAGGGTATTGAACAGCGTCAAAGGACTTGATCATTAAATGCCATAATAAAGACAAACCGAGGACTAGAAAAAAAGAGTAATTCTAGGCAATGAAAGAAAAATAAAAAAGAAACAAAGAAAGAAAATATATATATATATATATATATATATATATATATATATATATATATATATATACCAAAAATTATTTTTTGTATATGGATGGATTCTGGCGTCTCGATCACGAATCCGAAATAATTTTTTTCGGTCACGTTTCGTTTTCGGGTTATTCATCATCAAAGTTCAAAGCATTTAATTACAATTTTCACTTTTTTCTTCTTTCCTTTTGTTTGAAATTATTAGAAACGGTAATTATTTTAATTATTATTGCCGAATTATGGTATACCGGATAATAGATTGGATTTTTTCGGGACGTTTCGTTTCTAAGATATCTGCCAACAAAGTTCATAATGTTATATACACATTTTTTGACCTTCTTTTCTGTTTTCTTTAGTAATTCTTATAATAAAACGACTTAATGCTTAATTAAAATATAAAAATTACACATATTTTTCTATGTATGACGTTATATTACTCAAAAATCACATCAATAAAATTGTATCTGTCAATTGCTATTTTTAATAGGGAATTTTTCTGGATTTTGTGTTTTATGTTGATAACTATTACCATTCAAAGAAGAGAATGCAGTTAATATTTAATTTTAAAATTCGACAAATTTTATTGAAGTAAGAGTTTTCGAAACAGTTTATTATAGATATTTTGTTAAATAGGTGGATCGATACCCGGTTAGGCGCCCTAGCGCAACAGCGTGCAGGCATCATCTTTAAAGTTATATTACTAATGTTTTATCACGCGCCAAAATATCTGCTACTGATCCACTCATCTAACAAAATATCCATAATAAACAGTACCAAAAGCTGTTACGTTGATAAAATTTGTCACATTTTACTTTTGAATATTTTTCCCAATGACAATGTTTGCCAACATAAAACACAAAATCAAGAAATATTCCCTTTTAAAAATAACGATTGACAGATACGATCTAATCGATGTGATTTTTGAGTAACATAACGTTACAAATTGAAAAAAAAATGTGTAATTTTGATATTTGAATTGTGTATTCAATCGTTTTCTTATAAAAATTAATGAAGGAAATAGAAAAGAAGGTGAAAACCAAGTATATAAGATTGTGAAATTCGAAGGCGGATATCTCGGAAACGAAACGTCGTTGAAAAATGTGACTTTCGTTATTACCGGCTGAAAATCTACCGTCGTACCACAAAAATCAACAAAATCGGCGATGGTAAGTGTAAGTAAATAATTACCGTTTCTATAGTCTGTTTCAGAAATATATAGAGAAATAAAACCTCATTTATTATAGAGCTCTGAAGAAGAAATGAATTATATAAAAAGCTTGGCTATTTATATATATATATATATATATATACATATATATATATATATATATATATATACATAGAACGGAAGCTTTCACGGCTTTGGTCAATTAATGGGATTGGGATTAGACCGTGTCAAATTGGAATTACTATCCGACGTTTCGCCTTCGATTGCACGAGGCATCTTCAGGGAACTTTACTCCACGAGATCTGAACATATATATATATATATATATATATATATATATATATATATATATATATATATATATATATATATATATATATATATAATATATATATATATATATATATATATATATATATATATATATATATATATATATATATATATATATATATATATATATATATATATATATATATATATATATATACCTATATATGATGTGCTTTCATTCCGGGTCATTATATCCACTCATCACTCTCGTTCTGAAAAGAACAATTTTGCTGACGTTTCGCCAAAATCGCATTTAGCATTTTCGAAGCTTTCTGTTTAGCGTCCGATTGAAGACTGAAAGTGTTAGTGACAGCGGAGCTTCCTTTTATACCCCCATCCTCGGCCGAAGGTTATATCTAAACGGTTATGCGCGCCATTGTTTATATTGTCGGGACGTTGTTGTTAGACTAATGCCAAATTTGAAAACGGTGGACTTTCCAATTCCAGTCATTCGGGAACAACGTTCAAAAATTTCTTGTACAGTGAAACCAGGGTAATCGTGGGCGTTTATAATAATTACTTTTTCACTCACTGATAGTGGAGAATTATTAGAATATGTTTTCGTTGGAAAAAATGTAGCAATTTTATTAATATTCTTATAACACTGGTTAACAGTTGTAACATTTTAATTTCGTCACTAGAAGTTAACCAATAAAAATCCGTTAATCCGTGTATTTTCAGTTCATTTTAAAAATAATGCATTAAATATTTGACTTTGGTACCGTGGCGCTTTCTATCGATATGGCTGCGTATAGGCAGGCGACTGCCATGCAGAAACTTTCTGCTTAAAGCGAGGTAGTTGATTCGTCGTTGTGTAGATGGCGATCACATTGGGTCTACAAGTGAAATGTGCAAGTAGCGTATTGTCGGTTGCATATGGTTGCTATTGATATTTCCATGTTTCTTCTAATTGCCCTTTTCTTTGATTTAGTCTGGGAACAATTTGATTAATCTATTTACCTAGGATTTAGTTCCTCGAGTGCATTAGACCCGTTTATTAGGGTACTATTTGTCATTAGTGTTGACGTACTGACCTATCCCTACCTTTAGAGAAGGTTTCGTTGTCACGAAAGAAAATTTCACTCTCTCTAAAGTCAAACGTCGAGTGCAAAAGTTGTTCGGCTATCTATCTGTTTGAATACAGTCCATCTTTTGTGATTTTGACCGTCAATTTACTTAAAAGGTTGCTTCTTTATTTTGGCTGCCTTCTACGTTGATATTGTTGATATTTTGTGAAGAAACTTATATCTCTTACTCCAGCCAGGATTTATTTGCAGTAAGACTTTAAAAAGTTATGAGAAATTATGGAACAACCATGACCGATGGAAACCCTTTTCGACCTAATAAGGGTTTGTTAGACAGGGTTTAAAACCTGGAATTGTAAATTGGGGGTGAAGCAGAAGCTTTTACCTATGGTGGACCATAGTATCTTGTATGTGTCCTGATTTCCTGATCTGGAGATGTCTTCGTGAAATCTCTTTTCAATTCCTTCTTCGACGTAGTGCCCCTTACATTATAGTTTGACATTCCAAATCACGGCCATTCATTGCTGTTTAGATAAGTGTCATAGTTTTAGAATCTTTTTTTTTCTCTCAACCAACCCTCCTGTACAAAATATCAATCTGAGGTCACGAATCAAGTAGAAAATAAATCAAGTTTTGGATATTAAAAGACTAAAGGAACTAGATAATATTGGATTCTTACAAACCATCAAACGTAATTATGGCCAAAACAGTCCTGAGAATGACCTTATATAGGTCGAAACGTAGACTAGAATAAAATTCTGAGCTTCTAGAGATTTATTATTGACCAATTCCAACCAACCCTCCTGTACAAAATTAGAATCTTTTGTATTGCATAACTTATTGATCTCTGCACTGATATTGTCTATTGCTGATCAATTCTATACCTTATTGCCCTTTTATATTTCTTTTGGGCCTTAAAGTATGCTTTCATTTTTTATTATATATTTCTTTTTCTACTGCTGGTGTCCATATGTCATGATTATTGGCCTGTCGTCACAAATATTTGTATTCTGCAGTACAGGGTGATCAGTTAAGGGTAGCGAGCGGCCATATCTCATAAGATATTGGTCGTATAGATTTGAGAAAAAAAATCACAATAAAAGTCGCCAAGAGAAATTGCTGAAAATTATTTTCGAGTTTGTCAAACGTCCGCTAGAGGGCGTAACAACCAACACCAAGTAGAAAAATGGGGTTTTTATAGAATTTTGCCTAATGAAAATATATGTTGTTGTTGGACAATTTTATTAAGATTTTTCATTGTTAAACATCTTATTTTTTCAATCCAAAACCGTTCGTCTAAAGAAAAAAAGTCAGGAGGTTCTTTTTGTTAGCAACTAATAAGTGATTACGAAAATGATTTTTATTTTGACAAAAAGCAGTGGCGTGCCATTTTTTAATAAAATAAAATAATATTTTGGTCAATATCAACGGTTCAAAAAAAGGTAGATGATAAATTATTTTCATTAAATTATAGAGAAATTTATCCCCTTTTAAAATATGTAAAAATGAATATACCATTACATTTGATTTTTTTGAAAAAAACTAAAAAATATGCTACTAATTCAATTAACGCCATCTAGCGACGCCAGAAAAAGTCAAAAATTCAGAACCAAATAAGCAAAAATAAGCGTTTTGTAGTGCAAATTATGCTCTTTCATATGAGCCTAAGTTTGCTAAAATCGGTCAAAAGAAACGGGAGACATCTTGGTTTGTTTGAAAAAACAATTGAACTTCCCCCACCGCTTTATTTTGATATATAGAATAAAACATTTTTGACAAAAAGTGTAGGGAAATGGTCACTAAATATGAAAATGATATCATCGATATATTTTCATTAGGCAAAATTCTATAAAAACCCCATTTTTCTACTTGGTGTTGGTTGTCACGCCCTCTAGCGGACGTTTGACAAACTCGAAAATAATTTTCAGCAATTTCTCTTGACGACTTTTATTATGATTTTTTTTCTCAAATCTATACGACCAATATCTTATGAGATATGGCCGCTCGCTACCCTTAACTGATCACCCTGTACATATGCGATAGTGCTTTTAACATACTGTGTCGTAGAAACGTGTGATCACACCTTGAGGTTATATTAATCTTAAGATGTAGCTGTGGCATACCTTTAACCATTGTCTATCGAGGTATATTATTGACAGGTAATACTGCATATGTATGCAATGTTATATTGACTTTGTTATCGTGCATTTGCTGACTGCTTATGCAGTGATATTTTAATTTAATTGCCTGCTGAATTTGAGAAATTCGTATAAATACAAAAATAAATTTGGTGTAATCAATGGTCGAGCGGTCTGTTTAACATGTAATGTTAGTGATTTGATTTAAGATTTGATGTATCTTAATTTTTTTTATTTCTCATTGGTCTTCTTACATTTTCCTCCTTTTACTCTCTTACTGTAAATGTTATTTAAATTTGATTCAAATCAATTAATTTACATAATCCTCATAAATTTTCACTGATTGGGTGCAACTACAAAGTTTCTGGTAAAACAAAAATAAATAAACATCTCATTCATTAACAGTTATAATTTTGCAATCTCTTTTATGTGAGAAAGGTGCTAGATCCGCTAGGATTTATAATAAATGTTATTTGTTGAATACAGTTAGTTTTATTTTTGGTTTCACTTAATTAGCTTGATTGATTTTCGCACAATTGTATTGGGGAGTGGTACCCATATCATCTACAGCAGTTAACAGTCGACTGGTACAGAGCTGTCTGCGCCCCTAAATATAAATCGAATCCAAATCTCCCTGAACTGCCGGTGATTTGCACACTAACTTTACTGCCTCTCTCCCAATCAACCACTTGTTAGAATTTAATACTTTAAATTATCTTAAAACCTAAAAATACATACTCTCTGCTATCAAACAGAGAAAGAGTGGCACAGTATGGCGTAACAGCAAATACTAACATGTTTAAAATACAATTAAGAAGTATTTATAACCTGTGTTTTATTACCTGCCTCCATTAAGTACTAACCTATTATGTATGCATTGAGTAATAAATTTAATCTATAGAATAATAAAAGCTCAATATGTATGCAAAAGCACAGGGATTTAGAAGGATCTTTATTATTATTTCTATAAACAAAGTTTACCTACGCCTATGGACTATCCCGAAATTCAGCTAAACTAGACGGAATTCCCCATTTTATTACTCTATACATTTCTGAAACAAAATATAATAATTTCAAACAAAAAGAAGGAAAAAAAGCGAAAATTGGGGTTAGAATGCTTGTGACCTCTGAAGATGAGTAACTCAAAAATGAAACGTGACCGAAATAAATTACTTCGGATTCGTGATCAAGATACCAAAATCCACCATATACCAAAAGTCAGCAAAATTTAGTCCATGATGTAGTTTCTTCGTTTCTATTTCTTATTTTTCTGTCATTGCCTAGAAGTCCTCTTTTCTCTAGTCTTCTGTTTGTTTTTATTATGGTATTTGTCCTTCTTCGATACTCTCTTCATATCGCTTTTGGGTCGCCCTCACGATACTGTTATTTTTTAAATAAAATGCCATTTTGTATCTCTCTTTAATGAAATAACCCCCCTCTACATAAAAATAAAGTTATAAATAAAGAATTATTGTCAATATTGACATTTCTTTTAACTTAAATCAGTGGCGGCTCGTCAGGGTAGGCCTCTGAGGCCGCG
Organism: Kuschelorhynchus macadamiae; assembly: GCA_030620095.1. Lineage (NCBI taxonomy): Eukaryota > Metazoa > Arthropoda > Insecta > Coleoptera > Curculionidae > Kuschelorhynchus > Kuschelorhynchus macadamiae. Next base: position 968,662 of record JAUTXW010005454.1, read on the forward strand.
CCTCACCCCCAAAATAAAGGAAAAGAGAATTTTTTTATATAACTTTTTATCTATTACCAATTAGAAATATACTTTTTAACAGTTTTACAACATAATAACATTAAAAAAAAAACGAAATATAATCCCATAATAAATATTTTAGAAAATAAATTCTGACCACACCAAAAAACCGACCGTGCAATCCGTGCAAACCCTAAAGAAAGTGCTCTCGAATGAGGCGAAATAATTTTAGCTTGGAAAGTTTCGACTTCTGACCTATTTATCAACGGCCGGTGCCGATGCCGGCGAGTCACCTGATTACGACAGAGCGGGATGGCGATTGCCGATGCACGCGTTTTCTATTGCATTCTTGAGGCGATAAATCTGTAGCTTGGATATGCTTTTATTGGTTATTTAAACCACATGACTAGCGAAATATTCCAGCGGCTTCTTTTTACGTGGTGCGTGCGGCTGAGAAAGAAATAGGAAATAGATTGCGATAATCGCTGATTGAGGGCGTTCTGTCTTTTAAGGTGAATAAATACGCGTGAGTAAGTTTTTGTTTTGTTTTGATTTGGTAAGTTGGGCCGTTCCATTTTTGTATTTGCTTTTTGCTTTTGAAATGAATCCTATTCACGACATTATTGCTTCATTAATTAAAACGCCTTTTTTAAGAAGAAGCGAAACTGAAAAGAAACAGATATTAGGTAGCCGTCCGACGCCGAAAATTTTCGCAATATTTAACGATAAGAGGCAAGGTAAAAAATATTCAAGAACTTTTCATACCTATAAGTTTCGTACCAATATCTTGGTACGAAACTTATAGGTGGCTATGCGGAAGTATTTATAAAGAAAGCGTATATTGTTGGCCTTGTATTTTATTAGGTTGCGTCAAAAATAATTGGAGTTCAGGGGGCGGATATTCGGATTTAAAAAATTTTTCACGAGCAGTAAAATCGCATGAAAGTTCAAGAGAGCATATTAAAAATTCGGTAGCACTTACAAGACTGGAGCAAAATAGGGCGACTATTGCGGATGCACTACAAGAAAATGCAAGTCTTAATAAAATTGTTTATAATGAAAATGTTCGAAAAAACCGTTTATTATTAAATTATTTAATTGATGTTACTATTACTTTGGGTAAACAGGACTTGGCATTTCGAGGTCATAATGAAACAACAGATTCTTTTAACCGTGGCAATTTTAAGGAAATATTTGCATGCTTAATAAAAAGAATTGCCGAACTTACTGAACATTGTGCTAAATTTAGTAATATTTTTACAGGACAATCTAAGACTATACAAAATGAACTAATTGGTTGCATACATGACTATATTCAAGAATATATAAAAAAAGAAATCAATGACACCGATTGTTGTTTTTTTGGCGTAATTGCGGATGATAGTACTGATATAACAGAAAAATCACAGTGTTCGATAACAGTTAGGTATGTGACCAACGGATCTTTAAAAGAAAGATTTTAGGATTTTTTGACGTTAGCGATAATAGAACAGCAGAGAGCCTTTTTCATTTAATACAAAACAGCTTAGAGCCTTATGACTTTAAAAATAAATTGGTCGCGCAGTGTTACGATGGGGCTAGTGTTATGGCAGGTGAAATAAATGGGCTTCAAACAAAAGTTAGATCTATTGATCCTTTAGCTATGTTTACTCATTGTTGCGCCCACAGATTAAATCTAGTTTTACAACAGGGAACAAAACTGATTACCCAAAGTCGTATATTTTTTGCCACTTTATTAGGAATACCAAATTATTTCCACCAATCACCAAAACGGTCTTTTGTGCTTAATCAGATAATAGGTAAAAGAATTCCGCGAGCTGTAGAAACGCGATGGTATACACGGTCTAAAATTTTAAACTTAGTGGCTAATGAATGGGATAATTTAATTATAGTATTTGAAACTATTATTAATGACTTAAGTTCTGGAACAGAATCTATTAATGGTGCAAAAGGATTTCTAAAGCATTTTAATGATTTCGAATTTTGCCTTTTAACGCATATTTATAAACAAATTTTTAGTTGCACTGATGTACTGTTTCAAATATTACAGTTAAAGCATTTAGATATAAATTACTGCATTTCGCAAATAAACCTTGCCAAGCAACGAATTATTGAATTTAGAAACAAGGATCATTTCAAAGAACTTTTCAATATTGCTAAAAAAGCCACTATTCTGCCAACTAACACACGTCGAGGGCAATGTTCTAGCGACTTTGATATTTTTACTAAATATAAAATATTATATTTCGAAATAATAGATTGTATAATTCTTCAATTAGGGACGCGGTTTGAAAATTTAAATAATTTAAATTTCTTTAGTCGATTGCACAAAATATTCGGAATATGTTAAATGCTTTCCAGACGACTTATTAAATAATTTATTAAAAAATTATCCAAACATTTTTGACAGAGATAGATTAAAGAATGAGTTTTCTGTATTGTATAGGGATGAACAATTTTCAAATTTAGATGTCGAAAAAAGTCTAGCTTTGTTATTTAAAGATTTTAAAGCAATTTTTGCGGAAGCATATAAGCTTTTTAATTTAGTTTTAACTATTCCCGCAACAAGTGTATCGGCCGAACGAAATTTTTCATGTCTTAAACGGATCAAAACCTACCTAAGAAACACAATGACACAAGAACGGCTTTGGGGTTTAGCAATGATGTCAATAGAGCAGGAATTACTGTCAGAACTTAGTGAAGACCAAAACTTTCACGACCAAATTATAGATAAATTTGCAACCTTAAAAGACGTATAGATTTAATGTACAAAAAGTAGTTTTTTATCTTATTTCATACAACTATTTATTTTAAGTTTTAATAAACTAAATTATGTTTTTATTATCGCAATCACCGCTATATTTTAGTGATAGGTGTACATATTTTACTTGTTTTGTTTACTTTTTATTTACTTTTTTTAGAGTTTATTTTTTTAGTTTTTAATGGTTTAGTAGGGCTATTGGCGATGACCTCCATTAAAAAAAAAGGTCAACGCGTCGCAGAATAATACCTCATGGGTGACGTGGAAATTTATTCACATTTAAACAAAATTAACCTCATGTAGCCTCACCCTTCAATATACTCACGAGCCGCCACTGACTTAAATACCTAAAATTAGAAGAGGTAGCAGGTATCTTGTTTGCAAGTTGGACACCTATATCTAAATTAATTAAATCCGAATATTTCAAAAACTACTGTTAAACTGCATAAAATGTGTTACACAAAACAAGCTTTGTAGAATCAAAAAAGGCGATAAAAACCATACAATCCAATTTAAATGAAGCAAGAAAATCCATCTTTTGTTCTATATCTTTTTTATTCGATGTTCAGTTGATTTAACATTGCTTTCTACCTCTATTAAAATAAAGTTCTAAGAACTATCCATTTTTACTTGGAAATACCTGTACGTACAGAGTACAGACATTAGAATAGATAAGCAATCTCTTTATATTAACATGTTATCCGATCCACATTTATTCTTTGTACGATCGAAAAATAAACTAAATAAATATCGGTCTATGGAAGTATAAAGGAAAAGGCACGTAATCATGGTTTGGTCCGACCCATTGGAACGTGATTACGGGAAGTTTTTGTAACAATGCTCGTTACCTGTAGATAAATTGATGCCATTAAATGACACGTATATAGTTGCCTACTATATATATAGAAATACAGTGCAAAAGAAACATATAACACTCTTATCTGATTAAGTACTGTCATCAGGCAATTTGATTACAAAAGAAAGACTTATTATTGATTTAATATATCAGTTAGGGCTATTTTTTGATCTTCGTAATTCTTTAGACAGCCTGTAAAAATCCAGTTAGCAAAAAACCATTAGTGACAAAATGTCCATGATGGGAACATTTTACTCCACTGATTATATGACATAATAGTACATTATATAACTAGGGACTAAAATTCGCGGGCTTAAGGCACTTTAGTCCTGCGATATATACAGGGTTGTTTTTTATAATATGCCACCCCCTGAGAGGCGTATTTTTTCAAGATACAAAAAAATGGTTCCCACGAAAGTTATAGGGAATTTCCTAAAGATTTACATGGCGGCAATTTTAAAAACAAAAGACGATCCAAAAATCACTAAATCACCATCAACTTTGCTATTTTAAACGGGACACCCTGTATTTTTTGACAGTTTTGGATTCTCCTAATTTTTCCCTTTCCAAAAATATATAACTTGCCTCTATTCGGAACAGTAGTTTTTGACTTATTCAACTTTAAAGTTACTATGTATGACAATTTCACATACAGGGTGTTCCTAAACATCATGTACAAACGAAGAGGGGTGATTCTTTGGCCTATTTTAGGGTGAAAGTTTCATATAAACATGGGTCCGCAAATGTTTGGTTTTTAAGATACAGGGTGTCAAAGTTTTTTCTAAAAAACTTTTTTTTAATAATATCTCAAAGATCCTTTTGCTGATTTTGTTCAAATTTGGCAGTGTCATTTAATGTGATAAGAAGCTAATTTAGCACTAACTAAATGGTATTTATGAATTCCAGTGACGTCCCGGAGGGCACGTTCACAAATAATATTGACAGAAAAAATGTACGCCACTGACTTTTTGACAAATGTTATATTTTTTTCAGATTAAACATCTAAAAGTACGACTTTTTTGCCTCTTGATAATTTTTTGTATCTTGTGTCGTTTTCGAGAAAAAAAATAAAAACTAGTTCATTGCATGCCCAAGAAGAACAAAAATTTTTTTTTTCGAAAACCAAGCCTAATAACATAAAATATCAAGAAAAACAAAATGTAGTTTTGATTGTTCAATCTGAAAAAAATGGAAAAATTAAGAAAAAAAGTGGCGTTACGTATTTTATTAATATTATTCGTAATTGTACAGGGGAACGCCCATTATAATTATCATTTTTTTTCCTCTTGTTTAGTAGTTTATTGTCTTCTTGTAGTTCCTTTTATATCTGACCGTTATCTAGAAAAATAAGTAAACACGATTTTCTGTAATTAGCCAGACGAAATAAATTTCTATCAAAAAAGTAGTAACTATGGTAGTAGGCTATGGCGTTGTTTGGATAATCTTTTGTTTTTATTATTCGTGACATTTACCATTTTAAATCGTAAGTTATGTCAACATTATAGTTATTGTAAGGTGTAGAGTCTTTTAATATTCCCTACAAAAAAGTGTAAAGTGTTTTAAATATTCATTACAATGGTTTATACGAATTCTGAAATGGCAGAAATGCATTTTATCTATGGTCTTGCGAACGGAAATGCAAGAGAAGCCAGACGTCTATACATGGAGCGTTATCCAAATAGATTGATACCTGATCACCGAATATTTTCGAATATTCATAGGCGTCTCGTCGAAACTGGAAGTGTCAATAAGAAAAGCAATGAAACAGGTAGACCACGTACTGTTCGGACACCGCAGATCGAAGAGGCTGTTCTGAATGAAGTAGAAGAACATCCGGAGACTAGTACAAGAAAAATTTCAATAACATTGAATATTAGCCATCAAGTTGTGTGGCGTATCTTGTATGATTCTCTGCTATACCCTTACCACCTTCAAAGAGTGCAGGCGCTGCTTCCCCGGGATTTTCCTTTAAGAATTAATTTCTGCAGGTGGTTTCTCAATAGGCTAGCAGCCAACCCCAACTTTAATTCCATCATTCTTTTTACTGATGAAGCCAATTTTTCGAGAAATTCCATTATGAATTTCCATAACAACCATCTATGGGCAGACGAGAATCCTCATGGAATTGTCGAAACTCATTTTCAAGAACAGTTTTCTTTAAATGTATGGGGTGGTATAATCGGGGATCATTTAATTGGTCCTGTCTTCTTACCTGGTCGGCTAACTGGTGAATCATATAGACACTTTTTACAAGACGAACTGCCTCCATTACTAGAAGACTTGCCTCTTTTACTAAGAAATCAAATGTGGTATATGCATGATAGTGCTCCTGCACATTTTTCTATTTTGGCTCGGGAGTATTTGAATGACGTATATCCAAACAAATGGATAGGCCGAGGTGGACCTCAGCCATGGCCCCCTAGGTCCCCTGATCTCAATAGTCTAGAGTTTTTCCTATGGGGTCATCTTAAATCTTTAGTTTATACAACACCGGTGAATACAGTCGATGACCTACGACGTCGAATAATAGGTGGATTTGAAACCATACGAAATACTCCCGATGTATTTGAAAGAGTACGAGAGTCGATGCGAAGAAGAACGGAGGTCTGTATAAGGGCTGGAGGAAGTCACTTCCAACAATTTTTGTGATGTTGTTTTTTGTCATATAATAATTGTCATATAATGTCAAATCATTTTTGTCATTAAATATTGTTGTTAAAATCTAAATTGCATTTAATTGCTACAAAAACTGGGTCATTCCCGCTTCAATTTTCAAGTATAATGCGAAAAAAAAAACATCAATGAAACAAAATTTAACCAAATTAAGCTTGAGCCTACTACAGGAAACAATAATAATTATTATCAGTGGCGTTCCCTGGATCCACGGACAGTCTCAATATTATTAATAAAAAATGTACGCCACTGACTTTTTTAAATTTTTCCATTTTTTTCAGATTGAACAATCAAAACTACATTTTGTTTTTCTTGATATTTTATGTTATTAGGCTTGGTTTTCGAAAAAAAAAATTTTTTTGTTCTTGGGCATGCAATGAACTAGTTTTTATTTTTTTTCTCGAAAACGACACAAGATACAAAAAATTATCAAGAGGCAAAAAAGTCGTACTTTTAGATGTTTAATCTGAAAAAAATATAACATTTGTCAAAAAGTCAGTGGCGTACATTTTTTCTGTCAATATTATTTGTGAACGTGCCCTCCGGGACGTCACTGGAATTCATAAATACCATTTAGTTAGTGCTAAATTAGCTTCTTATCACATTTGCCAAATTTGAACAAAATCAGCAAAAGGATCTTTGAGATATTATTAAAATAAAGTTTTTTAGAAAAAACTTTGACACCCTGTATCATAAAAACCAAACATTTGCGGACCCATGTTTATATGAAACTTTCACCCTAAAATAGGCCAAAGAATCACCCCTCTTCGTTTGTACATGATGTTTAGGAACACCCTGTATATGCAGACATACTTAAATCGCGGTAACCATGAAATGATGAAATGTCAACTAAAAACAAAGAAGCCCTGTTGGACGTGAACGCAATCCACAGATACTTAAATCGCTTTACCCATGGAATGTCACCAACAACGATACCAAACAAACAAAAACAAAACAAGAACGAAGAATTAATATTTTTACAGCGTATTTACGTGACTCCCTCAATTATCCAAGGAATTTTCCTAATTGCTTGGTAATGAAGGTGGGCCATTCTGTATTTAAAACCCTAATTTGATACACTATCACTGTCTGTTCTATTATGATACACTTTATTCTTTAGGTGTTCCCACAAAAATGTTTCCAAAGATGTAAGGTCGGGAGTGTTCGCGGGCTAATGAATACGGTCATATTTGCCAATCGACAAATTACATCGAGCATTTAAAAAATCTGTGACCTCTCGAATGTTCCCAAGATGCGGATTTATTTACATTTATTGACTTCCGCCCTTGTCTCTTTCGCTCTTCAATTATATGTGGATTTCTTGTTGCCCAATGGTGCTTATTTTTTCTGTTAAACATTTCGGCTGTGGTTAAAACAAGCCTCATCAGACCCAGACCACAAAATCCTTCTGAATAACAGCATATCTTGCCTCAGTCTGGTCAGCATATCCTCACCGAAGTGGAGGCGTTGTTTAAAATGATCGTTGGTTAATAGTTGCACTGGTCTAATTTTATACGGGTGGCATCGATTTTTTTTAGTACTGAACGAATCTAAAACCTCGATTTTCCGGTTATCCGAGACGTCCGGAATCGATCTGCTTGGATTTTCTAAAAGTTAATTTTAATTTAACTTTTAGACTACCTAAAGAAAGAATTTTTTGCCTTCTGGTTTTTTACTATATATGCAACAGTTTTTCTTGCACCAGGATATAGCAGCCTGTATTGCCGCACTGCAATTGACGCATTGTTAGCATTTGCGAAATAAAGTTGAAGAATTTTTAGTTTTTCTTCTTCGGTAAATTGTATTTTATTTAGACTTTATTAATTTTGTTTCCCCTAAAATCAATAAAATATTTTACTTACAAATAAAACTAAGTGTTTTGGTTTTGTTGGTGATATTTCATGGGTAAAGCGATTTCATCATTTCATGGGTACCGGCATTTAAGTATGGCTTCACAGATGTGAAATTGTCATATATGGTAAATTTAAAGTGAAATAAGTCAAAAACTACTGTTCTGAATATAGACAAATTATATATTTTTGGAATGAGGAGAAACCAAAAATATCAAATATCGAGAAAAATATACAGGGTTATGATAAATTAAGAAATAAATTCATTATCTTGGAAATTAAAAAGGTAATAGAAAAACGCTCGAACCCGTCGATTTAGATTTATTTTTACGCATATTTAGAAATTATTTTAAACTATACAGGGTTACTCACAAAAGTTGTACAACTGTCATCTTTGATTTTTTTCAATACAACGCCTTATTTTTTTCTGCTGATTTGAATTCTCTATGAAATTCTAGACATTTTTGGTATAACATAACCTATACTGAAAATCAACAGTTATCGAAATATTCTTATCTAAATAAAACCTGTGTATTTAATAACCTATCGGACATTTGTATACCCTACCCATGTCTGTCGCGTAATTCCAAAGAAAAACGACTTTGTCACTGTCACTGTGTTGACAAGTCATATAATTTATTTACGATCTGCCATTTTGATTTCAAATATTGACTATGCGTTTAACAGAGAAAGAAAGAATTGAAATTCTAATAATGCTTGGTGCTGGTGATAAGAATAGGACACAAAAAGAAGTTTGTCAGCTGTTTAACAACAGATATCCTCATAGGCAACCTATTACTCAGTCTGCAGTGAGCAAAATAGAAAGCAAATGGACGGATACTGGTAGTGTTACGGACCGCTTTGGAAAAGGTTGCCCTAGGATCTCAGATGAAAAGAAACTAGACGTTCTCTTAACTTTTCAAGATAATCCACATTCCTCAACTACTGACGCAGCCTATGATAATGATATACATAATAAATGATGATTCAGATCGCAAAAACGAGTTTTGCGAAATTATGACCAACATGTGTAATCATGATCTATTATTTGTCAAAAGAATTTGTTTCACAGATGAGGCAACATTTTGTCTCAATGGAGAAGTAAATAAACAAAATTTTAGACATTGGGCACAAGAAAATTCAAACTGGTACAGGGAAAGTCATACACAGTATCGTCAAAGTGTTAATGTAAGGGCAGATATTGTAGGCAATAAAGTTATAGGTCCATATTTCTTTGATTCCTTACTAACGGGGCAAATGTATCTTCAATTTTTGGAAGAGAATCTTATAATACCAGCATTAGCTACCCTACATCCTAATGTAAATGATTCGGATCTTCCCAGTGAACTGTTATGGTATCAACAGGATGGGGCACCACCCCATTTTGCAGCTGATGTCAGGAGATACTTAAATGAAATCTTTCCGAGACGATGGATTGGGCGACGTGGGACAATAGAGTGGCCGGCAAGATCGCCGGACTTAAGCCCGTTAGACTTTTTTCTCTGGGGGGTATGTGAAAAACGAAGTGTATAAAAGAAGCCACTTACTATTGAAATTCTTAAGGATCGTATTCGAACTGTTATAAGAAATATTCAATGTGATACAGTTACTAATGTGCAACAAGAGTTTTTCCATCGTCTAGGGCATTGTAGAGCTGTAAATGGTGGTATGTTATACCAAAAATGTCTAGAATTTCATAGATAATTCAAATCAGCAGAAAAAAATAAGGCGTTGTATTGAAAAAATCAAAGATGACAGTTGTACAACTTTTGTGAGTGACCCTGAATAGTTTAAAATAATTTCTAAATATGCGTAAAAATAAATCTAAATCGACGGGTTCGAGCGTTTTTCTATTACCTTTTTAATTTCCAAGATAATTAATTTATTCCTTAATTTATCATAACCCTGTATAAAGCGTAATATCAGATATTTGTAAGATGGTGCTGTAAGCAAAACGTGGAAATTTTCAACGAAGATGCGCTACTTGTGTTTTTCACGGAGAAATCTAGATAAAATAAATAAAATTGTTCAATTTAGCCCTTTTTTAATTATGTGTTGCTACATTTTAGTCCCTTGGGATTAATTGAACCTCTTTAGTCCCGTAACCGGGACTAAAGAATATAGTTTATCCTGAAAGCACAAAAATTAATTTTCGCGTCTTTTAGTAATGAGACGATGTCTTCTTTTTTAATCAAAGCGGGTTCTCCTACTTTCGTCAATATGACTTTAGAGAGTAATAGTGATATGAAGTCATCAAGTCAGTTAAATGTAGGTAATTGTAGGGAATTATATAAGTATTGATGGATTTTAGAAAAGCATTTGACACTGTTAATCCGGAAAGTGTATTGCAAAAACTAAGAAGAAAATGACTTGCTTGGTTTAAAATTTACCTAAGTGAGGGAGTTCAGTATCTTTCTCAATGCAGTGGGACAGGGTTAGACAGAGTCCCACAAGAATCGATAGTGGGACCAACTTAAGAAAGCTGTATAGCAAACTTAAACCTTAATGAACTTCTGCAGCTCTATACTGATAATATCGTAATGGCGTACTTTATACTTTAGAAGACATACAAAAGTTCCAAAGAATACAAAGTAAAGGGGATGAAGGCTTTGCTTGGTTCGTTAATTTAAACACAACCTTTGCTTAAGATACCTCGCTGGCCGAATCGTTGTGAATAACTTAAATAAAAGCTAACAAATAAATACTGTCAGTTACGTTCCCGTGAGAAATGCAATTCTGCATTTATGCACTTGCAATTCTTAGACTTTTATCTTTCGTTCTCATGCAACATAAGCATTACTGAACTTATAAATATAACTAAAATGCATTTTGTAGTCAGTTCTCTTTGTACGCTTATGAAATAAAATTGATTTTTTAAAAATAATTTCTCGTGTTTCGAGTTGTTAACTGGCGCAGTCGGTAGGATTATTGCCAACAGTCGCGCATCGTGCGTATTTTCTGGTTTCGTCTCAACGATTCGTGGCAAAAATCGGACAATTAAAAAAATCTTCAGGGTGTACTAAGAAACTCAAAAATTGACCAGGGATTTGGAACAGCATCGTCCAGCGTCCTATTGGTGCGAGTTTGGGAACACACATCGTCCCACCCTCATAGCTGCTAACCAGGGAAAGGACCACATCGCCTCTCCTATTGGACCCTAGTTTAAGAATGAGAATTGGAATTATCTTCAGTACATTGCTGTAAGTGCTTCCTTTCAATTTTCCTTATTTCATTTTATTTTTATCCTATCTTAAATATTGATATTTACGTCTCTTGTAATTCCGCAAACTGGAAGATTTAACATCAGCTTTTGGAAATTTAAATTGTGAAGGAAATCTAACACCTTTTTCTAATTTAATTCAAATAAGTAAAATAATGACTACTGAACCTAATTTACAACTAGTCAGATATCAGGCAGACAATATTCCCTTATTCGATGGGAATCCAAAACAAATAAACAGATTTATTAATGCTTGTGATAATTTTTATAATAATCATAGAAATAAAACTGACAATAATGCACCTATAAATGTATGTTTACACGATACTATATTAAGTAAACTTGTAGGTAGGGCAGCCGATATTATTTGTTCTAGAATAGAATTAAATACATGGCCCGCAGTAAAAGCTGCAATAATTTCGACTTTTTCAGATCATAGATCGATTGATTGTATTATTCAAGATATAATAACGTCCAAACCGGAAAAAAATGAAACTCCGCAACAATTTGGCCTGCGTTTGCAAGACGCTCGCAGTTTGTTATTTTCCAAAGTAAATTTAAGCAATGAAACGCAAGCTCTAAAACTTTTAAAAATTAATGAATATGGAAATTTAGTATTAAAAACCTTCATAAACGGTCTAAACTACCATATGCAACTTGTGGTTAGATTAAAAAATCCAGTTACTTTAGAAGAGGCAATGAGCTGTGCCTTGGAAGAAGAAAATTTTATGTATTATAAGAACCGTAGTAACATATTACCAAAAAACCCAAATTTTAATTCACAAAAACCAAAAATAAATTTGCATACACAAGCACATTATCCTGCTAATGTGAGACCAATATTTTCGAATTACCCCGTTCAGCAATTTTCAAATTTTATGCCTTCTTATAAACAACCTATCCCAAATTTTAATAATGGAAATAATCAATTTATGGGCTTTGGACAATTTAGGCAACCCGCAAATAATTTTAGACAATCGAATTTCCCAAATCAAAATTTTATGCAAAGAAACACTTTTACCCCAAGACCATCTTTTAACCCCCAAAATCAACGCCCAACTCCTTCTGGAATATCACGCCAACAAAAGCCTGAGCCGATGGATACTTCTTCAGGGAACACAACCCTTAGAAGAAACCAACAACCACATTCTTCACAACGTAATATTGTTGTAGAAGAACTATATAATCAATCAGTCGAATCGATAAATGCCGATAATGATCAAAATGAAAATTTTCAAACTAGCAATGCTCAATTTCAATATTATTACCCGGAATACACCGATAACTCGCAATATTCGTATAATGACTCCAATACCGAATTTTCTTGTCTAGAAAATAACCCTTATGAAAATCAAATTGATTTTAATGAAGAAAATTTTCAGGAGAACCAAATTTCCAACAACCAAACATAATACTTTTAAATAATTATACAAATTCAGATTTACCAGTAATTTTCATACCCGAAATCAAAGCAAAATTTTTAATTGATACAGGTAGTGGCAAAAGTTTTATAAAGCCTAATTTAGCATACAAAATTTATTCAAATTTCATTTTTTCGGAACCTTTCTCAGTAAGGACAGCCCACGCTACGTCCATTCACAATGAAGTAATTAATATACCAATATTTCCTTGTTTTAATCATACAGGTAATCATAAGTTTTATCTTTTTGATTTTTCACCTAAATTTGACGGACTTTTAGGAATTGATTTTTTAACACATATTGGAGCTAATATAAATTTAAAACATTGTTCTTTAGATACTCAATTTGTAACATTGCCTTTATATTATCAAAATAATATATCAAATTTACATAATTTTGAAACTATCGAAATAATAATTCCCCCACGTACATGTCAAAGAATCAAACTGCCTGTAAATCAATCGAATGGTTTAGGTATTTTAAAATATACAGATTTTGGTTGCGCAGAGATGCCAGAAGCTTTAGTACAAGTCATTGACTCCTACGCAACAACTATAATTACGAATAGTCGCGAAAACCCAGTTAAAATAAAAATATTTAATCCCATAGATATCGAAACCATAAATGAAGTAGAAAACAACTTCATAGAAAAAATGGAAACCGATACAGAAATAAATGAATATATGGATAATACACAAAAGCAAAACTTAAAAAATTTAAGACTGTCACATTGTAATCAGGAAGAATACAGAGCTATTCGAAACTTGTGTTACGAATATCGTGACATATTTTATTGTGAGGGCATCCCACTTACATTTACTAATCAAATTAAACATAAGATAAACCTAACCGATGACACACCTATATATACAAAGACTTATCGATATCCCGAAATTCATAAAAAAGAGGTTAAAACCCAAATTAACAAAATGTTAGAGAACGGTATCATTCAAAACTCAACGTCACCGTGGAGTAGTCCAATTTGGATTGTCCCAAAAAAGATGGACGCGTCCGGTAAACGTAAATGGCGTATCGTTTGCGATTTCCGTAAAATTAATGAACGCAGTATTGATGATAAATTTCCTTTACCAAATATATCGGATATTCTCGATAAACTTGGAAAATCTCAATATTTCAGCACATTGGATCTAGCAACCGGTTTCCATCAAATAGAAATGGAACCGAATGATATCCCTAAAACAGCCTTCTCAACCGATACAGGTCATTATGAATTTAGACGCATGCCTTTTGGCTTAAAAAATGCGCCCTCTACATTTCAGCGAGTCATGAACAACGTCCTTCGGGGACTTCAAAATGAAATCTGTTCTGTATATCTTGATGACATAATAATTTTCTCTACGTCACTTCAAGAGCACATCGATAGATTAAAATCCGTTTTTGATAGACTTAGAGAATCCAATTTAAAAGTGCAGCTAGACAAATCAGAATTTTTACACAAAGAAGTTGCTTATTTAGGTCACAAAATTACAAGCGAAGGTGTAAAACCTAATCCTGATAAAGTCACCGCAGTTAAAAATTTCCCCATACCAAAAACCCAAAAAGACATTAAGTCATTTTTAGGACTAGCCGGATATTATCGTAGATTCATCAAAGACTTCGCAAAAATCACGAAACCCCTTACACTATGTCTCAAAAAAGGAGCGAAAGTTGAACACTCACCAGCCTTTATTCAATCCTTTAACCATTTAAAAGAATTGCTTATTAATGCTCCAATACTAAAATACCCTGATTTTGAAAAACCTTTTGTCCTTACGACAGATGCCTCAAATGTAGCCCTAGGCGCTGTTCTCTCTCAAGGCAACCCGCCAAATGACAACCCTGTAGCATTCGCGTCGCGCACTCTAAATGAAACAGAACAAAAATACTCAACGATTGAAAAAGAACTTTTAGGAATCGTTTGGGCATGTAAATACTTTAGACCTTACCTTTATGGCAAAAAATTTAAAATATATACTGACCATCGCCCATTAGTATGGTTATTTAACCTCAAAGAACCAAATTCGAAATTAGTACGTTGGAGGCTAAAACTTGAAGAGTATGATTATGAAATAATCTACAAAAAAGGGAAACAAAACACTAACGCTGACGCCCTTAGCCGAATTCAATTAAACGCAATCGAATCCGAATCATTAATAAATTACCCAGGCGATATAGACACCGACGTAACGCAATTCCTAAACGACCAATTCAACCCAGATATCCTTGACTCTGAAGTAGTGTCACAAACAATAGAAAGACTAAAACACGAACCTGAAACAACACCCAAAATTAATATTATTTCTGACATTCTAATAACTCCACCTATAACACAACTAACCCATTCTAATATTCCAATAAAACCACCCGTAACGGAAACAATACATAGTACAAATGCTAACGAAAATCATTCCAATATGACTATATTAGATGAAATTATTAATAATAAAGCTCATCAACTTATTATTAAAAAAGCACCTTATGACAAATATGTTAAAACCAAACGTGAAAATTTCGAAGGACATCAAATTATTCACGCAACATTACCCACTAATATTATAGTAATTACTAACTTTTTGAAAGAATATTTAACAAATAAAACAACATATGTTTATTTCTTTTCCAAAGAACTAAGAACCTATTTTCAACAAACAATGAATAACCATTTTAAAAATTTAAAACTTATAGAATGTTCAAAATTAATAAATAATGCTCAACCTGACGAACGAGAATTACTAATTAAATACCGTCATGAAGGCAAAACAAATCATAGAGGAATCGAAGAAACTTGCAAATTTTTAAAAGCAAATTATTATTGGAAATCACTTAAGGCAGATGTAACAAAATACATCAATAATTGTGAAATCTGTCAACGATCAAAATATAATCGAAAACCACCAGATCAACCTTTGATATTAACCGAAACGCCAAGCAAACCTTTCGAAATTGTTCATATCGACACTTTCATCATAGGTAAACAAAAATTCCTAACTATTATAGATAAATTCTCCAAATACGCACAAGCCTTGCCTTATACTGGAAATGCAGTGTCGTGCTGTGAACAGTTAATTAATTTCTTTTCCTTTTTACGTATTCCAAAACAAATAGTTTCAGACAACGGATCTGAATTTCAGAACGAAGTCGTTAAAGGCTTATTAAATACACATAATATTAAAATACACTTCACTACCCCCTACCACCATGAATCAAACTCCCCTGTTGAAAGGCTACATTCCACATTAATCGAACACATTCGATTACTTCGAGAATCAGACCCCAATGCAGAAGTTACCAAACTTATGCCGTACGCAATTATTGCCTATAATAACACGATCCATTCTAGTACGAATTTTACCCCATACGAACTTGTCTTCGGACACACAGACTCTAGAGATCCTATGGATTTAATACCCGCTCATGTATATACCGAGTATGTCAATAATCATAAAAATAACACACAAATTTTGTACGACAAAATTACAAAGGAATCACGAGAACTAAAACAAAAAATTATAGATAGGGCAAACAAGGATAAAACCCCGACCAATTTAATAATAGGCTCACAAATTTATAAAAAATCAGATAATCGATCTGGAAAAATAAAAAAGAGATATTTAGGCCCATTCATACTAACGGCTATATTAGAAAATAATAAAATACAAATAGAAAATCCCAAAAATAAATACAAAGAAATTATACATGTTAACGAAACTAAAATAATACCCCTTGTTCCAGATGCTGGACCATCGTCGGCGGCTACGTAAAATTCCATGATTTAAATAAACATCCAGGAATACTACCATTCAAAATGGGAACCGCTAAACTTAAATCCAATCACTGGACATTCGTTCAAAATATTAACCTAACCCCTTTAATTAACCAATTTCAAAATATTCAAAAACAAGCAAAATCAATATACATAAACATTCAAAATAACAGCGAATACCATAAGGAATATTTTAATTCTTTTAATACATTATGTACACTTGAAAAAAGAATAGAAACTCTATTAGAACAAATTGTCCCAAATCAAGAAAATTATCGTAGTAAAAGAGGTCTTTTTAACCCCTTAGGTTCATTCATAAAAAGTATAACTGGAAACTTAGATCAAAATGACGCAGAGCAAATTGATGCCAAAATCACGAAATTACAAGAAAATCAAAATAAATTGAAAATTGACGCTATCAATCAAATTACACTTTTAGAATCCACTATTAATAAATTTAAAACAATTATATCTAATATCACACATAACCAAATGGTACTAAAGTCACGCATTTTACAAATAGAAAAAATAATTAATAAAGTTCAAATGGAACAAATAAGTAATCACGAATTTTATTTAATATATACAATAATCAATCAAATAACAACAATTTATCAATCAATCTACGATATTCTGAATAAGATTGAAATAGGTATCACTTTTGCAAAAATTAATGTACTTTATAATTCAATAATAGAACCAAATGAACTATTTATAGAAATAAAGAACTTACACGATCATCTAGGCTCAGATAAACTCCCTTTAGAAGTAACTTATAAAAATATACTTAATTTCGAAAAAATTATAGAAATTAAAAGTTTCTTAAAAAACTTTAATATTGTATTTATATTTGAACTTCCTCTTGTGGAATCGGAGATATATCAATATTTTAAGTTATTCCCTTTACCAATTCCCAATAATCGATCATTTCTTGTAAATATTCCTTATAAACCCTACCTAGCATTAGGCAATACAAAATATGCCCATATGGACCAAAGATGTCACGAAATCCAACCACAAAAATATTTGTGTAAAGAAGCCCACACCACGTTTGTCGAAGACAGCCCCTCCTGTGCTGTTCAACTTATCAAACATCACACAAATATTACGTTTTGCCACCCATTCGAAACTCAAATGCACGAGATCCAGACAACAAAAATAATCGACGACAAATGGCTGATAACAGTACCAATACAAGTAATCGCCGTCATAAATTGTCAAAAATCCGAAGATAACATACCCTTATATGGTTCCTATCTTCTTGAGTCATCCCCAGGATGTAAAGTACGGATAAAGTCAATTACGCTTGAAACATATAAATCAAGTCAATTAACATTTAATGGAATTAACCTACCTACCCTTAATTTAAGTCTAATTAAGGAAAACCGAGATTCATTCTACAACCCTCCTAGTATGGACTTAAACTACGTAAACCTAAAAACTACTAAAGAAATCGAAGCCAAATTGGAAAACCAAAAGAAGGCCCTAGAAGAAATGACCACAACGATTTATGTAAAGAAGACCAGTTTTTGGACAATTTTACTTTACATATTCATTTCAATAATTTTTATATTTTTTATATACAAAAAACTTGTAAAAAAGTCTAAGAAAAAACAATTAAATGCAAACTCTAATACTTTAGATATTGAAGAAAATAATAAAATTTTCTAAAATATTAAAAATCTTTAAACCTTTTTGGAAATTTTTGAAAACACGTCTTTAAGAACGTGCTTTCAACTAAGAGGGGAGGAGTTACGTTCCCGTGAGAAATGCAATTCTGCATTTATGCACTTGCAATTCTTAGACTTTTATCTTTCGTTCTCATGCAACATAAGCATTACTGAACTTATAAATATAACTAAAATGCATTTTGTAGTCAGTTCTCTTTGTACGCTTATGAAATAAAATTGATTTTTTAAAAATAATTTCTCGTGTTTCGAGTTGTTAACTTGTCCTTCTCTTAATTTCAGTTAACTTACTATCATGATTTTAGTTTTTGTGACTAACAGACTCGATAAAATGAAATCTTCAAATTAATTTTTTCATGCCTCTAGTGATAACGTATACGGGAAACGAAAACTGACTTCTAAAAGAGATATAAAATTGAAATGCTTAATATAATGTGAAATTTAACGTCCTAATAAATTTAAGAAAAAATGTCCAGCGGGTTTAGGACAGATATAAAAAATCCCTTTTACTTAAAAGGGCCGACGTCTCGACTCTATATTTAGTCTTCTTCAGGGCTAACCCTAACAAGACAAACCCGACATTCAGTATGGACGGACAACAGCAACTCAATCAATGTCGGGTTTGTCTTGTTAATGTCATCGTCTTCCTTATGTTTCATATGAACATGTATATACTTTTGTATGATGACATAAAGCCCATATTTAAAAATAGCCCTGAAGAAGACTAAAAATATAGTCGAAACGTCGGCCCTTTTAAGAAAAAGATATTTTTATTTCTATCCTAACCCCGCTACACATCCATTCTCATGCTTCATATATTGATGCGGTTGTATCAGTATGTAGGAAAAAATACAAAATTGCTTAATTTCTAACTCTTGGAGAAGTCATGGAGCATGATCAGCAAGATGTTGGAAGTTGCTACATATCTCCTGAGATCTATATGCGCGCCGCGTAAAGTTTGCTTCTCGATTTTCGTATGGTCAATTTTTTGCTCCTATTGTAGAGTTTTGACGCCAAAAGGGAATACTCTATTATCATAAGATTTATTCTAATATTACGTTATTTTTATTTACTCACTCCTCTTTCTCCCTTAATTGGCAAGTGAAACGAATAGCATGGGTTCAAATAGTATAATAGATTAATCTAGCTACGCAGTAGATCGAACAAGACACAGAAACTTTCAGTCCCCCTAAGAATCCGAGAAATTAATACGCAATGTTGCCAAGTGTGTTGAGGGAGCCGGCAAACGAAAGTAGCGACCGCAGACGTTTGCCAAAGATAATTTGCGGCTATCCCCGGATGTATATATTTTTCTATTGCGGCTATATAACCTTCTGTATTAACCCGCTTGTCTTATTTACGACGTGTTTAGTAAGAAGAACTTATTTAGCTTCTTTTTGATCATTTAATTTAAAACAGTGATAATAACCTTTTGACTTATTACAAAAAATGTACAGGGTAAGTCATTATATTTTGACACCTCCCTACAGGGTTTATTAACGAAGATAGAGAAAAAGTGTAAATGTAAAAGCTTTAGGGTTTCTTTTAAACCGCCAGAATCCGTTATGAAAAAACAAACGACTATCGCATGCCTGTCTATAGTCCCTAAAAAATATAACGAAGTACGTTTTTTTAAATAGAACACCCTGTATTTTTATAATTTTTATAAATGTTCTTTTTTCCCTGATTTCAAAAATATATAGTTTGATTACTTTGACGCAAGCCGTCTATCAATTATTTTGGTTTAACTGTAACAAGTTATCCATTATATTATAATATTACATTAGACTTATATGGCAAGTAATGTTGCAGTTAAACTAAAATAATTAATAAACGCCTTGCATCATAATAACCAAAGATTAACAGCCAAATTCAAATTCCTCTTTTAACTAAAAGATCTCTTCTAATATTTATTGATTTGCCACGCCGCGTGTCATTCCCGTTCGCTAATTGAGGGTTACTGCACGAAATAATATAGTTTCGGCGAGTATTGATGTCTCCGCACCGATTCAAGGCGTCACATTTAAATGAGTTATCTATTGCGTAAACTATAATGGACATTTGATAGTATTTAACAAATTTAATTTTAATATTTAGGGTTTTTGTACCTACCTGTATCATTGAAGATGACATTTTGTCTAGGAACTTTTTACTAAAATCAGCTGCTTCAGATCCGCATTCCCTCCGCGTTGTTGTCGTGGAACATTCTACATATTCTTGAAATGAGCTAAAAAAAAATAGCTAAAGTTAGCGATATATTGAAAAATAATATACGGGTCAAAGATTTCACTTTAATGGCGGGGGCAGAGGTAAAAACAGGAGAAACCCTTTTGTCTTACGTTCCTATGTACGAGAGAAACAAGCAAATTTACATACTAAAGGAACGTCAAATAATAACCATAGAAAATATCAAAAGCATATTAATTTATCGAAACGCTATTAAAACTTCGATTACAATTCGAAAAAGAAAGCACTCGCATTATTTATAAAGCTACTAAAAAGGTTTTTCATAAAGGCCATTAAAACACAAATTAATATGGAAATTTTACTTTTCCATACGCACCCTCTAAATATTAGCTAAAACCGTTATCATTGTGTTCATACACGGGTTGTGTATGAATTTAGAAACAATCTAACATCAAAATTTAAATTATTTAATAAATAAAATAAATAATTAATTGCGTCCTACACATGGTACATCAAATCTGGATGAGGACTGGCTAAAAAACTTGTATAAAGCTTCTCCTAAGCATTTTTTGTGAATATCATGTAACGGACTCTAAATTATGGAAGGTTACTCCAAGACTAACCTTACCAATGTATGTACAATAAAAGATAATAAGATTTAACAGAAAAATCCTTACTATTTCTATAAGTAAAGCCAATGGTTTTGGAAATCTATTTACTCTATGATCTATAAATTTAACCTTCTTACCAGACAAAACTTAGTTCATGTACCAATTGCAATTTTATGTTATTGATGTAATAAGTAGTGTCAATTTTTTGGCTCACTATAAAGAAAGTTATGCAGAATACTTTTTAGGTTTATATTAAGAGATCAGATAGCAAATCTGTTACGTCCTCTTGGGGGCTCGAAACGTTCAAAGGATTATGAATCATATTATAAACTTTACGAAGTAGTGAACAAGAAGGTGAGACAATGTGGCCATGAGAAACTACTGCAACAGTTTAGGTTCCCTCGAAAAAGATACTTTAACTTTTAGGAAATCTTCATGAATCTTAGCTTTAAAACAGGCAGACTGTGGTAAACATGGTCGGACGCCTTGGAGAAGTCAGTGTAAATGGAATCCACCAGACACCTTTCTCCAGAGCGCATAGAAGATTTGATTTGAACAAAAAGGATGCAAAAAATTTTGGCGATTTCCGGGACAGTAAGAAGAAGTTACTCTGCCAGTTGGCCTTTTTCCTTAGATGCCGAGATGAGAATGTAAGACCACTCACATCAGTACAAAATCACTACAGGTGAGATATTACCTTAATTCTAGAACTTCTAAGAATATTTATAAGCGTGCTAGCAATGCATTAGTAACTATTAGAAATGCGCCCGAAATTAGATTTTACACTTGAAGGAACTTTATTTACAACTTTGGATAGCATCACCAATGCTCAGGCAGAAAAAAACCCATCAAGAAGTTACACTTAAGCAACAAAAGAAGTTTTGAAGCACTCCTGAACAGAAAAAAAGGTTTTGTAAACGAAAATTTAGAGAATCTATTGAATATGTTAAACATACAAAAAACTTCAATAGACATACTCACACGTGGAAACCTATCTTAACACAGGGTCACGGATCGGCGAGCACAAAGCCTCAAGACCAATTAACTCTATAGGTTGCCTCGAGCGATCTTGACCTATCCCAACTCAGTGTGAGCGAACTACGTCACTCGGCGACCGACTTGCTTTAGCACGACATTGTCCATATCTCTTCTATGTGCGTTTAATTACATATTAGCCCTTTTTGGTTTAAAATTGAAAATTGTTTCTTACAATAAAATGCAGCCCTAGTTTATTATAATTTTAAACTAATGTTTAGGGATATTGGTTCAAATTTTAGCCAAGTTTCTATGCAGAGTGCATTTCAAAAAGTTCGCATCGTATTTGAAAAAATATGATGTATTTTTAAAGTCTCAAAAAAATATTCTTGTAAAAAGTTTTAGCATGACAAATATTTGAATAACGTTAGAAAATGTACATTTTTTTATACAAGGTGCCCCAGTAGTGTGTTCTCGGTTTTGGTGATAATGGTTAGAGATAGAGAAAAAGTTTAAATATAAATATTAGTATATAGGATGACTTATATACCTACTTAAATAGTTTTTGATTTATGAAAAACCCTATATTTTATTACATATTTGAATTTTATCCCAAATTCTACGTCTACTTCATATATTGTCCAGAGGTGTAAGTTTAATTGTTTTCGAGATATTAACATTTAAAAACTGGGATTTTTAATTTTGAACAGCTGTAAAGTCTAAACTAAACTTATTATACTATATTATATATTATACTTTCCCGATTTAGTTTTTAATAGTCTACCGTACATTTCTTCTCTATTTCTAACCAGTACCAAGATATCAACCGAGAACACACTATGGGGACAGCTTATGTATATTGTAAGTATTTTTCATATTTTATTAACTATAGGCATACTATTTGCAGTAAACACAATTATTTAACTGTTCAAATATCTCTCAAATGACAACTATCGCATCAAAAACGTCAAGATGAATAAGCAATAAACTGGCCGCCTTGTCAGATCGGGTCGTCAATCGACGTCACGACCTACGTCTCACTCGCGCGTCCCCCTCGCCGGCCGGATAGCTGCTCATCGAGGTAACCTTAAAGTTAATAGGCCTTGTAAAAGCTCGCCTGAATCTCTCCGGGCTCATTCAGTGTTCAGATCTCACGGAGTAAAGATCCCTGAAGATGCCTCGTGCAATCGAAGGCGAAACGTCGGATAGTAATTCCAGTTTGACACGGTTTAATCCAAGAACCATGATTTCTTGATCATCTTGACAATTAAAACAATTATTAATGAAAATTCGACGGTTATATGACAAGAAATTTCCAACAAAACTGACGGTATTTCTACAAGACGTGAAAAAAATACCTAGTTTTTGAAATGTATTATTATATATGTCTTCCAACTGCTATGCAATGAGAGTCATTAGTAACGAGCTAGATTACGCCATATCTAGAAACACATACTTTGCTTTAATCGACTCTTATCTTAGGTACTAAATTTGTTTTTGGGGAACCTGTTCAAGGCAACTCTTCAACTCAATTTTTATTCTTCAGAAAAGAGCGGTTCGATACATATGTACGGCTAGAGTGAGAGACTCTTGTCGACCACTATTTATTTCTGAGAGCATGTTGCCTTGCATTTTTATTTTAGAAAAGAGCGGTAACTCTATACAAAATACGCGTTCTTCACATATTATTTCTCTTCCTATTCCTTCGTCTGCTCAAGCCCTAAATTCAATTATTTATAATACACTACGCATCAAAATTAACGCACCACTATAAATTGCACAGCATTTCAATGTGCATTTTCTTGCGAACCGCTGAACGGATTTTGATGAATTTTTTTTAAAATGTAGATTTGTTTATCGCTAAAAACGCCGCGATGTGAGTTTTTATTAAAATTTTAGTTTTGAGCATATACAGGGGCCAACAATGAGAGTAAGTTTTCTCCAGAATATTTGAAACACCCTGTGGATCGTTTCAGCCGTAACAGCGGGTTTACGCTTGATGCAAATTATAGCCCCATGTTTTCTTAACAATTTGGGTTTTGTTTCATGTCAATATCTCTATATTAAATGAAATAGAGAGCAAAAGATTAAAGCGCATTAGTTTATTTCAACAATTCAATATCTTAAAATAGTATAGGCCATGAAATGAACAAGTTTGGCAAACTGTCATGTTTGTTTATTGTGTGTCAATTTTATCTTTGAAAAGTGTTAAAATTTTGGCTCTTAATTTCTTATAGCCTTTTACATTTATGTTTCTATGTTATGTCAGTCAACTGTTAATATGTCATTTGTTTTCATACCTTAATTTTTTTTTTATTTTAAGGAATTAGTTTAGTAGTTAAATTAAATTTAATAGTAGTATATTTATATATATCTATGTATGTGTATATGTATGTATGCGTGTGTATGTGTGTAGGCATGTGCGTGTTTGTGCTTATGTGTGTATATATGTATATGTATATACAGTAATGTCCGCCTATAACGAACCCGCTTATTGCGAACTTTCGTTAATAACGAACCAAATCTATAGGTACGAACTTCGGTATTACTAAACGTGTGTTAATTTTTTCGCAAATAACGAACCCTTTTATAACGAACTGTCGGATAAAACGAACCTTAAATTTTGATATGATCGTAAGATTTTTCTTTTATAACGAACCTAAAAGTTTTATGACGAACCTAAAATGGTATTTTACCGCTGGCGCTGGGCATTCCTTGAGTTCTTTCGATCGCACATTTATAAGGAACCTGAAACGGTACTTTACCCCTGGCGCTGGGATTCACCGAATTCTGTAAGTGGCCGCCGTCAGTTCGTTTCGTCCGTAATAGTAATCGTTATTCTGTGTTATGTGTTGAAGACGTACGCACAATCGTCAATATAAGTGACGCAATTTCAAAGAAAACCCGTAAATCTCTTACTTTGAATAATAAACACGACATAGTTAAAAGATTGCAACGAGGTGCGAAACAAAACGAAGTTTGTTTGGAAATGGGATTAAGTAAATCAACGGTGAGTACCTAACCTACTGCATAGCATATTTTATCGAATTTTAATTTTACTCTCCCCTCGTTTATTTAAATTCGATATTTTATTTCCAGGTTGGTACAATTTGGAAAAATAGAGAAAAAATATTGAAAATGTTTGAAAAAGGTATAAACGAAAATGTAAAAAAAATCAGAAAGCCTACGAATGTTGATGTTGATCAGGGGCTTTTTAAATGGTTTTCTCAGCAAAGAAATAAAAGTTTGACCATTAGCGGTGCTATATTGCAATCGAAGGCTGAAGACCTTGGAAAGAAGCTGGTAAAAGATAAAGAACCTACGTTGAGTAAAAGCTGGATCGAAAGGTTTAAAAAAAGGCATAATATAACCAGTTGAAAAATTAATGGAGAATCTTCTGCTGTTGATATGGATGTTGTAAACGGTTGGCTGCAGAACAAGTGGCCAATAATTAGAAAAGGCTTTGGGGATGAGCACATATTCAATGGAGATGAAACCGGGTTGTTCTACAAGCTTACACCTGATAGAACATTGAAATTCAAAGGTGAGAAATGTGAAGGTGAAAAGCTTTCCAAAGAAAGAATCACTATGCTGGTAAATTTAACAGGAACAGAAGAAAGAAAGCTATTGGTTATTGGGAAATCCAAAAACCCTAGATGTTTTAATAATGTCGTACTGTGTCTTCTTCAGTTTATATTGATGACGATGAGGAGACGGAAGATGAAGAACCTGTGAGTACAGAATTGAGACCAGTTCCAACCACATCAGAGGCACTTTGACATATTGATAACGTTCGCAAAGTGTTCTTAATCAATTAGCCGAAGTAGAATTACATATTAATGATATTCATATCACAAAATAAAACAAACTAAAATAAAAGATTTTTTTAAATTAGACTTTTAAGAACAGTTGTTAATGTATCTACCATATTACAAAATATATTTTATGTACCATATCTATGTATGTATTAATAAAAATACATCTTTTATATTTATCAGCATTTATCGTTTATTGCGAACTTTGCTTATAACGAACCGTTTTCGCAGGTCCCATGAGGTTCGTTATAACCGAACATTCCATATATATGTATATATGTATATATATATATATATATATATATATTATATATATATATATATATATATATATATATATATATATATATAGGGTGCCCCAAACTCGTTGGTACGTTAGTTTGAATTTAATTCAAATTTGGAACGGAGATAAGAGGTCAACTGAACTCTCGAAGCAAAATATTTTGACATTTCTGTTACTTCCGGTTTGAGCGGAAGTGACGTCACCTTTGTTATCTTAAATGGGACACCCTGTATTTATTAATTAATTTTGTTTCGTTGTTTAATTCTGAACATTTTTTATAACAATCCTTATCTTTAACCATTTTTGAGATAATTGAGATTAAATAAAAAATTGGAAGAAAAGATGGCACTAATTAAATGGCAATTTTTTAGAAAGTACTAAACATAAAGCGACAAAAATTTGATGGGTTGAAATATTAATATGACCCAACAAGATAAATGTCATATTATACATTTGTTTTATACAGGGTGGCTCAAAAATCGTATCATGTTAACACATTTTCTTTTTGCAATAACTATGATTTTTCAAATGGAACACGCTGTATATTTTCTAAGCAAAGTTGTCTCTGTAGAATGCTTATTTCAAAAAGTTATAATGTTACTATACCCATCTTCAACGGTTTTTTAGATATTCAGGTTTTTACACTGGAACGTACTAAATATCCTAAAAATTTGTAAAATTTAGTAGTTGGCTATGCATGATATGACAGGTTCTGGAAAAAGAAAAGTACAGTTGACTGTCAGAACAGTAACAAGCTTTGACCTTTTCTTCTCCTAATTTCAAAAATGGCAAATAATTATTCACATTCTGATATTCTTAATCTGTTTATTATTCATGGAGAATGTAATCGAATAGTGGCAAGAACATGTAGAACATTTAACGAACGATATCCCCAACTACCACCAATAAACGAAAGAAAATTTAGAAAATTTGAGGCTAATTTTAAAAACCATGGCGATATTAAAACCGAACGGATTCAGGTTAGTCCGATTACTGGAGATGAAGACAATATACAGAAAGTGATTTGGGAATTTCCTATTCGTCTATTGAAAGAATTTTAAACAAAAACGGAATGCACAATTATAAGTTTGAAACAGCGCAATTTTTAAGAGAGGGAGATGCTATTCAGCGCGTTGAGTTTTGCTAGATGTTTTTAATAAAAATGCAGGAAGATCCCAGTTTTGTACAAAAAGTTATTTGGTCGGACGAGTCAAAATTTACACGAGAAGGAATTTTTAACAGAAGGAACTCTCATTTTTGGGCAAAAGAAAACCCACATTTTATAAAGGAAAGAGGATTTCAAGACAAATTTGGCTTCAATGTTTTTTGTATACTAATGGACAATAAGTTTCAGTATTGCATCTACGATGAAAATCTTAATTCAGAAAAGTATTCAGATATTCTTAACAATACTTTAGGGCCATTTACTTTAGGGCCAAATACTTTAACCCGTGACGTAAGGTCATCCTGCTGGTATCAATTAGATGGTGTACCGGCACATTGCACTCAACAAATTTCAACTTTGTTGTATAACTTATTCGATGACAGGTGGTTTAGACGAATGGGTCCTTGATTATGGCCACCTCGGTCACCTGATCTTACACCATTAGATTTTTATCTGTGGGGCACCATCAAGGAAAGGATTTATCAAACGCCAGTTACTTCCAAGGATGATTTAATAAATAGGGTACGCGTAGCTTTTCGAAACCTAGACGGTGAAGAAGTTAGAAGAGCTACCACTCAGCATGTTGAAACATCTATTTTGAAATGTTTAGCGGCAAATGGAGGACATTTTCGATAAGTAACATTATTTTCATCATTATTCATATTGATGTTTAAGAAAGTGTTTGGAATAATATTTATTTTTGTTATTGTTTTAATGGACGTATTAGTTTTAAGGCTTTTGTCCGTAATACTTATTGCCGCCAAACCCGTTTTTATGTTAATATTGTATCTAACTCTAACCTTTTCATTCTCTTTTTAAACTAACCTAAATTTGTTTGTTTAAAACCGTCAGCATTTTAAATTAACTTCAACTTTTCTGAATTTTCTTTCGTTTAGTGATGGTAGATAGGGATATTGTTAGTTAAATGTTGTACATGTTCTTGCTTCTATTCGATTGTATTTTTTATGAATAATGAACAGATTTAGAATATCAGAACGTGAGTAATTATAGGTCCTTTTTAATTAACACAAATCTTCTGAATTTTCAATACCCTTTATTCACCTTATGATAACATGGCAATAAAGTAATGTCTACTTTCATAAACTGATCATAACGAAAGCAAAACTGGAAACGTTTTGTAAAATTTTGTAGTTGACTAAGTTGCTCTTCTGATAGTCAACGATAGTTAGCCAGCTACTAAATTTCAAAATTTTTAGGATATTTAGTACGTTCCAGTATAAAAACCTGAATATCTAAAAAACCGTTGAAGATGGGTATTGTAACATTATAACTTTTTGAAATAAGCATTCTACAGAGACAACATTACTTAGAAAATATACGGGGTGTTCCATTTAAAAAATCATAGATATTGCAAAAAGAAAATGTGTTAACATGATACGATTTTTGAGCCACCCTGTATAAAATAAATGTATATGACATTTATCTTGTTGGGTCATATTAATATTTCAACCCACCAAAATTTTGTCTCTTTATGTTTAATAGTTTCTAAAAAATTGCCATTTAATTAGTGTCATCTTTTCTTCCAATTTTTTATTTAATCTCAATTATTTCAAAATCGGTTAAAGATAAAAGTACAAGTATGTCATAAAAAAATGTTCAGAATTAAACAACGAAACAAAATTAATTAATAAATACAGGGTGTCCCATTTAAGATAACAAAGGTGACGTCACTTCCGCTCAAACCGGAAATAACAGAAATGTCAAAATATTTTGCTTTGAGAGTTCAGTTGACCTCTTATCTCCGTTCCGAATTTGAATAAAATTCCACGGCTACATCTGGATTTACGGCTAACGTACCAACGAGTTTGGGGCACCCTATATATATATATATATATATATATATATATATATATATATATATGTTTTTTTATATTATTTATTTATATTTTATGGGTATAATTAGGCTAAATTGTATATATTTTTTTTCAGCTTTGTTAACGAGATTTTTCCTTTAAATAATAAAGCTTACTTTGACTTTTATATTTTATAAAAAATATTGTATACAACAGTGCAAAAAGAGTGCATTTTGCACTCGACATATTGTTAAATCAGCTTCGCCTCAAAAAATGTTCATGCCTCGTCGGAAAAAAACTTAATTTTTGCACTTGCGAAAAAACATTACTTTTTCCAGTAGTTGCATAAATAACTTTTTTAAAAAGAAATCTTTTCGCTGACAGAACATTTTACAAGTGAGATCATATAAGGCAGAGGTAAAAATAGAAGCGACCCCCTAGTCTACGCTCCTGTGCATAAGCGAAACAAGCAGATTTACGTACCAAAGGCACGTCAAATAATATCGCTGGCAAATACCAAAAGCATATTAATTATAAAAACGCCATTAAAACCTCAATTACAATTACAAAAAAGAAAACACTCGCATTATCTCTAAAGCTGCTAAAAAGGCTTTTCATAATGGCCATTAAAACATTCATTAATATGGAAATTTTAGTTTTCTAAACGCGCCCTCTAAATATTAACTAAGCCCTTTATCATTGTGTACACGGTCCATTTAGAAATAATCTAATATCGCTGAGCTCTCTTAAAAGCTGAACTCGGGCCAAAATTTTTAACTATCTGGCAAGTTTTTTTTTTGCCGTGTTCGCAAGGTGGTCGCCTGAATTCAGTCCGCTTAAAGTACTTTACGATTTCGGCGGTGTTTGTTTTTTGTCCATTACATGGTGTTTTCGTAGTTAATAGGATAGCTAGACTAAAGTAAACTTTTTGCTTGAAATAAATTATAAATACGTGAGCTCTAATCAGAGCTGTCAGTAAGGGACGTATATTAAAAAAATTGACCGCGTGAGTTGTTAAAGTGCATCGAAATGTTTTTTTTCCTATGAGTATGTGGAAAGCAAGCAATTTCCGCACGCATGTTAGTGCAGTAAATTAGTTTTTGACGCACTAGTGCGGAAAGTAATTTACTAAAATAAATAAAACCTATAATTTCTAGCCTAAATCAAATAATACCCTATTTCTTTATTGGCGTTCCAATGCGTTTATAATTGCTTCCTACTCAAATTTCTTATTGCTTTAATATTTTTCTCTGATTTTTTTTAATATGGTTATTTCGTTCTGTATCTTTCAAATAGGCCTAAAGGAAGGTATCTATGGGCGTTAGATCTTGGCTGTTGACGGGCCAGCCGATTGTTCCATATCTCTACAGCCACACATAATTATTTTGAAGAAAGTCTCTTACTGCCACAATTTTATTTATATTTTGCCAAGTTTAAAGTGGTAGGTTATCGATAAAGTGCTCAATTTGATTTTCCAAAAGTTCTGAGGATCATCCTTCCGATTATAAATACGGGCAGTGGTAAATAGTGCCGGTCCATAAAATTTTATTAAAATAATCTGCAGTCTTATAGTACTACATCTGCGCCTTTGGATGTTCTGATGACATAATTAGAGCTACAGATTCCAAAAAAAAACTTCTTTAGTGTTACTTGACTCTTCTAAAGCATTTGATACTGTAGATCACAATGTATTATGTTCAAAATTAAAGTACATTTGATTAAATGATATTCCACTCATTTTTTTTAAATTACCTCTATTGCTTAATGTCAGATAGTTTATCTCAACTGGAGTACCCAAGGTTCTATACTGAGGCCGCTTTTATTCCTGACTCATACATTTGATTTATTTAAAAAAATCCCATTCATGGTTACGCTGATAATCTTCAGTTGTATTTCAGTTTCCTTATAGTCGGCTAACATCTCACAGTTATATATATGAAAGCTAGCAGCGGCAACATTGCAGTGAGCGCTGTGGGCAACAGCTGCTAGAATTCATCAGAACGCCAGCATCGCGCGAATGTTTGAGAACACGAGAACGATCTGGATTGCTTTGAACGCGATAAATGCGCATGTCTGGGATACAAGGCGTTCAGTTTAAAACTAAAAGGCATTAGATATGTTATAGTTGGCGCATTACCTTTCTGGAATGACGTCATGCTGGTTTCAAATAACGTATTTCTTATATTATTTATATTTCAGCGATGATTCCTAACCTAAACGTATGTAGTGATGTAGATAGAAGGGGTGCGTTCAGCACTGGCTAAAGCGAATTTAAAATTGGCATTTTCTGTACAGAAAGCGCTGCAACTTGTCGAAAATGGCTGGCAAAAAATTAAGTTTGTCTCATTGCCATAAAAAAACCCTCATTTTGCACAATAATACAAAAATAACTATTATAACTTCAAAAACTAAAATTATTTTGCAAATAAGACTTTACTAATATAAATTCTTTCATCTTAGTCTTATTCTTTGTTTGCAATGTAATAAATTGACGCCAGTTACCCATTTTCATCAAAATTATTTTAATTCTCAATTACAGACAATACTGAAAAAATATTAAGAAAAGGGGAATAACGAACGATGAATCCTTTATCTCCAGAATGTTTCAAAAACAAAAATCACAGATTACTTAAAGAACAAAATAAGAGATATGATCTATTGCGTGTATGCTAAAAATGAATATGTTACAATGCAGACTTTGCTTTAAAAAATAAAAGAGAGAAATTAATGTATAACTAACTAACTTTAAAAATAAAAACTACTCCCCTTCACTGTCTTCAGAATCAGAACTAAATTCTTCATCGTCACTGCTGTCTTCGTCGGTACTAATTACAAGTGGCGCAATGTCTGAAGCATCACATATCTGTATTGTCTTCCAAGCTTCTTGGATTACCTTTTCTGTGTGGCTGACATAATTTTTCCAATG
The DNA here is from genome assembly GCA_030620095.1 of Kuschelorhynchus macadamiae. Lineage (NCBI taxonomy): Eukaryota > Metazoa > Arthropoda > Insecta > Coleoptera > Curculionidae > Kuschelorhynchus > Kuschelorhynchus macadamiae. Next base: position 1,000,670 of record JAUTXW010005454.1, read on the forward strand.
CTCTGAAGATACTTCATTTATCGCTTTTTCCCACATGGCCAAAACTTCCGATGGTGTCCCAATGTATTGGTCGTATTTCCTCTTACACTCACACTATACCATTTCAATAGCATTAAATTGTATTGTAGCAATGTATTGGTCGTATTTCCTCTTACACTCACACTATACCATTTCAATAGCATTAAATTGACAATGGTATGGAGGAAGTCTTAGTATTTTGTGGCCCAAAGGTTTCACATATTCGTCAAGGTAGAATGTTTTTTCAATGTTACAATTTTTTTCTACAATGCTCCATATTTCATCTTTCATGGCCCTCTCTGGGAAGTCAATGTTCTTTTCTTTTAACCATCCAATCAATCTCTGCTTTGTCCATGATTTTCTTGGAATATCCTCTAAAAGGCCGGAATGATAGCTTGCGTTGTCCATCACTATCAAACTTTTTGGAGGAAGATTTGAAACCAGCTGATTTTTAAACCAATTTTCAAAATTTTGCTTGTTCATATTGTCATGATAATCTCCGCTTTTTAGTCCACTTTTAAATATTAAACTGGCCCCCTTAATAAATCCTTCCTTTGATCCAGCGTGAACTACAATATATCGATGACCTTCACTAGCTTTTTTAGAACTTGTAGACATAGTGTTATCCTGCCAGCTGTTTCTAAACGAACCTTTACTAAAAGTCCAAGTCTCATCAATAAATACGGTGGTATAAGCATCTTGTCCTAGATTTTGATTTTTGACATATTCCCTCAAGAAATTGATTCTCTTGTGGACGATGTGGGCAAATCCATCAGGTATTTTCTATGATTTGATTTCGTCCACTTAAAACCAATACTTTTTACGTATTTTCTTAGCGAGGTGATGGAAAAATTAAAATATTCATTTATCTCTTTTAGTTTTTTAAGCAAAGTCTGCATTGTAACATATTCATTTTTCGCATACATGCAGTAGATCGTATCTCTTATTTTGTTCTTTAAGTAATCTGTAATTTTTGTTTTTACCTCTTTTTGCTTTTGAGACATTCTGGAGGTAAAGGATTCATCGCTCGTTATTCCTCTTTTCTTAATATTTATGATTGTTGTATGGCTAACTTTTGTTGCATTTGAAGCTCGTTCAATTATATTATCAGTTTGCGGAAGGATTCCATTTTTAGCTTGCTCTTTTTCCAATTGAAAAAAGCCAAGATATTCAAAACTATTAGCTGTGATTGCTGATTATATCTTCGCGGCATCTTGCAAAAGTTTAAAAAGAATCACAACAAATCAATGTCAATTTTGACGAATATATTCTGAAAGACACATAACCAAAACCGGCATTGACTGTTGTAAAGAAACGACAATGAGTTTTTTCAAAATGTTTTTGTCACTGTCAGTTAACATAAATCAAACAAAAATAACCAAAAATGACGTCATTCCAGAAAGGTAATGCGCCAACTATAGTACACAGAGTGAGCAATACAAAAAATTATGGAAAGCAGTAGTAAGAAAGTAAAGACATACAATTTTCATTCGGAATGGGAAGAACAGTATTTTTTTACAGAAGTTAAAGGTAAAAATGTAGTTTGTTATGTAATGCCTGTGTTTCGGTTGAAAAAAAAAAAGGAAATATTGAGAGGCATCATACTAGGTGATTTATACACTGTCCTTGTTTTATTATTATTATTTATGATCAGCAGTCTAGTTTAATTGCATCTGAGATATTTGCAAATTTCTGGACCCACGTCGGGTCAACATTTTCATCCTGACGTGGCTTCGGCCAGGCGCACGTTCAAAAAATGACAGTTTTCTTTAAAATTTTAAGCCACATATGCCCGTAATTTATATTATCCCGTTTACAGTATTCGCAGTTTGGCGGCACGTCGTGCTCCTTCCAAAAGGAAATAAAACATTAACTGTATTTTATTGCGGTAAATATTTTACTCAGAGATGTTCTCCCTCTATCTCTGTTCTCTCTCTGAACGTACTCGTTCAATCGTTTGATTTTATTCGGGAATCTTTTATTTGTATTTCCGCATGTGTCTCCCGTACTTGTACCTGGAAGATTTATGGCAGCATTTTTATGACCGCCGCTACACGAAACCTATAATTTACGAAAACACAAGAAAACCATCGCCGAAACACGAAAACACTTTTCGGAAAATGTACCGAAACTGTATTACGTGCTGGTTGCAGCGAATGACGTCCTGTGGCACAATATTTGACGTAAGGTCTGAATTTTTTTCAATGTCGTGCATGGAAACTTAAAATATATAAGAACCCCGAAGGGAACGTGCAGGTCATGCGATATGTTTTACCAAGTTTAAAGCTTGTTTAGTTTTTATGTGGCTTATTTATATGGGACGTAAAATAAAACAAATGAAATTTTTAAAAATCAGATAAAATATGATACTAATTACTGTGTCAATACAATACGATACATCGTCGCATAACCCAATGAACAGTCATTTTTATAGCCGGGGAACTAACAGTAGACAAAAACTGTAAAAATTTTGTAATGGTTCATATTTTAATATGATGTAATATCAAGGTTGTACATGAGTCATCACCCATTCGCAAGTTCAGAGAGTGGGACGCAGTGGCGTGCGCCCCATATTCGCACTTCGAGCAACAGCTGACTGCGTCTGTTCTATTAAACTGATTATATAAAGTAATTAAGTAGTAAACACATTTTGAACTATTACAATATTCTTGTACTGGTATCATTATGGCGGCAACTTATACGACATGCTGACTTGCCGCGTTCCATAACTATAACGATCTGACCACTTGTTCACGTTTTAAAGTTAGTTGGCTCGCAAAAAAAATTTGAATTATTTGTTACAAAATTTTAATGTATAACATGAACATAAAAAATACAAATAACAATATATTATTGGTTCAACAAAAACAATTAAAAAGCACTTTTTTTAACATTGAATCGAAAGTTTAGACACTCATTTTGCGCTTTTTGAAAGCAGCCCCTGGGGCATCTTTCGTAATAGTCCAGCAATAGTCGGCTAACGTCTCACAGTTCCATATCCCTGATACCTTCCTTGATGCTTGAAATACCCTGGTGGAACCTCTCACCGTGCGCCTCACTTACAGCACCACAATTTTTCGGAAAGTAATCCAGATGAGAATCCAGAAAATGAATTTTCAACGATATATTACACCCTAGCTTCTGATAACATTCCCCCTCTAATGTTAGCGTGACTGATTCTAGAGAACTTTTCTTTTAAATAACTGAAAACACGGTCTTTTTTGTCCATGGACTCAAAAGACTCAGACAATTCTAAATCCCTTATAAGGTCACTTAATTTACTCCGACTTATGTTGTGAGGTTTTTTACTGAGAAGTTCACAGACAAAATCGGAGTCTTGCGAGGTTGATAGGCTGGCGACATTTTCCGGGACACTAACGCTTGAATCCGTTTGATCATCATCAGAATTAAGGGTATATTCCTGATGCTGAGTTAGGTACAGGCAATTCTTCACAATAGGGCACCGGGCATATGGCGGATTGTAAATTTGGATACTGTTTCGCACACCTTTTTTCTCGGAAAAGTGTTTTTGATGGGAGATGTCAAGCAAAAGTAACAGTGGTCTTTCGGCTCTCGCCAGATCATAGAAAGAGCGAAGAGCATCTTACGCTTTGTTTCACTTAGCTAGCCGCGAATTTTGGACGCATATTTTTTGCAGCAGTTATGGGCAGCCCAATTTTTATCCTCGTCCCCAACTTTGCAGCCAAAAATAAAAAAGTTGTAAGCCTGTTTTATTAAAGAGCTAAGAGCAAGTTTTGGTTTCACAACAGTCACTCCACCATATACATAACAAAAATGATCCGGTTTATTTACACAAACTTGCGACATGTTGGTCAAAACTCTCTCTAATTTCTCAAATTTTCTAAAAAAAATACTGCCAAAAAAAAATTGTGCGATGTTTTTCCACAATTACTAATGTTAGGAATATTAATTTTAACTATCCCCGCTAGCAGTGCGTCCGCAGAAAGATAATTTTCTGGATTAAAAAGAATTCACACCTACCTAAGAAACACTCAAGGACAAGACAGACTAACAAATTTGGAAGTAGTTTCTTTGGAACGTGAGTTATTGAAATTTTTATTCCGATGTTATAAATGAATTTTTAAAAAAGGATCGCAGAATCGAACTTATTTACAAATAGTGTGATGTTACCTAAATTAACAACATTATCGCGAAAATGTCCTTCTGTTTTACCTTCATTTTTTAAAATAAACTATTCAGTTCCTATTTAACTTTATTGTGGACAGATAGCAGTTTTTGAACTTATACAGTACTCCAGTTTCCAGTTTTTGCAAGACGTCCGAGTAAATCGCTTGGTAAGTAGTTTTATTTTTTGCATAACCTGCATAACATAGCACTGCACGCAACTGCTACTTGGGATTCTGCAAAGCGCCGTACAAGTACAACAAGAAATAATAATGGGTAAACACATTATTATTCTTACAAACAGAAAACAAGTTTTAAAGTTTAAAAAAGAATAACATAACATCCAAACTGATTTTTGAGTGTCACCAGATGGTGCATACTTATTGCTTAAATGGAGATAGCCTTCCAAGAGAACACGGTCACAGTGTCCTGGATTAAGGGGCATAGCGGAATCGAGGGAAATGAAAAAGCAGATAGATTGGCGCGTAACGGAGCAAAGGGCAAACAATGCGGTGCCGAACCCTTAGCGCCGCTATCCTCTAAGTCAATTAACCTTAAGATAAATGAGCAGAGAGGAAAGGTTCTAAGGGAGAAATGGAAGAGACAAGAGTTCAGACACTCAGGTGCCCTGAGGCCGCTTGGATAGGGCTCTTTGAGGTAATCTCAGAAAACTGATAGGAATGCTAACAGGATGCTGTAAGCTAGGGCGTCCACCCGGATACAACTTGTAGAAGGTGCAACGAGGACGATAAACACGTTCTTTGCTACAATCCAGCTCTCCTAAATACCAGATAATCCATTATGGGGGCCAGAAATGACAACAATCGGAGGATGCTCGGCCGCAACATCTACATCAATGCTGTTGGCTATCCCAATATAAACTCTAAAAGAGGATATATTGAGCCTACCCGAGAGGCCTAAGTTATAGGTTGGAGCCAGTCACCCCTCGATATCTGTATCTATCTATTCATCTAGACTTAAGTTAAATAACAAAATAATTTTGAAGTTGTCAAAGAAATAATTGCATGTGGAGTTAAGAAAGTTTTCGAAAATTGCACAATGTATGTTAAAATGAGAGCAAATCCAAAAATAGAAGAAGCAGCTCACAAGTATATCTGCAGGTGTTGTCTGAAGAATCCAGAATTCATGAATAGACATACCGCGATTTTAACAAACGATTTATATATATATACAGTGTGTATCAGCCAAATGGAATAAATTCGATAATAAATGATATGATCCCTAACAATTCCTGGCCAAACATTAACCTTTTCAGGATATTGAGTATGTTCTTCGCTGATCCAGTGAGGATTTTCCATAGACCAATACCGGCAATTTTGACGATTTACATGACCGTGAAGTGTAAAGGTGCACTAATCCGAAAACAAAACATGTTCTAATGAATAACATTGTTATCTAACATAGCCATCATTTGTTCACAAAAATAAGTTCTCCTATCATAATCGTCTTCCATGAGCTCCTGAGTTGGTATCACTTTATAGGGATGCATTTTATTTTCTTTTAATGTTCGAATAATCGACGAATGGCTAATATCGAACATTGCGGCGGCTTGTCGACTAGAAATATGTGGGTTTTCCTCAAACTCAAGCATAATATCCAATTTAATATCATCATTTATTGAATTGGCAGCTGCTTTTTTTATCTGCCTCACATGTCCAAGCTCGCGAAACTGCTTTTCTATTTTACTAATTGTCCCTTGGGATATATGCGGCAAATTTGGAAATTTTTCATGAAATAAGCGAGCAACTTCCACTTGTGTTCGTGTGTTATCTCCATAACCAATCATTTGTAGAATTGTTATTTTATGCATTTCTGTTAAACGAACCATTTTTCTGATATTAGGTATTATGCAGTTAACGAAATTCAAAAGACTATGACACTGACACTGACAACTACTGTCTTGCAAAGAGAAAGGCCAGGCATTTTACACAAAAGTAAACAAAACTTAAAAGTAAACAAAACTGGCTCTTTTTGTTCCATATCAATAAAAAGGAACGCTAAAATTGTTTTTGCTTACATTCTTAATATGAAGACCTAAATGGTAAATAAGTATTGAGTGTGTTGTAGCGAATTTTTGTAATCAAATAAATAGTTCAGTAACCACAGCCACTTTCATGAATAATAATAAATTCGAAATAAATAAAATAAAAATAAATTTGAAAACACTTAATATTGCCGAAATAGTTGAAGATAGGTATAGGACATTGAACATAAAATATGTTTAGAATCTCCTAAAGAATCCAAAAATTAAATAATATCCGGGGTGTTGCATTTGAAATAAGAAAGTTGGCATTGACCACTGTTACAGGACACACCCTGTATAAAAAGTTTTTATTGGAGAAAATGAGCAACTAAAAATACCAATCGACGGGTCCAAGCGCTTTTCCGAACACGCCCCCATTTATTTATTATCGAATTTATTCCATTTGGCTGATACATACTGTATATATATATATATATATATATATATATATATATATATATATATATATATAATGTGTTTTCATTCCGGGTATACATCCGTTCACTACTGTCGTTCTGGAAAGAACAGTTTTGCTGACGTTTCGCCAAAATCACATTTGGCATTTTCGAAGCTTTCTTTCTCGCGTCCGAATAGAGACTGACTGACTCAGTCTCTATTAGAGAAAGCTTGAAAATGCCAAATGTGATTTTGGCGAAACGTCAGCAAAACTGTTCTTTTATATATATATATATATGTATATATATATATATATATATATATATATATATATATATATATATATATATATATATATATATATATATATATATATATATATATATATATATATATATATATATATATATATATTATATATATATATATATATATATATATATATATATATATATATATATATATATATATATATATATATATATATATATATATATATATATATATATATATATATATATATATATATATATATATATATATATATATATATATATATATATATATATATATATATATATATATATATATATATATATATATATATATATATATATATATATATATATATATATATATATATATATATATATATATATATATATATATATATATATACATTTTGGGGTCTTTCTCGTTTCCTATGTCCTTGAGGTTGCCATTCGATTTACATGTCTTTACCAAATCAGTTACTTCTTTTCTATATCCATTGTGATTGTGTCCTCCATTCCCATGCGGTTCTTCACATCTTCGTTTCTTATTCGATTTTCTTTAGATATCCTTAACGATTTTCTAACTGCATCCATTTCCACTGCCTCGAGTCTCCGATTTCTTTCCGTAATTGTTTCTGCTCCATAGAAGTAGTAGAAGACTACTCTTAATCATGGTTTTATATATGTTGAATTTTCTTTTCTTGGATATTTCTTTACTTCATAAAATGCTATTAAGGCAGCGTATTGCTCCCTTAGCTTGTATGATTCTCGAGCTTATTTCTGATGCGATTTATGGAAGGTAAAATGCATAAGTGAAAGTGCCTTACTGGTATACTTCTCCGAAAAGAGAAGTCAAAATACGAAACCGCTAACGCTGTGGTCTCTCTACTCCATGTTAAAGTCTACAATAATTTTGCACAAAAACACTGACATACGTAAGTTGGTGAAAATTATCGCATTTTTAAAACGATCATCAGAAGGGCTCATCCCCAAAAATTCTAATATTTTTACAAGGGAATAAATTCAAAAACTTTTCAAAAGCACCAGATGATATGTATTGTCTGCCTAAGGTTGCCCTTAGCTTCGGAACCGCAGGAGCCCGTAGAAGGAATGAGTACCGCAATCCCCATAATTAAGGCTGCTTTTATGAGCCAAAATTATCTGTCAGATGCTTTTTTAAAGAACTTGTTAATATAATTGCAATGAAGTGTTTTCCATTTTTTTGGCATGTGGTCCTTTGCCTTGATCTTCGAAAACCTTGTAAGTCTCGGAAAATTAGAGATATCAATGTTTTTGTAAAGCTGGAGAGTGGATTTGAGCATTGATCCATAACGATAATGGTAGAAATGTTTTGTCTAGTTCAAGAAAGTAGGATTATCGATCTTATCTTTATACATATACAAACTGATGTCTACGATTTATCCTTCTGCGTTTTTCTTTAAGTATCAGTTAGTCAGATTAGAAACTAATGACAATTCTTGTACTTACCAACAAACATTCTTAATGCCTTCATCGGCTGCATCCCTTTTTCTCTTTAAAGATGTTCTGAATGCCGCCAAATCTTCTTCTGAAATAGCATCCATAGGTGTTTTTGATTCGATTTCGTTTATTCTTTTGGTGTACTGCTTGAAGCAAACTTCATTTTGATCTTCGATCCTTTGCATGCAGGGTGCGTGTTTCAAAAATTCTGAAAAACAAAACACTAGTGATATAATTTCTAACTTCTCATAAACAATATATAAGGCACTAAGTAAAACAAAACAAATTTTACTTCCACTTTATTAAAGAAATCAAACTTATGACATGTTTCGCCAACATTGTGGCTTTATCGGATGATACAAATAGAATAAAAATAAAATTAGCGAAAAAACCCTAGTTTCTGTCAAGGTCAGGGAATTTTGGTCCTAGACCGAATAATCATTCTATAAAATTAATTTTAACTTACATGGAGGGTGTGATGTTGTTGTCTGTTTGTGTCTAAGCAATGTATTTCGATTTATATTTTTTTACTCAAAATTTTGTAAACGTGAAATGATTTCTGCTTTATGTAAGTAATAAAAAAAATGTATTTTTCCTCTTTGTAGTTAATAATAATAACAATATCATATTTCAAATAATGTTAGTCCATGATTCTTACCACTTGTTCATATTTTTATTAATTTTTTAGTGTACACAAAATCATTGATAAAGGCTAAAAAATAGACGAATGTTTTAACGTGGTAATATTATTTTATATACAGTGTGTCTCTTAAATATTGATGTCTGTATTTTTATAATTTTAGCATCAAAAAAAATTTTTCTGCAGATGCCCTAAATTACAGGGCGAAACATCAAATAAATGAAAAATTAAAATTTAGTATTTAATTCGAACCTAAACCCAAGAATTTTCCACTTTTGTATATATATATAGTGGTTCTTTTAAAGTGTTACGAAGCGACATTGAGAAAACGGCTGATTGAAAATAAATGAAATTTCTAGGGATGCAATGGGTCGTTGGAGGACATTTTTTGACGGAGTAAGTAATATTTTAACCCTTTCCACTGTTTAGGAGTAGAGGGTAACTTTTAAATGTTAAATGGAAAGGTGCAGTTTTTTTTCCAGATTCGTAATCTCCAGAAAAAACTGCATTATAATCAATGAATAATTTAATGTCAATGTCACTACGCTAAATTCAACAAAATTCAAAAAAAAATTATGTTAGGTACATGATTTTATTATAATAGGTGTTCGAAATGACAATCATTTTGTTCAGAAGCATTGTCGTTGTTTTTTCTACATCCTCCGATAATTACCATGTCAACTGGGTAAAAAAATACGGTATTTTGGTTAGATTATGTAGTTAATTATTTTTTTCCTGACTTTTTTGGGAGCTCTGCTGCACAGCAGCGATGATTCACCAGCAGCCACTATTGCAGTTGTCATGAACGACGAACGACTTGACATGTTATGATATTGCCAGTAATTTTCTTAAATTATCTTCGAGTTTAAAGTCTTTAGTTTAAGCGTCTTGTTAAAATAAGTATTCACTGTGTTCGTTTATTGTTTTTTTTTTAAGTTCTGTTCGTTTATTATTTAGCTGTGTTATTTTTGTTCGTATTTAATATTCTTAGTTGAGATTTTAACAACCTATCCTTAAAATGAATTAATTCGACTGCCAAGTTGACACGTTATTAATACTCGGAGAATGTAGAAATCCCACTTACCACCAAAATCTCACATGGCGTTCAAACGATTAGAGACTAGGAGTCGCCAGACCGGCCAACTCTCATCCAGAAAACTCAGCAGGAGGAAAACCAAAACGAACGACGACATGGCGGTAGGAGTTTTGGGAACAGCAGCTCTCAACCTTCATATTGGTTCCCGAGAACTATCGAAAGATGCCGGGATGTGTAAAACATCCGTTTTCAGGATTTTGCACAATTTTAAATTTCATCCTCACCATATTACCTTACATCAAGAATTTTTATGGACAGGACTTCGAGAGACGGGTGCAATTTTGTCGGTGTTTTCGACTATGGATCAATGAAAACAACTCACTGGAAAACATAATATTTTCTGACGAAGTAACATTCACTAACCATGGTCAAGTCAATCGTCACAATATGCATTATTGGGCTGAAGAAAATCAACACTGGATGCGAACAGTCGCTAATTAACACCCTTGGTCGATAAATATTTGGTGTGGGATATTTGGCGATATTGTTATTAACATAATTTTTTCGATGATAATCTAAATGGACAGCGATACTGCGATTTCCTTCGAAATAACTTGCAAAGATTGATGCCAAATATTCCAGAGCAAGAACGTGAAGCAATTTGGTTCCAAAAAGACGGCGCACCACCACATTTCTGTCGAGAAGCACGTGCTATGTCGAATGACACTTACCCTAACAGATGGATTGGACGTGGGTAGGTAAATTGGCCTGCAAGATCGCCAGACTTAACCCCCCTTGATTTTTTCTTGTGGAGTTTTGTCAAAGAAAAAGTCATGGTGACTGCTCCAACTACAGCCCACGACATGAGAGAAAGGATTACGCGCCCAGTTCGTAAAATCACCCCAGATATGTTATTCAGAGTGCGGAATTCCTTTCAAAAGAGAGTTGATAAATGTTTAGAACAAAATGGCCGTCATTTTGAACATGTGATAATATAAAATCACGTACCTAATATCAGTTTTTTCTTCTGTTGATTTTCTTTTTAATTTTGTTGAATTTAGCGTAGTGACATTGACATTAAATTACTCATTGATTATAACGTAGTTTTTTATGAAGATTACGAATCTAAAAAAAACTGCACCTTTCCATTTAACACTTAAAAGTTACCCCCACCCCTAAACAGTGGAAAGGGTTAAAACATTACTTACTCCGTCAAAAAATGTCCCCCAACGACCCATTGCATCCCTAGAAATATCATTTATTTTCAATCAGCCGTTTTCTCAATATCGTTTTGTAACAATTTAAAAGGACCACCCGGTATATATATATATATATATATATATATATATATATATATATATATATATATATATATATATATATTTTTTTTTGAAAAAACTAACATTGACAATTTTTTTTATTACTACTTAATATATATATATATATATATATATATATATATATATATATATATATATATATATATAAAACAAAATTATTTCATATCCTTGTTTTTTTTTAATTCAAACGTTTGTTTTGTTTGTTTAGCCTTTTTCAATGATCTGGTAAGAATCATAGACTAACATTATTTGAAATACGATATTATTAACTAGAAAGAGAAAATATACAATTTTTTTTATTACTTACTTAAGGCAGAAATAAAAAAAATTGTATGGTTATTTTTCAAGTAAGCCATAAGTGCAATTTAAAATATTACGGGTATTTTTAAATTTCAAGGTTGATTCATATAAAGCCCCCTGGTGTAAAAATGGCCAAACAATGATTCTATTGCAATAATACCGAACACATCTATTGAATCCACTCAAAAATAGCCAAAACAAAATGACAGACATCAGAATTAAAAGCGCATTACGGTAACAAAATTCCCTTTTATTTATTCACTTACTGTCGGCGAATTACAATCTATTTTTCGCAAATGCGATACAACTGTACCGATGGAAAAACGCGATATATCCATAATAATTTTAACAGTTTCGTTAAAAGAACGTGTATTATTCCAACTGAATAATTAAAATTTTGATTCTACACAATAATAGAAATATACAGTCGAAAAACAACCGTGCGAAATAATATATTTTGGCCGATAGTCTCCCTGGCTATTCGGTGACGCACCCTCCGTGAAATAATGTCGAAATTTATGTTAAATTAAAACAAAATAGACTGCTTTAATGTTTTGTTTTGATTTCCATTAACGTTTCGATTCGGATTTGTTTTATATTTAGCTTAATTAGCGATCGTATCTAATAAAAATTGAAAGCTCTGAATGATTATATATTTTATGTATGAATAAAAAAACATACTTAAATTTTATGTCGGTATTTTGCTTATATTATAGTGACTAAAAAGCTAATTTGTATAGAAATGCCTAAGAATTAAAGCTCAGAATAAATAACATTATTATGTAGTATCCCTGTTATTATATTTTGTATACTGTTATTACATAATCTCGTAATAAATTAATTGCAGAAAAGAAAAACAATGTCTCAGTCTCAGTGGTTCAATATAGTGAAAAAAAATGCTATGATTACATGTCTTTTGCCAAACAAACAGGCATCATTAGATCTAAAATGCATTCAAAACCTAATAGTAATGTATTTAATAAATTAAGTATCGAAAAGCCTACCTTAAAACAACAAAAACATGTAAAATATATGAAACTACATAATTAGACTAAAGTAGACTCTAAACTTCGGTTCCATCCTTACCATGGACAAAGTTTTTAATTAGTTTTATAACATTTTTATTTATTTGTTGCTGGAAGACATAACCTCGCTTTAGTGTTGGCCTAATTATGTAGTTGTATGTGCCAGTTTCACATATTTTAAATGTTTTTGCTGTTTTAAGGTAGGCTTTTTAATGCTTAATTTATTAAATACATTACTATTAGGTTCTGAATGCATTTTAGATCTGATGATACCTGTTTGTTTGGTGAAACACGTGTAATCACAGCATTTTTTTTTACTGTATTAAACCACTTGACTGAGACCAAGACATTTCCTTTCTGCAATTATTAAACCACGTCTCTTAGAGATATTATTGACGTATTACTTCGTAATAAATTAAACATGGCACTACTAGGGAGGTCCGCGGAGTCTGGACACCACTTCCCAATAGTCTAAAATTATTTTGGTATAAGCATGCTTTTTCCTAATTTTCCTCCCGAACCAAATTTTTGGCTGCGTGCCTGCTCTGTTAAAGAGATAAAAATCATTATCCATACCTAATTACTAATTTGTATAGGTCATAGATTAGCATTAGATGGTTATTAAAGTTTTTTCTTTTAAAATTCATTTACTTAGAAAAATTTGCTTTACCTTCTTGATATGTTCCATTCTTGCACAAATTGTTCACCATCTCGCCAGTTCCGTGAAAAAGTTTCTTGAAATGTTTTCTGTCTTGAAGATTCATGCAAAATCGAGTGTAACGGTGAATGCAATTAATGGCGTCTCTTAAATCACTGAAACAAAAAAATCTATATTTAAATTCATTTCACTATATATAGGTAAACAACATTTAATCAATTATTCTTTATGTTTTAACAACATATATTTGAATTCCGGTTATATACAGTTTTGTTGGTCAACTGTGTGACGGAGGATAGGAATTTTACAACAATACTGTAGATTAAAATATCCCATTTATTTTTTTTAGAATTTAATCAGAGTTATAACTCCGCAATTTTTAAAATCAACAACTAAATATAATTACTTATTTAACTGTGATATAGTAGTTCATGCATTGTAAGAAGTAGAGTTTGGTGGAGGTATAGAAATGACATTAAAAAAAATGGAAGGGCCAGATTAGAGATGTACGTACATAGATGTTAAAAATCTGAAAGCGTTACTTTTACTTAAGTTTATTACACTTAAAGAGCTTAAATGATTATTATTATTATTAAGTATTATATTAAACCAAATAAAGAGTACTGTTCAAATCTGTTCGAGTTTGATTCATTAAGAATGTCCAATATGCGACGGAGGATAAGAATTTTACAACAATACTTAATACACTGTGATGTAGTATAGATCAAAATACAAGAGTTCTAACCACACTATACCATAGCTTGTTACGTTATGGACGCGCGTTTCACTAACCAATTTAGCATCAGCAAATGATATAAACTAAAGTAACTTATCCTAATCGAGACTATTTATAGGTAAATGTGGTCACACTTGGTTGCACCTGACTGTACCGTTGTCAAGTAAACAATAGAGGACTATAGGGAATGGCCCCTCTGTCTTTATGTACTGCTTTCTTACCACATTTAACTATTTCTATACTCTCAAATGCATCCAATAATCTATTATTAGATACATTTTTAATTAACTTAAGATTATTTATTCTTATTTGGTGATTGTTTTCCAAAGCATGTTGGGCAACGCTTGATTTTTCTGTTCTTCCGTATCTTAAATGTGCCATGTGTTCTTTAAAACGAATGTTTATGGAGCGTTTAGTTTGCCCAACATATTTTAGATCGCAGTCATTACAGCTAATTTCATAGATGCCACACCTCTCCTTTAGGTCGACGTTCTCTTTAGGGTTTACAAGGAGATTTTTTAAACTGTTCTCCGTTTTGTAGGCTACTCTAAAACCTACGGAGAATAGTTTGAAAAATTTCCTTGGAAACCCTAAAACAAAGGCGACTTGAAGGAGAGGAGTGACATCTATGAAATTAGCTGTAATGACTGCGTTCTAAAATATGTTGAGCAAACTAAAATAAATATTCGTTTTAAAGAACACATGGCACATTTGATTAAAAATGTTGCCCAACATGCTATGGAAAATAACAACAGATTAATCTTAAGTTGATTAAAAATGCAGATTATTGGATGGATTTGAGAGTATAGAAATAGTTAAATGTGGTAAAAAAGCACTAAATAAAGACAGAAAGCCTATCCCCTATAGCACCTTCTATTGTTTACTTGACAACGGTGCAGTCGGGTGCAACTAAGTGTGACCACATTTACCTATAAATAGTCTCGATTAGAATAAGTTACTTTAGTTTATATCATCTGCTGATGCTGCTAACTTAGTTAGCGAAACGCGCGTCCAGAACGTAACAAGTTGTGGTGTAGTGTGGTTAGATCTCTTGTATTTTGATCTATCTTCTACCACTGGTTCCAGTGTTAGGACTGTGATGTAGTATATTATACTTTGTAAGAAGTGGCGTTTGGTGGAGGTACAGAAATGACAGTAAAAAATAAGGAAGTTATAATTAATGATTAAGGGCCAGATTAGATATGTACGTACATAGATGTTAAAAATCTGAAAACGTTATTTTTACCTAAGTTTATTACACTTAGAGAGCTTAAATGATTATTATTATTATTAAGTATTATATTAAACCAACTAAAAACTACTGTTTAAATCTGTTCGAATTTGACCCATTAAGAATGTCTACTATGTGACGGAGGATAGGAATTTTACAACAATACTGTAGATTAAAATATCCCATTTATTTTTTTAGAATTTAATCAGAGTTATAAGTCTGCAATTTCTAGAATTAACAACTAAATATAGTTACTTATTAAACTGTGATATAGTACTTTATGGTTTGTAGGAAGTGGAGTTTGGTGGCGGTCTTGAAATGACATTAAAAAAAAATCTGAAAGTTTTACTTTCACTTTAGTTTATTATACTTAAAGGGCTTAAATGATTACTCTTTAAGATTAAGTATTACATTAACCAAATAAAGACTAACATACGTGGAATACTTATTCATTTTTACAGGTCGAGTCGGATATTTAGCTAAGTACAAAATATTTCGGTTTAACTGAAAAACGCATTGTCGTTTAGTAAAAAACCCGTTGTTTTTCGAAAAAAAAATCAAAATATAATTTATCTAATTTCATGGGGCAATTCTCGTTCACCTGAAATGGGTTATTTTAAAAAAAAACTCTCCTTAACGAAGGGAAATACAAACTTTCTTGCGGAAATACCATTTTCCACCCTTTAGAATACCCGAAATTATTACCTGAAAATGTTGCTTTTCATCTCATTTCAAACACTTTTACAAATACGAAAATGCCAAAATATTCCAGCGCAAATTTGTCGTTTCCATTTTCCGTGGAAATTTTATACACTTTATACCCGAAATAAGTTAAATAAAAAAACCTGCTTTTGTTGCCTTCTAGAAACCCTCCTTAAAATGGCGGCGTAATAAAATGTTAAAAAATTATTTATTTTAATTAATTTAAAATTTTTATTTTTTAACTAATGTATCCATTGTTTTCAAATTTTGTACAGAAATCAAGTGGTGAATAGGGATGAACCGGTAAAAATGTTTAAAAAATCGGACTAAAAAACTACTGATCCAATGAAATTTTTAAAATATCAGTATCAACAAAATTCTTTAAAAAAATCCTTGTTTTAATATATACTCGGAATTTGTTGGCGACTCGGAATTTGTTGGCGACTCGGAATTTGTTGGCGTACTACCGCGCGCTTTCTTTACAGCAAACCTAATCGATCCTAAAATAACTTAGTTCGCATTTCTATTATCGTATACTTCTATAAAGCCTTTTAAAGGTAGAAGTTAAAAAATTAATGTGATTTTATAACTTAAATAATAGCTTATGGCTTTAATGATGGCATTATCGACGAACCTGAGCTAGCATATCACCTAAGGAGATGGATCCATCTAACAGTACACGTTTTGTTAAAAAAATCCTAGTTTTAATGTATTTTCAATTTTATATGCAGAATCTGGTTTCCTAAGAAAATTCAATATAATGAGGACTTTCCGGAAAAACATTTTTGCATCTGTATGTTCAAAAAACCCAAAAATGTTTGGAATGGCAAACAAAGCAAAATCTCCATGAGGTATTCCAAAGTATAGAAATTTCCTCGAAAATGGAAATAACAAATTTCCGCAGAAACATTTTTGTATTTTTATGTGCAAAATGCAAATCAAAGCAATTTTTATATGTAACTGATTTCAAGTATTCTAAAGTGTAAAGAATATTTTGGCATTTTTATGTTCAGAACAATATTTGGAATCGCAAGCAAACCAAAGTTTTCATGTAACCGATTTCAGATATACTAAAGTGTAAAAAAGAAACTTCTAGAAAAAAAACTAATTGGTTGCCTTATAATGGATTTCAGGTGAACGAAAGTTGATCCAATTTCATAACAGAATATTGGAGAAAGTACAGTTTTTCAATAAACAACAAACTCTTTTGAAACAGAAAAAAATAAACAACGAAAAAATACTGGCGATAACCTTAGCGTAGAAACAACATACTTTTCAACCAGTGAAAATTAAAACTTTACATATAACAAAACAGAAATACATCAACATCAAAATCACTTTTTAAAAAAAATTCTTTGCAGATGTCTTCTACACGAAGGTATGATGGTACAGGGTGTTCGCAGTTAAATGGACCCCCCCTTAACTTTTTAATTTGACGTTTGACAAAAAAATGTCAAATATAAAAGTTTTATAATTCAATGTGAATTTTTTTAAAAACCTCTTTCCATATGTACAGGGTGTTTCAGAAAGTCTGGGCGTGGTTCAACTTTCCTATTTTAAATACCTACCCCATTTTTTTATTGGATTTTTAAATTCTCCTAAAAATTCCATACATATTTTATATAGCATACCCTACACCTAAATTTAACCCATAAAAAGATATTACCGCCAGATTTTTTCTATTCAAACAACAAAGAATTAACAGGTATTAACAGAACTAATCTAATTATTATTATATTAATTATTATTATATTAATTATTAATTATTATTATATTAATTATTAATTATTATTATATTATTAATTATTATTATATTATTAACTACTGGAATTCCATAAGGTGCTGGAAATGGCCTCCATTCATCTCAACACATAGGCGGTATCCCTTTTTTAATTTATTCAAAGCTTTTACTAACCAATTTTGATTCATATTTATAGTGTCTATACCATTTTGTATTTGTTCTTTTAATAAATTAACATTGGTAAGGCCCCCCAAGTAAATGTAATTTTTTAAATATCCCCATAAAAATGTGTCTAGCGGAGTTAGATCGGGACTATTTGGAGGCCACTTAATTGTCCCATGTTTTCCAATCCACGTTCCATACTGTCCATTTAAATAGGTTGTTACCATCCTTACGTTGTGGGGTGGTGCCCCATCTTGCTGAAAAATTACCTCTTGTGCTTCATTCAATGGTAATTCATCGATAAGATTCTCAATATCGTTATTAAGCATATCAAAGTATGCATTTCCAGTAAGTGAATGGCCAATAAATATAGGCCCAAGAACTCTATTGTTCTTTATGCCACACCATACATTTACAGATTGGCGACCTGAATGCTTTATTTCAAAAAACCTGTCGGGATTATTAGTGGACCAATGATGTAAATTTTTCTTATTTGGAACACCTGCGGTGCTAAAGTTAGATTCGTCGCTCCACAATACTTTATAAAAAAATGTTGGGTCCCGTTCAAGTTCTTCTAACATTCTTCTGCAGAAATATAAGCGTTCTCGTTGGTTAGCTTCTATTAAATATTGGACTTTTGTCAGTTTAAATGGGTGCCACTTATATTTTTTTAATGTTTTGTGAATTTTTCCAACACTTTTGTGGAACTCTTTCGCACAATCTCTTATCGAATTAGCAGGGTGTTCTAGACAGAATAAAATAATTTTGATAATAATAATAATAAGCTAGAGTTAAACAGATAAAATACCTTGAAAATATAAAAGGTAATCTAATTCTTCGTCTTCGTTCATATTTACAGTCCTTTTTCGTCTTTTTAAAGACTTGGAAGTCCCAAATAGTTCATAAATACGTTTAAACGTATTTAAAGCCGGGGCGCGTCTATCGCCATGAAGAACTATATATTCTCGTCTTGCCATATATTTGTTTTTATTGTTCTTAATATATAAAGACACAATTTCAAATTTTTCTTCTTCCAAATAAACCATGTTTAAAGTTTTAACGTTTTTTGACAAATTGTCTTTTTATTTACTATATAGGTTTCCAAGGATATGAAATGATACCACCATACGCTATTTTTCACGTATAATTTAAAATACGCGTCACAAGTAAATGAGAATTTTCTGACAGTAATATCTTTTTATGGGTTAAATTTAGCTGTAGGGTATGCTATATAAAATATGCCTGGAATTTTTAGGAGAATTTAAAAATCCCATAAAAAAATGGGGTAGGTATTTAAAATAGGAAAGTTGAACCACGCCCAGACTTTCTGAAACACCCTGTACATATGGAAAGAGGTTTTTAAAAAAATTCACATTGAATTATAAAACTTTTATATTTGACATTTTTTTGTCAAACGTCAAATTAAAAAGTTAAGGGGGGGGTCCATTTAACTGCGAACACCCTGTACATACTTAGTATTCGTTGGTTTTTAAAAAATATATTAAAAACAACATTCAGCGGGGATGCCAAATGACATGAGATTAGAAATTCTGTAACTATTAAAAGGATTTGGATTGTCAAGTGAATGAAGTTTAGCAAATTCAACTATTCAGATGAAAAATGTAATTTTAATAGAACATACATTGTTAATTTAAGAAATAGTAATAACAAATGAAAAGATTTTGATAAGTCGACGTGATTTAGAGTTACTTCTGTATCATCCTAAGAAGATTAATAGATATAGAATGGATACTAATTACAAAGGGCAAAAGGCTTTCCCATGAGGTTTTTATATTATTTTTAAATTGGCCAATTTAAAATGACTCTAGAAGATATAAAAATTATGTTTTTATTTTTGATCACTTAATGATTAATTTAAATTGTGCCTTAGGATTAAGTTGTGAGAGCTACAAATAAAACATTTTAATTATTTTTCTCTAAATTCGCGGATCAATCTTACTTTTCAAATCCTGAATAATGAGTGACACCGAAACCCTTGCAGGTTGAGTTGCGAATAACCCCTTAAAGTTAGGAAAAGACATTAAATGTCACTTTAACAAATTAAAAATAAGAGAAGCCGTTTGAGCTTAATGATCAAAAAAACGAACGAAAGACTTAAAAAACGGGTGCGCTAAAATAATTGTCAATTTGGCTACTCCCCTAAAAACGATTTTAAAATCAAATCCGTCGTTACTTTAATGTCTTCGAAGAAAGAAAGGAGCCCATTATGAATATAATGCCGTCGGAAGGGTGTCATAATTTTGATCACTCTGGGTCGAATTAAGTCGTTTAAAAGAAATTTTACTAACATTACTAAAACAATTATAGAATAGGTATAAATGCACGTAATACTTATATTTTTGGTCCCTCGTCAAAAATAGTTAATTAAACCTTCTATAAAAAGCTCTGTCCAGCCAACGATATAATAAAATCGCTTCCAGATCTAAAGTAAAAACCCACCTTTTTGTAAAAAAAATCGGTTTTAAATTTACTCTAATTAATAACCCCATCATCTACCCTTACATCAATATCAACAAAATTTGAAAAACTACTTTTAAAGACAGGTCCGCTCAGAAATTCCGACTATTAGTTTCAAAATTGAACCGATATAAAAGGAAAGTATTTTAATCGTAAAAAAAGCACTCACCGAGATTTTTTTTTCAGGTCTTTACATTTCAGGGACCCTTATTTCAAATTTCGGCCAAAAAATAAGAGTCGTATGGGGATAACATGGAAACATTGTGGTAAAAACCAATATGGTGGAACAAAATGGCAGCCTAACAAAATTAAAAAAAAAATACTAAAATACAATTCACCCAAATTTTTGCACAAAAATTAGGAGCGATATATATATATATATATATATATATATATATATATATATATATATATATATATATAGTTTTTAATCCTTGAAAATATATCATTTAGATTACTTTATTGAGACATTTAAATAAAAACCTAAAGCAACCCTTAAATAACAATCAATGAAACTCTTTAAAACTAAGACATGAACCAAAAATTTTTGTAATTCATTTATTAAGCAGGAAATAAACATATTAAATGTGAAATCTATGTTCAGGCATTGAAAACAACAACAGCATAAGCAAAACTTTCTTCTTTCTAAGAAATAGACATACAAATAAATGACAGTGACATTAAATCAGCATTAATGAGTATATATAAATTATCCTTGAAAATAATTCCAAACTGTGTTGTTTAATGCGGAGGGAGAATCATCTATTACTACAAGGTGACGTTCTAGAAATAGGTTTCAAAGGAATACACCTTATAAGCATGCCATAAAGAAATGGAATTAAAATTTTCTGGAATATGGGTCCTTAGAAAACAAAAAGAAAATAATAACGACCCAGATAACTTCTACAGACTCTTAGGAGACGAAACAGTTTTAATGGAGATTTAAAAGTTTTTAAAATGAAACCATATAAAATCCTTCCATAAACTCCATGAAGAAGATTTCG
Source organism: Kuschelorhynchus macadamiae (assembly GCA_030620095.1). Taxonomy (NCBI): domain Eukaryota; kingdom Metazoa; phylum Arthropoda; class Insecta; order Coleoptera; family Curculionidae; genus Kuschelorhynchus; species Kuschelorhynchus macadamiae. The sequence goes on from JAUTXW010005454.1 coordinate 1,022,078, forward strand.
AAAAAAGACTTTTGTTGTGTGATACGTTATTAGATATTTAAAACTGAACCAGATACAATATTGTCATTTGTCAGATGAAGCAACGTTTAATTTAAATGGCAATATAATTAAGCATTATTGCTGAATTTGGGGAAACGAAAATCCTACAGTTTTTAACGAGTTCGAGAAAGAGTCGAAAGTAAATGTTTGTTTTGGACCACTTGTAACGTAAATCGAAAAAAAATAACATACTTGAAAAGAAAATGTATGAATGATCACACAATTATGTCCAAAACGGCCCATTTCTAGCCGACATACGTTTTGAGATATTAGCAGCCAAAATGAGGAACTTTTCGATGGCACACCCTGTATTTGACTTCAACTATTTCAAATAAAAACGCAAAGTTCAAATTCAATTTCCCACGATGAAAAAACATTATTCGACGTGTTCTTTGGCTAGATGTCATTATTAATTAGTAAATTCAGTAATAAAACCTGTTTATTGAGTTAAGATTTATAACCCTCAATTAATCAACTTCAAACAGATACAAATAGTTAAAACTATGCTCTAGTATTCTAAATCTGATATATAAATTAGTATAGCAACCTTTAATTTAAGTACTTCTAAGGAATAGTTTCTTTGTGTAAAGCTGATTCATTTATTTTTTATCCAAAAAGCCTGAAACGTTTGTTCTACCTTCTTCGCCAGTCTTGCAAAAACAAATTAAGTAAAAAGCAGGTAGAACACGCGGAAACAAACATTTATAAAACAAGATTTAAAACTCTGTCTTGCTAAGATTTAATGTTCCGTTTAAACTATTTTCCTTTCTCGCTGGAAGTAGCACTAAAAGTGCCCCACAATTATATCGTTTTTCTTAAAACGATTAGTGACAAAACAAAGGCAATTCACTTAGCAAGCGCCATGGGCGTGCAAAATAAAATTAGGTTTTAGTGCTCCCGATTTGGCTACCATTGACTAAAAATCACAAGATCATGGTTTTCAGTGGAATATGGCTAATAATTGTTTAAAACTATGATTTAAAAATAAAACATCTGCTACAAAGCAAGTGGAAAACGTGGAAACAAAAATGTATTAATATCGATTTAAAATGGTGTCGTGTCGCTTCCTTTGGAGTTCTTCTAAGAGTGAGATAGGGAGAATACTAGAAGTACCCCATAATTAAATCGAAAATTACGACACTAACAGAGCCGAAATTGGAAGATATTTGACTTTAGTGGATATCCCGGGCTGTGCAAGGGTACAGAAATCCTCGAATGCAACTTTCTATACAGGCATAGAACAGGACGTCGAACTGTCTTGTGAACAACTCGATCTCCCGGTTTGGCTCCCAACGACTTTATTTTCGTTGACTAAAAATCGCAAATTTAAAGTTTCCTAGCGAACAGGACTAACAATTATTTACAAATACAATTTAAAAAATAAAACAAATTAAATAAAAAGAAAATAAAATGAGGAAACAATAATTTTTAAAACAACGTCTTGAGAGATTTAACGGTTTCCTTAAACGTTTTTCCTTCGAATTGGTTGCAGCACTAGTAATGTTTCAGAATTATACCGTTTTCTTAAAAAATAGATTTCAGAGCTAAATTGTAAAAATATGTTGTATAAAAACCAATCCAAAATTACAAAAAGTTAACATCGATGATGCTTTCACGATCCTGTGTCTGGATATTTTTGACTAATATATGATTCCAGAAACTAATATAGATACTAATACAGCCGAAATTGGACGATATTTGATTTTATTGGATATCCTATTTATAACAGTGTAATGGTGCAACTGAACGCAACAATTTCATGAAGGCAATGAACAGGTCGTCGAACTCCCCTGTGGCCAACCCGATCTCCCGATTTAGTTCGCAATGATTTTTCCCTGGGGATACATATAATAGCTGGTTCATGATTTTTAGGAAAACAGGAATAACAATTATTTCAAACTATAATAATTATTATTAAAATATTGATAGAATTCAGTACGTATTATTAAAATATTGATAGAATTCAGTACGAAGGAGTTGAAGGACGAAATAAAAAAAGTAAGGGAGGAATTTATTAAGCAGGCCTTTGAGTTTAAGGAAAATATTGCTCTTTTGGAACAAAAGTATCATAATCTAGAGAAACGGGTCGAAACTTTAGAAAATAAAAATAAAAAGAATAATTTGGTCATATATGGATTGTCAGAAGAGAAAGGCCTAAAAGATTGCGCTTTAGCTAATTGGGCAATTTTGAAATTTAAAGAATTGATTGGTATTGAGCTTAATCTTAGTGACATAAACAATATTTATTACATTGGATCAAATGAAAAGCGACCATTGCTTATTGAATTTTTAAATAAAAAACTGGTTCTAAAAAAATCCTACAAACTAAAAGGAAAACCAATATATATTAATAGAGATTTATCTAAGCAAGAAAGGATTATACATAAAGTTTTGGTACAGAATTTACAAGAAGCAAAGAAGAGAGGCCTGACAGCATATATAAGAGGCAATAAGCTTCATATTGCTAACGAAATATACAATTATGAACAACTAGTACAAAAAGAGAGAATAATAAGCGAAAAACAAAACGACTCGGATAATGAGGTATTTACTTTTCGAACGAGAACTTCACTTAGCGCACCAGGAACACCAAGCGCTACACGGGAGGAGACAGACCATACACCTATGAACCAGACTGAGATTAACATCAATAAAGACACCAATGCAGGAATGAATGTTTTAAAAAGTTCAAGCCAAACAAAAGGCAATTCGTCTTCAGGAACAAGGAGCACCCCTACTTTGCCAAATAGCAAGTTAAAGGAAACACGGCCATCTGCCCGTAGTGTTGCAAGGCAAAAGTAAGTTCTAAGAATATTCTATATAGTTGAACATTTATCAGTGCGTAATCATTGCATGAGAATGGATCCTTTTATAAAATGTTTTAATGTACAAAATATTGAGGCAATCAGTATTCAAAATCCGTCAGACATTAATAGTGCAATTGATAATAAAGAAAAAAAACTCAAAATACTATACACAAATATACGAGGCATTAAGACAAATTTTGATCATTTAATAATTCTTTTGAGTCAAATAAATTTTAACTTTGATGATTTGGTCCTCCGATGGCGTAATTGTTTATGTAAATAGAAATTTTAAATATAAGTATAATTTAGTAAATATAGGTGTCTCTAAGGCAATTGTTTTAGACATTATGGATGGAAAAAGCAATATAACAATAACTTCTCTGTATAGGTCACCAAGTTCCTGTCCAAAACTATTTAATTTAGACTTATTTAATTATTTTTCAAATTGTAAAAAAGACAATCACATATTTACTGGAGACATAAATATTAATTTGCTAGGGAACGAAGATTATATCGAAGATTATAAAACGATTTTAAGCTCTTTCAATTTTGTTTCATGTGTAAATCAGGTAACTCGACGAGCGTCTAAGACTTGCCTAGATCACTTTTTTGTTAAACAAATACATAAAAACACTACTTATTTGTTATAAAGTGTGACTACAGTGATCATGATCCAATTGCTCTTACTTTAGAAAACTATTACCAACAAGTACAAGACACGCAATTACCAGTTTATAAAAAATTGGTGGATTATAAAAAACTGAGAAAACTTCTAAATGACGAATCATGGGATTTCGTAATAAACTCAGAGAAGATAGACGACATCACAGACTTATTTATAACAAGACTAAAACATTACATTGAAATCTGCAAAAATAAGGTAAAACATTCATCCAAAAAGCATCCAAAAAAACCATGAATAACAAATTGCTTACTAGGTTTAATTGTAAAGAGAATAAATTATATGTCCAGTTACAAAATAATCCGGAAAATGACAACTTAAAACAGCAATATAAAATATATAAGAATAATTTAAAAACGTTAATAAATAAGAGTAAAAAAGATTATGCAAACAAATTAATAGAAAAAACTAAATCATCACCAAAAAACTTGTGGACCTGTGTAAATGGGATATGCGGGAAAAATGTATCTAGATCTAACATAGATCAAATCAAAACAGAAAATCAAGATACAATAACAGATCGGCAAGAAACATCAAACTCGTTCAATGATTTTTTACCGATGTAGGTGAAAGATATGCGAGTAATATTGTAGTTCCTGATGATTTTCAAGACAATATTCCTCGAGTTAATAAATCTACGTTCTTATTTGAAACGAATGAGGAGGAAATAGTTAAAGTTATAAACACCTTGAAAATAAGAAAATCTCCTGGGCTAAATCAGATAAGGGCAGAAACTTTAAAGGCTGTTTCTGATATAATATCCATGCCATTAAGCCTAGCAATTAATAAATGTTTCGAGCAAGGATATTTTCCATATGAAGCAGTTGATAAAAAAATGCCAGCTCTGGGTATTTTTGTAGATCTCTTCAAAGCGTTTGATACGGTATGCCACAAAACACTATTGAAAAAAATCGAAATGTATGGCATGAAAAACTCATGTTCTTCTGAAAAGTTACTTAACTGATCGACAACAAATAGTTTCTATAAATGGCGTAAATAGTAAAAAAAGAATAGTAACCTATGGTGTTCCCCAGGGTACAGTGCTGGGTCCACTACTATTTATTCTATATATAAATAGTCTACTCAGTTTAAAACTTAAAGGAACCATTATAAGTTTTGCAGATGACACCACTATTTTTTATACATCTGATAACTGGCAAAAATTAAAGGCAAACTCCGAAAATGATTTCAAAATTATTAAGAAATGGTTTCAAATAAACAGACTTACACTGAATACTGGGAAAACTAATTATTTGCCTTTCACGTCTTATTCAAGTAACTTGCCTAGTTTGGGAGATCTTGTTATCGACAATTATACAAAAATACCAGAGGTCGAGTCCGTTAAGTATCTTGGAATTATGGACTTACATATTAACAATATTGTAAATAAATTAAGGGGCTTAATAGGAAAATTTAGAAGTTTGTTTATTATTCACTTGTACAATCTCATATCTCATATGGTATTTTGGGATGGGGTGGTGTACTTGACTGTCACTTGGATAAATTAAACGTTATACAAAAATTGATTTTACGGATAATATATAAAAAGATTCTTACTTTTTCAAGTAAACAACTATATAGTTTAAGTGGAGTTGCAGATACCAGACAAATATACTGCCAAAAACTACTAATTGCTGTTCATCAAAAGAAAATACTGCTTGAGCCTATATCACATACATACCCAACGCGACAAAAAGAACAAATATTTGTAAAAATTCCCAAATGTGACAAAACGATAGGACAAAGAAACTATTTGTACATAGCCCCAAGACTTTGTAATGTTTTGCCACTAGAAATAAAAAGTATAACAAATTTGATAACTTTTAAAAAGAAGATTAAATTGTGGACACAATCGACGCATAATCTCTTTCAGAATTTAGTAAATAATCATTAAATATAAAATAATAATCAAAATAAAATATACATTATACTCTGTTTCAAATAAACACACCACAGGCATGGATTACTTACCCGGATTTGAAACTTCACCCGATTTTGACAAATCACTCGACTTTGACAATTTACTTGATATGGATCATTATATATAAACACAAACATACATAGACTCACACACGCGTAATTAATATACGATATCTTTAATAATAAGTATAGTGTGATAGTTACATATATAAGTATACCTTAAATTGCTACCTCTCACGTACAAACTAATTATAAATAGTTTCTGTGATTTTTTTTTGTTTATTTACAGATCTGTAATAATTAATAGTGTAAAAAAGAAGGAGAATGTAATGTATTTTTTGTAAATAAACAATAATTTATTAATTTATTTATTTATAATTTAAAATTAAAATCTTTGCGTATTAATTCATGTAACAGAACTTTGTGCTAGCTGAACTCGCGCACTGCCTGGCACAGTGTAGAAATAAGGAATGTGTAGATAAGAATAATTAATCTCTAAAATACATGTTGTGGTAATATAACATAACAAACAAAACAAACAAACAAAAGTATGCTTTATTGCCGCAGAAAAATTCTACAATTTTATGGACAAAGCAAAATATACCTAAAAATAAGACATATCAAAACATTAATCGAAAATAATTTCGACAAGTCAGTGCTTTTTTTTTAAAATGTAAATTATCAATTTACCAAATCGTAAAACACACGTTAGAATATAGCATAACATTGCAAACAGCAAATGAATCATGATAACCTTATAAAAGTAAACAAACACACATATACGAGGTGAATAATTTCGATGACATTGAAATCAAAATTGCAACTATGCGACCTTAAACTCTATGTTATTATAGTTATACAAATAATTGTGATGTTAAACAGAAGGTATATTGAACTAGTGCAGAATGTAGTATACAAAAAGAATTAAATTGTTTTTAATCCAATACCTAACAAAAATAATTAAGTTTTAAGTGAAACAGTTCTTTTCCCTATATAATGATTTACAAAATTCTATGCTATGAGTTAGGACATGACTCACAAAAGATTTAAGTAAACAAGCGAGTTTAGTGACAATTTAAAGAGACTTACTCACTGAAAAAAAAAAAAAAAAAAAAAAAAAAAAAAAAAAACATAACACAAACCATCCGAAAGGTAAGGAGTGTGTAGGCTAATTCCAGCAATGGATAAAGTTTGCTTCAGTAAAACATACTTTTACAAGGAATTCTAGAGATCTTAAAATCAAAGGTACAGCCGCAGGGAATCACCAAATCACCCTTATTTTGCACACCTGGTTACAATTGAAGCCTCAATAATATAGCATTCTCTTCGTTCGCCATGTTATCCAGAATCATTCTTTCAGGAATATGATCATTACTTGCTGAGGGGTAAGAAATTAGAACTTTTTTGATATTTTACATACCTGTACTACTGCTTATAGTATATTCACCGAGTTTACATCTTCAAGACATAAAACCCGATTCTAAGAAAGACGCGAACTTGCTACCTAATACGTCAATTTGCTCTTAATTTATTCGGATCAGCCTTTGTAGTGTTGTCCTTTGTTGTTTTGTCATAGAAAATATTCCTAAAGTGCCCATTAACGGAAAAACAGGGACCCATAGGGTTACCCAGCGATTTACTCGCGATTTAGTTTCTTGGTCCTCAAACAAACAGCGTCATGTTTTGGTTGTTTCTTGACACAATAGTGAAGGAGTAATTTCTTCATCTTTAGTATATATATATATATATCCAATTGATACACCACTGTACATAAGCTTGTTGTAGCCAAGAGTAATATCGTGCAGTTCTACTGAGCGGAGGGCGGGGCACCCACAGCGCGACGTATAATTCCAAAACATAAATTTGAAAGTTACCATTGTAAGGGCGAAGTTCGAGACCGGCGATCTCCTCTCCCCTTTTTCCCCGATAAGCCCCAAACATTTCTATATAATATCCGAAACATGTAGGCATTATTTCCTCTTGCCATGCTAATATTTCACCGAAAATATCCAATAACTTCTGTATCAGGGCCGCCATAAATATTAGATCGCTCTAAGGATGAATTCGGATACGCCGGAATGAGACTAGAGAAATTACGTAGGTCTTAAATGTCCAAGACGAATAAATAATTAATATACAGTACGTCTAGAATTTTAGACTCTATAATATATAAGATTAAAAGGAGAAAATTTTAAATAATACAGGGTGAAAAGAATTAAGCCTAACAGAACACTTGAGAACGATTTTTGATCATAGTCGTTACACAGATAAAAATTAAGGTATGTCTACTTCATTAAAATAACAAATAATAAATAAATGCATCTAAAACTTAACAAACCTACAACTAGGGTTACACGACGTATCTTTAGGGATCTTCACTATACAGGGTGTCCGGATTTGGTTGCAAAAGCAGGGTATCTCGCTTATTTTATCCTTTCGGTTATCCTTTAACGTAACGCAAAGGGAAAAATTGCAGTTTTTTACGCTGGATCCAGTGGCGTAGTCATATTTTTCATTTGAGTTGTTATTTTTTAGGTATGACCCAAAGTTGTGTTTTTTTAAATGGGACACCCTGTATATTTGTCCAGAAATTGACTTGTCCTGTTAAAAGCTTCTCAAAAATATATAATAGTATGGGTCTATTTTAATAAATAACAACAAAAATCCTAATTTTTATAATTATCATCCCAAATTTTGCAGTAGGCCATGCAAAACAATGCTGCCTTTTATTTAAAGTCGTTAACAATATGTACATCCTAACAATAAATCAAAATAGTAATAAATTATTATGTAACAAGCCTTTCAGCAAAAATCAACTGTCGTATAAGAACTACAGTAACCAAGGAAATCAAAAGAACTGTTCAAACTGATTTCCATTTTGTTCTATGCATGCTTCGCACAATTTTCGTATTCGTTTTAGGGAATTAAGCAAAATAACGGGATGATTTTGTAAATAGCGAAAATTTTCTCTTATTGCATTTCCTAAATCTTGGACATTATCATAGTGGTCTTTGTAAATTCTATTTTCCAGATATCCCCATAGAAAGAAATCTAAAATCGACAAATCTGGGGACCTAGGGGGCCATCTTATAGGTCCATTTGTTCCGATCCATTGATTGGTAAAATTATTGTCCAGAAATAATTTCGTCATTCCAGAATTGTGTGCAGCAGCACCGTCCTGTTGAAAATAAATTTTGTTAATTTGCGCTAGAGGAACATTGTCAAGTAATTCAGGTATAGCTGCCTCTAAAATTTCTATATAGCGATTAGCTGTTAGATTTCCCTCGAATATATACAATTTTTTATGTATTCCTAATATGAAGCAGGACACATTTAGACCAAACCTGCCCTGCTGTCTTCTGGGAAATATTTGGTGTTGATTTTCCTGGGACCAGAATCTACTATTGTGCCTATTGAGTATACCAGAATTACTTAAATGTGCTTCGTCTAACCATGTAACCTTCCTTTCAAAATCTCTAACCATATCGCATCTTTCTCGAAACCAATTGCAGAAGACTACCCGACGCTCTGCATCCCCTGGCTGTAAGTGCTGCACGAGCCTAAATTTGTATGGGTGGTATTTGTGCTTTTTTAGAATTTCTTGAACTCTAGTTTTTGGAATCCCTATGCTCTTTTCACTGGCCCTACAAGAGTTTGTAGGGTAAGCTTCTGCATTAGCCAAAACCGTAATTTTCTCAGCCTCCCGATTTTCTTTATTATATGTTTTCGTACGAGGTTTGATAAATGATCCGTGATTAAGTAAATTCTTTTTTATCCGATAAAAAGTTGATATATTAGGTTGCCTCCTTTCTGGATATCTAAATAAAAATTAAGCAATAAATTAACTATTTACCTGTTAAAATACATCTCAGAAGCCGCTTCAACATTTTCATTACTTAATATAAAACAAGCTAACATATCGTACTTTTCATATTGTTCGAAAGTTTGGTTTTCTTCCATAATAATACAAATATATTTTTACACAATAAATAAATACAAAAAACTAGCGCTATATTTTATATACGCGTACAAAATTGGGAAATGTTATTTGCTTCCAAGAAAACAAAAGAAATCGTTTTGCATGGCCTACTGCAAAATTTGGGATGATAATTATAAAAATTAGGATTTTTGTTGTTGTTTATTAAAATAGACCCATACTATTATATATATTTTTGAGAAGCTTTTAAAAGGACAAATCAATTTCTGGACAAATATACAGGGTGTCCCATTAAAAAAAACACAACTTTGGGTCATATCTAAAAAATAACAACTAAAATGAAAAATATGACTACGCCACTGGATCCAGCGTAAAAAACTGCATAAGCAGCAATTTTTCCCTTTGCGTTAAGTTAAAGGATAACCGAGATACGAGGGGGGTCCCAAAATGCAAAATTTTCTATTTCGCCCTGTATCTCATAAACGAAGAAGGCTATGAAAATTTTGTTTACGGCTTCATGAATTTCACAAAAAATTAGCTCAGGATCGTGAAAACCGCAAGGTTATATCTTTAAAAATAAGCGAGATACCCTGCTTTTGCAACCAAATCCGGACACCCTGTACGAGATCAAACCAATGAATATGTTTCACAGATATTCTTTACCGCAGGAACAAGGAATTTTATAAATTGATAATTACATCCTTCGGTAACCTTAAACATTGCCCAATTTTTTTGTATTTAACCTCCGTAAGGTTTTTACAGTTTTATCTGTGGTACCCTGTACAAAAGGTTAAACTGCATTGCTTGATGATCCACTATCCAATGCTGGTCGAAGCCTGGGATTATAATACTAGCTAGAAATTTATTTTCTCAGTTTCTTTCGGTATTGAATTTGCATTACATATAAAAGTGCCCTATAGACTAGTAAATAGATAACCAATTATTTCTGAGATAGATGATGATGACAATTAAAATTTAAATATCTATTCGTAGATATCGGTTGTGTCCGATTCGACTACTTTCTGCAGGGACATCTAAAAACTCAAATTTATACTACTACTCCCGATTCATTATGTTCTATAATAAAAACTCTTATTTGTTAGGATAACGCTACTTCAATTCCAACCAGATGCACGAGAATTGATAGTAAGACTGCATTTTCTATCAATCATTGCTAAAAACGATATTTTTTACTGTCCTCTTACGATTATATTACATTTTTCCAGTTCTGCGTTGACAAATATATTTTCGCTGAACGCTCAATACGTACTCGAAAATTGCGTCAGCAAATTTATTCGCGAAAATACTTGAAAACCATCCGTTTTCCTTGCCAGATTGGTATTTTATTCCATTTTCCGTGTCACAGAGATAAACAAGCGACTGTTGATATTACCGATGCAGTCTCGCTTGTGTCGCGTTGTCGTATATTTCATCGCAAAATGTTTTCATATTGTGAGAGCTAGCGTTTAAAAACGAGACGGGGAATTTTAAGGAACGAACAGTTGGAAAAAGTGCTAAAAAATTAATCATATTGTTACACCTTTCTGCAAGCATATTGTTTTCATAAAACGTTGCACATAAATACATTCGGAGGTGTAAAATAAATAGGTCTGTGTGCTTCAAATAAATAAAATATTAATAGTATCTAAAATTAGTTTATTAAAGCAAAGGTGGATATTAAGGGCTTTAAAACATGCGCGATTTTTGAGCACGACCGCTCAGCCAGAGTGCTCAAAATAAAGCAATAATATCCACCAATACCTTACTGATGTGACATCAGTATACTTTTCGTTGTCATGGAAATGAGAAAAATGTTACATAGGTATCACATTGTATTTTGCTTAAAAATGAGTTCTACCCTTGATTATTTAAATAGTAAAGCAGTTGATACTGCCAAAATAGAAACACGCATATAAAAAAGAATACAAGCAGTGGCGGCTCTTCCATAGGGTCATATTTCAGAAAATAAATTATTCGTTTGACCGTCCCTCCTAATAGTTGTAATAAAATGCGCACCTTGGGAAAAGTTTAATACGCTACTACTCCTTAGGCATAATAAAATACGCTATACTAAGCTAGGTTGGCAGTCCGAGTTACCCCGATTGCCTTAAAGTTTGACGAAAGTACCCGAAGATTTCACAGCTACCGAGCGGCAGCCGAACGCGATAGCAAATGGAATATGAAATTGCGATGTGGGTCATCAGCCGGTCTCTTCTCATAATTCGATCGATCGGTCGCGACATCACGTCGGCATGCGGCAGTTCTATTTTTCAGAGGTCGCGAAGTCGATATTCTAACTCGATATTGTTTCGAACATTTTTAATCCATTGATTTATATACTGTTTTTTGTAATATATATTTTTTTATTTTTATGATCCATGTGTGAGTTGTGAATGTAGAGGGAATAAAGTCTCGGTAGTGCAAAAAATTAAACAACTAAAGAGTGCTCACGAATTTAATTTTGCGAAAATAACCGAATTTAAGGTAAGTGGTCGCAATTTGCCAGAACTTAGTATACGACAAACTAGTAAAGACAAAAATAAAGAGGTTCATCGAATCTTTCGCAGAAGTATGTACGATTTAGCTAACTGGATATGTGGTTGTGAACTCATTTTACTGTTGTTTGTTTGTTGTTTTCTAAGGACTCGTTATGGTGCAAAACCGGTGTTAAAGACTTAAAACACTTAAAAGAAAAGACAAAAAAGCATTTCTGCATATCACATGAAATGTTCGGTGAACTATGCTACGGTCGGAAGTGTTGATATTTCCACTCAGCTAGACTCAGCTTATAGAAAATCCCTTAGAGATTTTAATAAAAATGTATCCAAAAATCGTTATTTTAAACAAAATTATATATTGTGTAAAATTTTGTGGGGCATTCGAGCTGGCACTACTAAGCCATGATGAAACGGCTTTGTCTGAAAATACAGGGGTTTTTCGAGAACTTATACATTTTGTTGAGGACTGTCTTTAAAGGAACATCTAAATCCATTCAAAATGACCTATTTGATTCTATGCTGGCTGTGGCTCAGGAACAAATTAAGCAAGATATTCAGTCAGCTAAATATATTGCTAAGCATCTTTTCGGAGAGCTGTAGGTTGCAGGTTCTCGGGTACACCTTTCGAAATTAAAATGGGCGCCACCTAATTGACTGTGACTCAATTAGGAAAAAAACACCAAGTTTATCTTTTTAAATAACATAATAGTAAGCTAAAAATTGTACCAAATCAATTGTTATTTCGGTACTTTTGTATATTAAAATATCGTCCCCATGTTTCGTATCACGTTTTATTAACTTAATATTAAATTTTTGTTTTAATACCTACTTCAAAATAAGTTAACTACAAGAAAAAATTTGACTAAACAAAAATCTATTAAGCCAAAACAAATTAGTAAATGCAAAAGGTACTCAGATTCTAAATCTAAAGCTTCACTAGTATTTTTTATAAGTGGTTCAACTTCAATGTCAATTATAATGTGTTCTCTTTCATACCAGTTCTTAATTAGTCTCACACAGGGTACAACGTCGAAAAATTGCTTGTCTTAATTGGAGATAATACCTCAAATATCTAAAGGGCGTTCTACATATTAAAGGAATGTTGTCCACATAAAATTCCATTAAGGTACATGGCGCATACTTTGCATTTGTTATGTGGGGATATTTTAAAATTTCATTAAATTTATGAACCAAGTGACAAACATATTCAAATCAATAAGAAATTCACAGGTACATTGTTCCATTCTAGAGGATATTAAAAAAGAGAAAGACTGTAATATATCTCTTAAACTGTCATGATATAAAACCAGATGGGATGGTGTTCAAAAAGGATGAAGCTGAAATATTGGGGAAATCAGCAAAACAACCTCTTCTAGACGATGATGTGTTTTGGACAAGAGTTACCAATTTACATTATTTGTTAAAACCTATTTGCCAATGGACTGTGCGATTAGAAACGATGAACCAATCATACACAAAGCTTATAAAGCATTTGCAGATATAGGTCACGATCATTGCTTACAAAAGCAGAGGATAGCAAAGTCGTAAATTCATTTAATGAAAAAAAGAAAAAAGCCATAGGCACCCTTCACTATACGGCAGACATCCTCAATCCAGCTTCTCAAAGTCACCGGTTGACAGAGGAAGAATTATCGATGGGACCGAGTTAATTGATTCTGTACAGATCCAAAAGGTCCGGAATGTGGGCTTAAGTTTACCTGTGGAAAAGTATTTTTAAATTATCTCTGATGGAAAGCTATGTGCAGTGCCTCCCAGTTATACAACGTAGCAACTATATCGTCAGCTGCAATTTCATCTGCAGCTACTGGATGTTCGTTAAGCTGTTTCAGCTGGATTCACTCAAAAAGACAAAATAAACGAACTAGCAATCAGGCAGGAAAGTTAACGTACATCTGACAACTGGAAACTATTCAAAAACAACCAAACAAAACAATCTAAGCAAGAGCAGTGTTCATCATCGTGAGGGCCAAAACAAAATTAAACTCACTGCCTTGAGTGAACCAGCAGAAACTGTTTCAATTTTAGGATTAGAAACGCCAGATAGTGAAGATGAAGAAATTGATAATTTATTTGAATTCAAGCATAATTCGACTGAAAGTGAAGCTGAAAATAAAGAGAATGACAACACGGAATAACATTTTTGATTTATTCTTTTACGTAACGGGTTTATGCAATAACTGCAACTTATTTTCACGTTTATTATGTTGTTTGTTGTGTGCGTGTTATGTTGATTTACTTTATTTTTAGAGCTGGATCCAGAGTTTCAGCTATTTTTCTTCTTTTTTACCTATTTTGGGTAGGTGGTAGGTGTAATATCTCGCATACCACACCTCATAATTATACTTATAAACTTTTTAGGGCTTCGGTTTAGTTAATGATCTCATTACTCAATATCAAAGACAGTTAACGAAAACTAAAGTTTTATTATTTCTATTAGCTTGACTTGTTTTTTTCATCTTTGAAATAAATAAAGCTGTTGACATTCAAAAAGTTGTTCTATAGCCAAATTTACACATTACTATATGACTCTACTCAGATATAGGGTTTTCCACTTAAAACAGAAAATTCCCAATCAATAACTCCATTTATGGTATTCACAAAACCTTTAAAATATTTAAAATATAAGTGCAGAGCTCTCCAGAAAAAAAACTGCAATGGAACTGATTCTGTATAATATTCGTGAACGTTTACATATTCATTGAGCTTAACAAGACAGCAGGGAATGTGAAAACGTATTTTTAATTTCCTACATATTCTAGAAACATTTTATGATTTTAGTTTATTAAACGGAGATAAAATGTCAAATGTTGGACTAAAAGATGTGTTACGTTGTATAAAATACAAAATACTTTTTAAAATAATAGAAAGTTGCGTTCGATGCAGAAATGAATTTTATAAACCTTGGCTCATATATAGACGCGACTTTAAATATGGAAATCCAAAGTAGTTTTGAATCATACTGTTATAACTCGTGTCACATACATAGCATTGGATATCTAAATTGTATATATGAGGTACAAAAATGGAGTATATAACATTTAGGGATTATGGTACACTTTTCTAGTACCACAATTAGGAAAGCTTGCTTCTTAACAAATGGCCGCGAAGCGTTTGTTACTATGGCTCTCACACTCAGGAATGAAAACCTGGTGTTCATTTCAGAAAACCGTGTTTTTCGACCTTTCGGCAGGCATATCTCGGAAACTATTAGAGATAGGACATTGAATTTGATATGTATTTTTAGAGGGGACGTGGATCTCGAGATTTGTTTGGAACATTTCTCTGTACCACCTTTGGTACCCAAGATATGGCACCGTAAAGTTGACCAAAAAAGTCAACTCCGTTGTAACACGGTTGAAGTTGCAATGTTAATTTTTTTAAACGAAACTTTCTAGAACGTTCTTTCGGTCTTACAGAACTCTATTGTTTTTGGTTGGGTTTCAATTTCGTTTGAAGATTTTACGAATTTTTTTCGTTCGAAAAAAGGGTGCTTTTAGTAATTAGAAGTAATTTTAGAAATGCTTGTTAATAGACTTATGCCTCTATAATTTGAATAATCATTAGAATCCCCCTTTTTATAAAGTGGAATGACAGTTGCAAACTTCAATTGCTCAGGAAATGTTGCATACTGCGCTGAGAGATTTATCAAGTACGTTAAAACATCACACAAAGCAAAACCACACTTTTTCAACAAATTATTGGATATGCAATCATCTCCTCTAGCATTTGAGTTCTTAAGGTTTACAATAAATGATAAAACATCTTGTTTACAACTGGGAGAAAGAAAAAATGTATTTACACAAGGCGGTACGCAGTTATCAAGAAATGTCCTGTCGATATTATTATTACTAAGAGGTACATTAGTTAATTGATAATTAAAATTACTTGCAACTAGATTATCCGGAACTATTTCGCCGTTTTCAATTATTTTCAGTGTCGTATAAAAATTGTTTTTATTTTGTAACGTTTTTATAATTTGCCACATTGCCTTTGATTTATTGCTTGAGTTTTGAATCATTTTATCATTTTGTTGTGTAAAAAAGAGTTTAAGTTTTTCTCTATAAATACTGTTAATATGTTTGCTAATATACTTGTACCTTATATCTTTTTTTGATAGGTCAGTGAACAAAGTAATCTTATCTTTTAGGCGAACTAGCTCCGGCGATAGAGCTACCTTTGACTTTTGAATGAAATGACAATTCATAATAATAAAATAATTGCCTGGCAAAGACTTCAAAAGCAAGATTGGGACACTCACGAGAATAAACTTCATTCCACTCCTCTCTGTGTTACATTTTTAAAAAGTGAGATCAGTTCTGACCACATCTATTTTCAAAAGCTGAAAAGATCTGACAAGCCCAGATTAACAACAGATGCTGAAAACTGTGTGTTTGAACTTATTAAAAAATTATATGCATGTGCTTGAATAAGTGGGTTCCCTAATAGTATGTTTAAGATTAAAATCTTGTTAGATAAACATTGAATGTTTTGAAAATAACAGAATTTGATGCTTTTTGCTTGGGCAATTCATTATTTAAAAGCATTTCTTCAATAAATGTATTACTCAAAGTTCCTGTAGTCCCCACTGGGACAGACGGGGATATAAAAAATTACTATCAGAGGATGGTTTATCTTTTTCGATGATTTTTCTCCACCGTGCACACATTACTTACCACATCAATCACATTATTAATCAGTTCTTTTACCTCAGTATCTACTTTACTACATTGGCTCGATTTACAAAGATTTATCCTATTTATACTATTATTTAAATTACAGACCGGCAAATTCTGTGTTGTAACTGATTTTAAAACAATGTTTAGATTATTCGTTTTGGTATTAACGTAATTAGCCAATATTTCGCACATTTTAAATTTAGTAAAACGATACATTCTATTATACTTAAGATTATATATGATTCTTATAGACCTGTCAGATCTCAACCTATTACTAATACATATATTAAACAATTGTAGAAAATTATTGTAGATACTATAATGTCTCTTTACGTCACATTTTATAGACACGATTAAGTTTGTATATTTTCCAACTGCTAAAATTGATTCCATTATCCTTGTATTTATATGGTATGCACAGTTTAGATCTAATAATAAAATAACACAGTCATTTTGATCAAAACTAGAGCTCAAGTTGTAAGCAGAATGAGCCAAATCACTTAGTTTTGCTCCATGTTTAACCCACCCTTCGATTATGCATTCTTCCTCGGTTAGCTGATGTTTTCTCAGTACATGAGCACAGCCCAATGCCGAACGGTCGCCTATTAGCAGCACTCTGCGTTTTCTTATGTTAACTGTGTGACTTACCAGAGAATTAGATGATGATACATTCGCTATTTCAGATGTCTTACTCCGTAAATTTTTAACATTTATCACTGGGACTGGAGAAGGAGCTCTCGATTCACTTGTCCCTAATTGTGCCATCGGTGCTATTTCCAATGTTTGTTTGTCGATGCATTCGTCTGTTTGCACCTCAGAGTCTATCACCATCTGGAGTTTCGTTTGTGTTTCTGCGGAAACAGTTTCTTTGTCATTACGTAACTGGTCTAGATGTATTTTGTTCATGTTTTCAATAAAACTTAAATTTTGAATTTCGTCCTTTTTGTGTTTTAGGTCCCTTAATAAAAAGTCGACCTTTTCTTGTTTTTCTCATTTTCATGCTCCAAGAGTTCAATCTTAGAGTCTCTGTCAGCCAATTTATTTTGTAACGATAAAATTATATTTTCTTGTGTATCTTTGTTCTCGTTACATTCAGCTTCATCACAGGAAATACTAGTATAGCTTATGTTACACGAATTTTTTTCTACATGTTTAGTAACTAAAGGACTTTTTCTGGATGTTGACCTTAAAAGTCTTCGTAAATTTGTACTTGGTTTACCCATGCTCAAAACATCCAACTTGTTAAGAGATTGGACAAAAAATTAATTTCAACAAGCTACAATAAATTTTTAAATGTCCTTGGTATAGATATATTTATGCATGTCAAGCGAGCACTGATCCTTTGAGTAAAGAACTATTTATTCCAATTTATTATAATACTGCACTTTTTATTCTTTACTTTGAACCATGCTGCCACAATCGTTTATTTCCAAAGTTTTCAAGACCCCTTTTTTGTCGTTAATGCTGATAAGCAAAACAATACTACCATAAACAGAGTTTCTTTACTATAGAAATTGGAAAGATTTGGAGGATAGTTTTTCACGTTTTACGGGGATAATTGAATGCGTACAGATTTGAAAATAACTCAGTTACATTGGCACAATTTTCACGAACAGATACACATAAAACAGTACATAGATTTAAACTATTACGACACGAAAAGAACAAATTACTTCGGAGCACTTAAACGCGTGCATACTAGTTGTGTTTGTATATAGGTAATTGTGAAGACAGTGTAAAATGATCTAATTTAAAGCAAGTTAAATGCATGCAATATATATATATATATATATATATATATATATATATATATAAGGATAAAACATTACAATATAACAAAAATAGCTATCGCTTTTTAGCATAATAGACATAAAAATGCGACTTTTCCAAGAACCATATAAAATACAAAGTATTCCATATAAAAAAGACTTCATTCATGACGTCTTTTCTTTCTTTCTTTTCTTCGTCAAATCTTTTGTTTTTGGTTGAAATATTTTTTTATTTCACAAACAAACAGAGTGAATTGCTATTTTGGACTTTTTTTAAATACCGGACAGGTCCAAAATAAGCCCCCGATCAGACCTCGTAGGAACGCCTTGTACAATTGCCAAAACTGTTTTTCAAACTGTCGTATTCCGAGGCGTTTTGTTAAAGTTTTGAGCGTCATTTTATTGTATTCCTCATTCAAATTTTGTCGATAGCGCAGAAAAATCGTGTAAGGAATCAATTATATATGACAGTTTAATTTAAAAATTAATACATTTAAGAAACAAGGACGTCCATGTATAGTTCAAAGTTTGCTATATTTCTTAAAATTCTGAAATCGTAAATTAAGTTGAGAAATTCGAGTGGAACTTGAAACGTTCTCGACATCTGTTATAGAAAGCTCCACTCGAATCTACAGAGCCGTTAGCTACAACGTATAAACTCGTAACGATTAAGATCTTAACGGTAAAGTTTGCTGTGTTAAATACTCGCAACGATGCATGTACTTACGGGCAGATCCTTTCCAAATCGGCTTTAGTGGAGACCAGGGTAAGTCCAGAATCCAATACTGAAAGGGGCTTGGCACAACGCATTAACTCGTCGGCAGTGCACTGGGCATATCCAGCACGTACTTTGGTGGTGATTACTGAAACAAAACAAGATACTTAGCACATGTTATATTGGACGATATAGGGTTGAAATAAGGAAATTTTGATACATTTTTAGGCCAGGCAATATAGAAAATTTTCGACAGGTAACACAGTATAAAAATATTTAAAATCATTACGAATGTTGTATGTAGTTTAAACTGTTCCTTCTAAGAAAAATGTTAAAATAAACAAATTATTAGATTTATATTGCTGAGTATAAAAACGTTTTCATTCAAAAATTGTAATAATATATATACGGGGTGTCCCAATAGTGCGTTCTCGGTTGATATCTTGATAACGGATAGCGATATAAAAAAAGTTCAAATACAAAAGTTGTAGAACAATACAGGCTACATAACCTAAAATTATTTTCATTTATACAGGGCGTCTCAAAACTCTGTAGCGAAGCAAAGTTGTTTTTTCTTATGGGACACCCTGTATATTTTTGCATATTTAGATTCTGCTCGTGATTCTACACATTTTTTGTATAACATGTCCTATGTCTAAATCTGATAGGTTTTCTAATATCGGCCATTTTGTAAAAAATTATGAATTGCAGTGCCTTTTTTCAAACGACGTGGGCCGTTGACTTTTTGATATAGGATTATGATTTTTGGCAGGAACATTAACAAAAGTATGGGTTGACTTTCAACGTGAACAAAATTTGTCGGCGATGTACAGGGGATCCTAGATAAGTAGGAGAAATTAATAATATTAAAAACATCATATCTTCATTTTTTTAAATGGAATGTATAGTATTTTAATATTTTAGACTATTCGTGATCCAAAACCCTATCTTTCGTTATAAATATGTCGTATACCTATTTGTCATAGTTTCGGAGATTTTCACATTTTTGTATTTATTATTTGGTTTTCAATGGCAATCGCCTTAGAATTTGCTTTATTATCGAATTTTCTAATTATAATACACTACAAGTGACGCAAAACTAAAAATTCAGCTCATAATATTGTGCTAAGAATCGCGACCTAAAGACTTAGAACAGATATTTTACCAACTATTCTTAAATATTTACTATTTTGGCTATTATAAAAGCGTAGGTATTGTCAACATTTAGTTAGAACTTAATGTACGAAGACGCCTTAGACAATCCTAAAGTAAAAACAAATGAAAACGGGGAAAATGTTGTCATGGCGAAAAGTCAAACTCTTGTATTTGTGTAGTAACGGTGTTCAAATTGATTCAAAATGAATTTTTCTAGAGAAGAATTGATTAACATGATTTATGTTTTGGGCGCAAGTGATCAAAATTGTTTTTTAGCAAGTAGAGTTTATGCGCAACGGTTTAGCAATGCAAGAAAACATAAATTTCACCCATACCATATTCAACTGGTACAAGAGCTGGATCAAGGCGATTTCAACCGAAGACTTGAATTTTGTACTTGGGCATTAGCAAAAAATAGAGAAGAACATGATTTTTTCAATAACATTTTATGTACTGACGAAGCGACATTTCATAAAAATGGATACGTCAACCGACATAATTTCCACTATTATAGTTCTGAAAACCCCAGATTCATTATCCCCTTGGATCACCAGCATAGATGGTCTTTTAATGTATGGGCTGGTATAATCGGTAACCGTATCATTGGACCTTATTTTTTCGAAAATAGAGTTAATGGAGACACTTTCCTAAATTTACTGCAAAACAGTTTGCAGGAGTGGATTGACGAATTACCTTTGAATCTAGTGAGGCGGATGTGGTTCCAACTAGATGGCGCTCCGGCACATTTTAATAGGCAGGTGAGGCAATTTTTAGACGCGAATTTTGAAAATAAATGGATCGGTAGGGGAGGTCCAGTATCATGGCAGGCAAGGTCTCCGGACCTAACAAAACTAGATTTTTTCTTGTGAGCTTTTGTTAAAGAGCGAGTTTACCAAACGCCACCCACTACCATAGAGAATATGAAAATGAGAATTAGAAATGCATGTACCGGGTCTTTCCTCATATATGGAACCCCCCCCCCCCCTAGAAGAGTTATTTTAAGAGATACAAAAAAATATCAAATACAAAAGTTTTAGGGATTTCCTTGAAATTTTTGAATCTAATGTCAAAAAATTTTTTTTTCATCCGTAAATGTCAAATTTTGACAGATGGTCATTTTTTTCTTATGGAACACCCTGTATACGAATTGACAGTTAAAAAGAGCGAAATTTTCTGATTTTATATATATATATATATATATATATATATATATATATATATATATATATATATATATATGTTTAATATGTTTAAATAAGGCGTTATTGAAATATCGGGCTCTAAACATCAAAATAATAACACATTCAAAATATCATGGTAGGCGCTGCATTGTGAATATTTGACATTTATTAAAAAGCAATTGAATCAGACGCCATTGTTATTTACTGTTACTTGGCTTTTAATTGTCAAAAAATGCCGTACAGCGAGGAAGAAAAGTGCGATATAATTCGTTTATATTATAAAAATAATAATAATGCCAATGCCGCAAGGGCGGAATATCATCGCACATTTCCTTTACGCCCCACTCCAGCAAAGAATACTTTTAAAAACGTGGAACAAGCATTGCGCACAAGAAAGACTTTAGTAAGAAAACGTCGGACAGTTCTGGCCAATCAAGACGAAGAACTAAACGTTTTATTATATTTCGAAGGTTAGATCTTTTTCTTTCTCAAATTTCATATCAAAAAAAAATTATTTCTTTCTAGAAAACCCTAATAATTCAATTTCTTCGGTCGGTCTGCCAAAAAAATTTACTCAACTTTAAAAAAGTATAAGTATTATGCTTATAGAACATTGCCTGTTCAATATTTAAGTGAAGAGTAAAAAAATAAAAGAGTGGCATTTTGTTAAGAGATGCTAGTGTTGAAGGGAGAAGATAGAAATTTTTTTAAGAAAGTTCTGTGGTCCGATCAGTGCACTTTTACAACGGCAGGGGTATATAACCGCAAAAATGTTAGGTATTGGGCTACAACTAACCCCCGAATAACCAGGGAAATTAAATTTCAAGGACGGCAGTCCCTTCATGTATGGTGTGGTATTTTAAGTGATCAAATTATTGGCCCTATTTTTTAAGATGAAAACCTGTCCGGGCAAAAATATTTGGAGATGCTCACCAACGAAATTGAAGAGAGGCTGGACGATCTACCCCTAAGGCAGTATAATCAAATAGTGTGGCATCAAGATGGCGCCCCACCACATGATGTATTGCCAGTTATAAGATTTTTAAATCAAAAATATAATTTATGGATTGGACGTACTGGGCCAATTCGTTGGCCACTGAACAGCCCAGACCTGACGCCTCTGGATTCGTTTCTGTGGGGTTACCTTTAAAACAAGGTTTATGAGCGGGGAAATGAAAACGTCGAGATGCTCCGCAGAAAAATCATCGCCGCTATAAATGGTCTCAATTTTAATAATATACAGTTTATCGTTAATACTATACAAAAAATTGAACAAGACTATACAAATTGCATTAATAATAATGGAGGTCATGTTGAGAACCGCAATTCATAATTTTTTACAAAATGGCGGATATTAGAAAAACCATCAGATTGAGAGTCCTCTTATTATAAACGCATTTTTCCTGAAATGATACATATAAATCTCCAACACCCAGTCATAAACAAAAACAGTGACACCCAGAATCTCAGCTCCATATACAGTTATATCAACATTACAAAAAAACAAATTTCAGTGTCTGGATGCTCCCGCCCCCGATGAGTAATTTATAAATGTCCATATTATATATATATAATATATACCATTGTAACTAATATTATTTCATAAATGATTCCCTATTTTAGCTTTATACTGCTATTGTTTGGTCAATTGATTATTTTTACACACACACTTTTACAGGACATAAATTAGATCGAATTAGGTTGAGCATTGTATACACACCACTGTAAGATAGGCAACCCGTCATCCTTCTGTGTTGTGCCTTCCAACTTACCAATTTAGTATACTCTCTCTATTTCTTTTTTCTTGCTAAAAATAATATTGTATCTCTCTCACTCACGTCCCCTCTACTTTCGCGTTTAAAATTCCTCTAAAAAACTTGTTTCAGTTAACAAAATTAAGTCCCATGATGGACATGTTTTTAAAAGTTTTTAATTCCTTTTTCGCTATTAACCTTTCAATTTTCAAGTTTTTTAAATAAACAGAGTTACGATTTGGTGTAACTAAATGTGTGTCTTCTTCAGAGTATGTTTTTGTTTTAATAGCAAACCCACATTGGTGAGTTTAAACGTATTATACTTACTAGTTAGTTTCTAACTTGTATATATATATATATATATATATATATATATATATATATATATATATATATATATATATATATATATATATATATATATATATATATATATATATATATATATATATATATATATATATATATATATATATATATATATATATATATATATATATATATATATATATATATATATATATATATATATGGGACCTTAGGGTTACGTTAACAATGAAAACAAAATTTCTCACTTTAAGTCAACGTTTCGCTTATTGTGTTGAGCTTTATCAAGATTTAATTTAGTCTCCTGATTCCTTCGAGAAGCAATTTGCTTGGTGGAATGTTATTGTGGTGAAATTATGGGACTTTACCTAAGAAAATAAGGGCACAGATATAAATATATGGTTAAAGAAAAATTGTAATTTAATAATATTATTCTACGGGCTAAGCATAACACTTAGCGCCACCTATTGGGGCTCCGGAGAATTCTGGCTGTAACCCATATGATTTAGGCGAAAACATGTAACATGCATAGGTAAAACTCAAAACAAATAAAAAGGTGCTTTCACACACCTTTATTCAGATTTCTTGGCCGTAAAAGGATGTGTGTCACATCGGTCCCGTAAAGTCCCAGAAATCGATCGCAGGAGGAGTATCCTTCGACATAATCGAAAACAGTTTAAATATACTTGCTTTCGTATTCTTTGACCCTTTATCAATAATATATTTTTCTAGGTTTAAGGTCATATTAAACAACAACGTTTCGATCATAGTTTTGGTCTTTTTCAAACCTAACAGATTTTTAAGCACAATTTCAATATAACAAATAAAAGTACTTAAAATTTAAGAACTTCTATGGTAAGTCTTTGAACGAAATATTACTAAGGCATCAAATATATGTTTTAAAAGATACCTTCTTACTTGTTGTTTAATATAATGACCTTAAACCAAGAAAATTAGGATATATATATATATATATATATATATATATATATATATATATATATATATATATATATATATATATATATATATGTGTTGATTTTTACTCCTTCACGGATGGAAAAATACAATGTGTTTTCATTCCGGGTGTACATCCGTTCACTACTGTCGTTCTGAAAAGAACAATTTTGCTGACGTTTCGCCAAAATCACATTTGGCATTTTCGAAGCTTTCTTTCTTGCGTCCGAATAGAGACTGAAGTGTTGGTGACTGCGACGCTTCCTTTTATAGACCCACTCGGGGCCGAAGGTTATATCTGCGCAGGCGTTGGTCGTTATTTATGTTTTCCGGATGGTGCTGTTGTTGCGCTAATTGCGCTTGAGTTTTTGCGATTTTAGATTTGTCGATTATTTTCTTCCATACTGTTGGTAGTTTTAATTATTCGTCCATTTTATTCAAATCACCTTGTTTTTCAATTTCTATGGCTTCTCGGATTATTCTGGTCTTATAATGTTCTATATTGGCAATCTCCCTACACCCATCGAAATTTATTTTATCGCCGGTTTCCTGATGATGTAGGAATAAAGCTGAGGTTGTTTGTCTATTTCTGATGCTGAGTTTATGCTCTTCCACTCTTGCTGCTGTACACTCCGTGGTTCTCCAATTTGATTTTATCTTTTGGGTTTCCGAGTAGTTTATCTATAGTTGTTTGTGGCTTGTGTATTGTTTGTATGTTGTGTTTCCTCAGAAATCTTCCGATTCTGTCTGTTGTGCCTTTTACATATGGTAAGACTATTCGTTGCTTTCCCGGTTCATATTTTTTGTTGTTCGTTGTTCGGGAAACCTGTGCATTAATAGCTTTCTCTATGGTGCGATTTGTGTAGCCATTTTTCTTTAAAGCACTAGATATTACCTTAAGTTTGTTTTGTCTCGTCTGTGTTTCAGTTAGTCGCACGGATCTAGATATTAGAGTATTTGCCACAGCTTGAATTTGTGCTGGGTGATGATGTGATTTTGCATTTAAATATCTGTCTGTATGTGTTGGTTTTCTATACACGATGTATTCGAAGTGTCCGTTATGCAGTTTTGTGACCAAAACATCTAAAAATGGTATTTGTTGTTTTCCTCTAACTCTAGAGTAAATTGTATTCTGGGGTGGATTGAATTTACGTGAGTCAGAAATTTTTCGAGCTCTGTATGACCATGTTGCCATATAATAAATATGTCATCCACATAACGAATCCATAATTTGGGTTTTAAACTTGCTTTCTCAAGAGCTTCTTTCTCGAAGTATATCTCTCTTGAAAAAGCAAGTTTAATAATAAATTGAAAAACAAGGTGATTTGAATAAAAGGGACGAATCATTAAAACTACCAACAGTATGGAAGACAATAATCGACAAATCTAAAATCGCAAAAACTCAAGCGCAATTAGCGCAACAACAACAGCACCATCCGGAAAACATAAATAACGACCAACGCCTGCGCAGATATAACCTTCGGCCCCGAGTGGGGGTATGAAAAAAGCGTCGCAGTCACCAACACTTCAGTCTCTATTCGGACCGAGAAAGAAAGCTTCGAAAACACTGTAAAAGGCACAACAGACAGAATCGGAAGATTTCTGAGGAAACACACACACAAACAATACACAAGCCACAAACTAGTATAGGTAAACTACTTGGAAACCCAAAAGATAAAATCAAATTGGAGAACCACGGAGTGTACAGTATTGCCGTGCCAGGACTGTGAAAAGTTCTACGTTAACAGGCGAATATCGGAGCAACACACACAAAGCTTCGAAAACACACCAAATGTGATTTTGGCGACACGTCAGCAAAACTGTTCTTTTCAGAACGACAGTAGTGAACGGATGTACACCCGGAATGAAAACACATTATATATATATATATATATATATATATATATATATATATATATATATATATATATATATATATATATATATATATATATATATATATATAACATCTGAAAAAATATTGAAAGGAGATTTTTTCACGATTAGAATACTTTCCCTTTTACGAGGGAAGCAAAAATTCAAAAACCGCTCCAGTGTTCAATTTTATACAGTGCGATACATAGATAATAACTAAAAAGGCAATCTTACATAGACCAACATTTTGATTGGACCCTGTACACAAATTTTGTTACCACTGATAAATGAAAATATTAAAATTTTGAATTCTTTTTTTAATTATTTTATTTGCTTGATTTATCAAAGTGACATTTATGTCAAAGTCTGATTGTAAATAAACAGTATTAATGAATTTTATTTATTTTGAAATTTCATGTGCTTTGAAGAATTGTTAATGAAAAAAATAATTACTATTTTTAGTTTATTCGAAAATAAATCGAGGAAATAAAAATGTTTTGTGGGAAAACATATTTTGGCGTTTTTTTTATGAATTACATAACAAATTTAGCATCAAAGAGATACACAAAACAAGTATTATTAATTTTAGTTTCATATAATTCATTGGCATTCCGAAGTAGGGTTCACCTATCGATAATTTGTATTTATGTGCCCCTTTCCTTTTGCCTTAGCTAGCTCATGCTGTAAATTATTATATTGACAACTTCGTTTTTCAAATGCAGGGAAAAGAGCTTAAGGGGTCTCTCTTCTGAAGACTTCTTCACTGGATTCACTTGGGCAGCTGCGACCGAAAAGGATTCTACCAACCTTACCCAAAATATTAGAAAGGACATAATCAACTAACGAATTTTTCACAGTAAAGCGAGTAATTTTTGAAAATCAGTCTGTTTTGAAAAAAGGTCACAGCTGTAATAGTACCACCACATAACTGATGACATTCAGGGGACTTGGGATAACGGTAGATTAATGTTGTTGGCTTTGCTAGATTAGCAAGGCTTTTGATGCGCTCAGCCATGATATTATAAGTTCAGTATTGCAGTACGTTGATCTCTTCAACCGAGCCAACAGACTTATTACGTAGTTTTTGATTGGAAGAAGTCAAGTTGTTTGATATAAAGGTAAAACATTTTCTTATAAGTCCGTTACAAGGGGTCTATTTTAGAACAGTTTTTGTTCAACATTTATACATCTTGGTTTCCTGATGCATTGTTGTCTTCTAAGTGTCATTTTCATGCAGACGACATTTCTCTAATTTCCTGTCGAGGAGAGTAGCCAGAAAGGTGACATGAATCAGCCACACATAGATAAGGAAGCATCCATCAGGTAGCAAAAGGATGGACAACTATTCCCAGTCAGAGAAGGATTTATGATGGCAATACAGGACCAAGTTATTAACACACGGAATTACACGAAATTCATCATCAAAGCGACATAACTTCAACAAATAATTAAAATTAAAATCTCGTTTCAAACAGTCCAAAAACCCCCTCGAACTATTTATTGCTTCTGAGTCCCACGTTTCACTATATTCTCAAATAGTTCAATCAGTGATTCACGATTTTCAGATACTGTTAACACAAGTCCTCCATTATAGTTCCACCTAGTAGGAGCTACTTTGGGCAATCGTTTGTAGACAATGGTAACCAAAGCTTCTGTACGTTTTGTTGACTTGGAAAAAAAAGCAGCCATGCTACTTAAAGTAACGAAAAATACTTTACATTTTTTAATGTGATTGATGGACTGGGATAAAACTAAATTTAATTTATGAGCAAAACAATGGACAAACACAGCACTTGGGAAAGTTTCTCGAACTTTAGCTTGCAGACCCCCTAATTGTCCTGCCATCACTGCAGCTCGCATCATAGCTTTGAGCAACTAATTCTTTCTCTCCATTAATTTCTTTAGTAACGTTATATATAAACTACGGTAAATAATGCATCTGCTGTACGATTTTCGGACACATTCTTAAAACCTAAAAATCGCTCTTGAATACTTCCGTCTGTTTTAACGTAGCTTATTAGTATAGATAATTGGCTAAAATTAGTGATATCAGTTGTTTCGTGCAGAACAATAGCAATGAACCGCGCCTCGCCAATCTCCTACTTAATTCTTTTTAGAATAATGGTTGCAATAGCGGAAATTAAATCATTCTGGATTCGATTCGACGTTCCGCGAAAAACGCTAGACCGCTCTAAATGACTTTTTAAGCAATCATCATATTTAGCCATTAAACTAACTGATCTTGAAAAATTCCCCTATTTGAAGAAACCCTTGTTCCCTCATTCACTGTGCTGGCGGTGACTAATTTCCAATTGTTTATTAAGGGCGTGTTGAATTCTGGTTTTGCCGAAGACTTTTTCTTTTATGACGGCCTGCAAATGCGCTTTGCGTATAATGTGTCTTTTTACAGCTTTATGGAAATTGTTTAAATCAGAAAAATCAGTTTTATTCCAGAGACCTTTTTCATTTTCAAAAAGTAAACATGGCCAACAAAATAATTTACTTATATTTTCACACCTTGTTAGTCATTTAAATTGTTCGTATAGTTTTTCCGGATAAAAATGTCTAATACAGTTTTTTATTTTTATGGTTAAATTTTTCTTAGGCGGTTTTGCCCCTGCTTTGGAAATTATTTGAAGCTTATCAGCGAAGTTTAATGGTGAAAATCCCTTTATAATTAAGACACACACCACACATTCACACACACTCTTCTTACTAAATTCTCCAACATTTTCAACGTTATTACCGACAGCCGAAGTTGACGGTATTTGCATATCCACGTCCGTATTATTGTCTTCCATATCGCACCATGCACGACGCGACGTACGTATCACACAACACACGGATAGCCGTTCAAACAAAGAACCTACTCCAACGATAGCTTCCGCCCCCACTTAAAGCACGCGACTGAAATGCAAAAATTGCAAACAGCCGGTGCAAAATTCAATAACCTCTGGCTCGATTCACAGGAAATCAAGCATACTGGACTTGGCTACAGAGAAGCTAGCGGCCCGCATAGGTTCTATTCGATTTCTATTGTGGCTCGGTCGGAGTCAAGGCCGCATTTATTATAGGCTTGATAATTAAGATAATATTTTAGCATTTTTAATATAAACTAAATTAATGGTTTCCTATTTCATAAATTACATTTTAGAAGATGTTTTGTAATTTTTTTTGGGGAAGCACTGCTTCCCTTGCTTCCATGGACTGGACGCCCCTGGTGTGTAACATCATCTAGAAGCTTGCCAATAAATATGGGCTCTTGAACACCTTTGTGCCCTATTATAAATACCAACCAAGTTCAGTGCTTCAAAATAATTCCTTCAAATTATACTACAACCGGGCAATTAACACCGACAGACGGGTGACGAATAATTGGCCTGATGTGTTACTGTTAAATAAGGAAACAAAGACAGATTATTTGGTACATGTCGCTGTACCCAACAATATCAATGTGTTGCAGCAGATGTGGCGAGTGAATAAGATTCTTGTGATACCGATCATCGTATCATAAACTAGTCTAGTTCCAAAAACACTAGAACAGAACATGAAAATCCTAGGACTGCATACTAAGACTTTAATCGACATCCAGAAGGTAATCCAGCTCAGTAGTTGCCACATAGAGAAAATTCTTACAGGACAAACATAGAACTAATAGAAACCAGCCCACTCCTTTTGATGCATGCATCCGGGATGGGCTTGGAAAACCCAACATTTGTTGAGAAATTAATTATCAATTTCGATAATAATAAAAAATAATCATAATTATTATTATAACTAAGTTGAAAAGAAACATAATGTACCTAAACGTTCTTAAACCATAACATTGCAGGAGTTGTTGGTATTGATATTTTTAGTGGCATGAGCATTCCAAATTATCGCGGAAATCCTCTAGAAGAAAAATATTCAAAATGGCGCCATTCAGTAATTTTTTTCAATATGCTTCTAATGGGACCCCCTCGGCACCTCCTTAAATACTTCCTAAAAAATTAATCCAAATTGGTCAACCCGTCAGAAATAACATACATAAATATATAAGTGGGTGAAAAATTAACAGGAACTTTTTCAGCTTTTAGGAAATTTAAGTCGGTACTTAAAATTGCCGACAGATGCCTGTAATCGAAAATTTTATTTTGACTCATAAATCCATATATCGATTCCGAAGCCCATTAAAACGGTCTCTTCTTACTGATTGTAAATATCATAGGTTTGATAATTTTGTCTTTTAAGGCAACTAAAAAATAACAAGAATCCTGTCAAAAGAGGCATGTACTCTTGACTCCACTGTATGAATTATTAAATGTTTATGTTACGTTTCTCTAACCTTCTCTAAAACACATTGGATTTTGGATAAAGTCTTCGTCAACGTTACTAAACCTTACTTAGTATACTAACACTACTTACTATAACGAAGATTACAAAATATGATTTACTGTATCTACCTAGAAATAATGTTGAACTGGACTAGACAATATAGATTAAAATACATCAATAATCGGTTTCCCGAAAACTATATACGTATAGATGAGAGTTCTGTGTAGAGCAGCCATGTCAAACATGCTGCCCAGTGAGCATTTTCCTGCGGCCCAAATCAGTTTTGAAAACAGCCAGATAATGCGGCCCGCGAACAAGTTGAAAACCGTTTTTGAAAGCGCGCGCCGCTGCAACAACGATTGGTATAATAAAATGTACAATTGTACATAGTGCCATCTATGTTTAGGAGGATGAACTACATATACTCAACCTAAAACCTAAAGCCAAACGTTATTTGGCTTGTTCCATGAAATTCTATCGCCCAAAAACACAGATGACGCTATAATAATAATAATAATAATAATAATAATAATACATTTATTATTAACCCAAAATACAATAATACAATAAATTTTACAATCATTTTGCACTTATAAAGTAAACATTATTGTTGAGTTAATAAATGCTCCATGATAGACGACAGGCATCAATTCTTCCTCATGGGCAGTTTGTTGAATATTCATACATCACAAGAGCTGAGTTTATAATAAAGAGAACAAAAAAAATATATATATTTCATAACTATTCATTATCTAGCACAAAAACATTTTAATATCGTAACAAGAACAAATACATACTTGTGTGGAAACAAAGCACATTCCCTAAGCAGCAATCACCTACATTGTTCATTGAATAATTTTTGTTTATAATTCTTTTTGAATTTTTGTACAGAGTCAGATACATCGCATATTCCGAGTTCCCTGCAGGTTGCAATATAATAAGAGAAGGACCGCCGAAAAATTGTCTTTCTATAGCGCGGCAGAGCTATTGAATTTCTAAAACGCAGATTCAAATTGTGAATATCTGTTCTATATGATATTCTCTCATGTAGATAGAATGGTCGTTTAAACTTTAATAGTTTAAAGCAGAAACAAGCGAAATGTAATTCCCTTCTCCCTTCCATGTTTAGCCACTGGACACATGCAAGTTTATGAGAAATAGGGTTAGGTCTTTTAATGCCATAAAGTAGTCTGAGGCAGCAATTTTGAGCCTTTTGAATGCGTTTTTTATCAAGCGAATCCAAGCAGGGACCGTACACCCCATCACAAAAATCAAAATGTGATAACACCAAAACTTCGCACAGTTGTTTTTTCGTCTGAAAGTTTAAGTAGTGCCTCTGTGAATAAATGAGCTTTAAAGAGAAATATGCTTTTCTTAGTATGTTGGAAATATGTTGTTTAAAACGAAGATTGTTGTCAATAGTCAGCCCGAGATTTTTGCAGCTGTCGGCAAAATTGATTTGAGAAAATCCCACTCTCAATTTTAAGTCATTTATAATATTTGTTCTAGAATGAGGACTTCCAAAAAGTACAGCACAGGTCTTGTCTAAATTTATTTTTAATAAATGGTCTTCGGATACTTTAAGTATGTTGTTCAGATCTTGATTAATCCTCAAGGCTGCTCCTGTAGGGTCATCACTCTGAAATGACAAATAAAGTTGTGTGTCGTCAGCGTACATATGGTAATCGCAGTGCTCCAAAAAGGAATCAAAACTACAAGTATAAATTGTATATAGGAGTGGACCCAAGATACTTCCCTGTGGAACACCCTGCGACACCACAAGGCTAGAGGACACTTTACCATCAATCTTGACCTGTTGAATTTTATTACTCAAAAAGCTGTGTATGAGATCAGAGGCACACTTCTCAAAGCCAATGTAATGCAAAATTGAAATTAATATTTCATGATTTAGTAGCTCGAAGGCCTTTGAATAATCGAGCAGGACAAGCGCAGTCATCTCATCCTGGTCAATTGAACGAAGAATGTCGTCAGTTACAGAAGTAAGAGCAGTTGTGCAAGAGTAACCCTGTCTAAAGCCAGACTCTTTTTCAGGCAAAATCTGAAACCTTTCCAAATACAATCGTATTTGTTTTTCCAGAACTTTTTCGAGGATCTTTGATAGAATGGGTAAAATACTTATGGATCTTAAATGATTGAAGTCTATGGGTTCATTAACTTTTGGGAGAGGCAGGACACTGGCGTGTTTCCAGCTTTTAGGAAAATAGTTCATCACTATGCACTCGTTAATAATATGGCTAATATATGGGACAATAAGAGGACAGCAGAGTATTATCATTGTTAAATTAAGTTCATCACTTCCAAATGCTTTCGAGTGTATGTTTTTAATTATATAGTAAAGATCAAAGTCAGATATAGGTGAGAATTTAAACGTACTGTGAATTCCTGCTTTCAACTTATCAAAGTAAAAATGTAGAATTTCCTGCTTAGGTTTACTCTTATTAAGATTGGAAGTTACAAAATACCCATTTAATTCCTCAACATTTTTTAGATGGCCAGGTAGATTCCCGATTTTATCAGCAACAATGTTAAGCCTTTTCAACTCTTGCCATTTGTCTTCAGGAGTGCCTCTGTTGAATTTCTGACTCAAATAAGCACTTTTTTCTCGGCGAATAGTAGAAGAAGTGAGATTTCTTAACTGTTTGTAGTATTCGAAATGTGCTTTCTGCATGTATCTGACATTCTCCGTTATCCACGGGGAATAGGGATGCCTACCTCTACCTCGAGATACTTTAGTAGGGGCGTGATAGTTGAAAATACGCAACATATTACCGCTCAAAAATTCTACTTTCTGATCAATATCCGTAATGGCATACACGGTATCCCAAGGAATAGCCCCGAGATCACGCTCAAAACTCTTCAAGTTCATAGCCCTAAAATCTCTATAAGTATAGGTTTTACAATGTTTAGAATTTGAGTAAATAGGAAAGCTACATGAAATGACAAAATGATCAGCAATATTTGCATCAACAACGCTTGTATTATTTGTTTCTAAATTTGAGAAAATAATATCGATTAAAGATATACTGTTGTTTGAAATACGTGTAGGCTCCTTAATAATCTGTTTCAAATTGAATGTGTCCAGAAGGCTTTCAAAATTATTAAGCACTTGACAATTTACCGATAAAAAATTTATATTAAAATCGCCCATTCCGATTATGTGATCGTAGTCCGATATAATATCAATTAGTTTATTTTCGAAATTATTTAGAAAATCATTAAAACTGCTATTTGGCGGTCGATATAAGACTCCAAGAACATATTTTTTTTATGTATATTAATTTTGATCCACAATTGCTCAATAAAGACCAAATTATCTGTATCTGAACATTCTGGAAAGAACTCGAGAAATCACAATCCGTATATAAGCCGTGTTCGATTGAGTTCAGTCGTTCAGTGTTTAGTCAGTTATGAGTCAGTTGCGATAGACTTTCGAGTTGAGTTGCGCACTTATTGTTACAACCCTTAACAGTACTTATTATAATTTATTTCGGATACAGTTTTTAACATATCTCTTTCAAAACCAAGTGGAAGTAAGAGGAAACTTGTAGATGAGCATCGTATCTTTCAAGAAAAGTGGGAATTAGAGTTTTTTTGCTGTGAAGTGAAAGAAAAAATTATTTGTTTGATTTGTAATAGTACAGTCGGTGTCCCAAAATTATATAATATAAAACGTCACTGTGATATTCATAAAACTATGTTTGACAAGTATACAGGCATGGTCAGAAACGAAAAGTTAAATAAGTTAAAATCACGGTTGAAAGATCAGCAGCTTATGTTTACACGTCCAAAGCAAGAAAATGAATCTGTCCTTCAAGCGAGCTACGTACTGTCGGAGTTGATCGCGAAACACTCAAAACTATTTGTTGAAGGTGAATTTATAAAAGAGTGCCTTGTAGAGGCCGCGGAAATTGTAAGTCCCGGGAGCGTGAAGGCATTTAAAAATATATCCTTGTCCCGAAATACTGTCCCTGCAAGAGTTACTGAGTTGGCTGCCAATATAAGTGATCAGATAAAAACAAAATCAGACTCTTTCATTGCATTTTCTATTACCTGTGACAAAAGTACGGATGTGTGTGGTGTGGCGCAACTCGCTGTTTTTCTTCGTGCGGTTGATACAGATATCAATGTGTATGAAGAATTACTGGAATTAGTACCATTGCATGATACAACAACGGGGAAGGATATTTTCAATGCTGTTTATGGACTTCTGCAAAAGTACAATTTAGATTTGTCAAAACTGTGTTCCGTTGCAACAGACGGAGTTCCTTCAATGACTGGAGTAAAAAATGGCTTCGTTAAAATATTACAGACAAAGATCAGAGAAACAGGCAGTGACAAACCAGATTTTCATCATATTCATTGTATATTCCACCAAGAAGTTTTATGCCCAAAAGTAATCAAGTTGGAAAGTGTTTTAAAGTCAGTGAAAAAAATTATAAACTTCATAAGGTTACAAGGTCTTAATCAGCGACTGTTTTCTGCATTTTTACGTGATTTAGAAAGTGAGTACACTGGTTTACCATATTATGCAGAGGTGCGATGCCTTTCGTGTTCTGTGATACTCGACCGGTTTTGAAAACTCAAAAAAGAAACAAGCGTTTTCATGGAAAGAAAAGTAGAAGATGTCAGCTTATTATGCGATGTACGTTTTTTACAAGATCGTTCATTTAGGGTAGATATCACAAAACACTTGTCGGACTTAAATACGAAATTGCAAGGACCACGTCAAGTTATTACAGATATGCATGATCATGTGAAAGTCTTCAAGTGTAAGATGATGTTGTGGGAAAAACAGTTAGCAAAGGATAATCTGTTACATTTTCCCACTTGTAAGGCATATCAGGAAAGCACAAGTGTCCCAGTATCACACAAAATATATTCAGAGAAAATGAGAAGCCTTCTGGCAGAATTTGAGAAGCTTTTTCAGGATTTTAAGACCCAAGAAAACAATTTTTCTCTATGTACTTCTTTTCACTATCGATATTGATAAAGTTCCCCCTCACTTGCAAATGGAAGTAATTGAGATTCAGTGTCAGACCCATTTAAAACAAATATTTGATAGCATTGGTACGAATTTTATAAATACTTGCTTGTTCAATACCAAGAAATGAGAAAATTTGCCTGTAAAATCCTGTCAATGTTTAGAAGTACCTATAAGTGTGAACAACTATTTTTCTTTGATGAAAGGAAACAAATCTCCCGCAAGATCGCGATTGACGGACGCACACTTGGACGTAGTTTTGAAAGTTATTTCCGCCGATAAATTCGCGCCACAAATAGACAACGTAATTGAAGAAAAAAGATGTCAAATATCTGGCAAAAGAATTTAATTTTTTGTTTTGTTTGTAGTTTTTTGTAATGTCCTTTTTATTGGAAATTTAATAAACAGACTTGTCCTATAATAGTACTTTTTCTGAAGATTTTCAGTAGTTTGTCTGGCACTGAATTACTCCTATCCTGGCACTGAATTACTCTGTTGACTTCTCTACCTTGTACTATCTTGTACTATATAACATTACAAAGCAAGACTGCAAATTCGCAATTTTAGACCTTACCAGGCCTCCATAGATTAGAATTTAACGATGGTTGATTTAGATGGCCACCATGCTTGCCGGATCTAGTTCTTTCAAATCAGTTTTTTCTTTAAAGATCAATTAAATTTATATTGCGACTATTAGATCTGTAAGAACTAGCCCTCATGGCCTCAAAAATCCATCGAAGTAAATGAGGTTTGTCAAAATCTTTAACCAAACTAACCATTAAACATCCTTATTATCAAATTGACGATTATTCTCATGAGGATTTTTTAATTATTAAACTCAGATGGACCTACATTTTTTCATTTTATTGCTAAAAAAATGTTGGTTCATCTGGGCTTAATAATTAGAAGGATTGATTGATATGTTTTACACACTTTGATGTATTATATATGCTTTCATATAGGAAAAATAATTATTTATATTTTCGAACTAACTGGAAAATGAATCGAGGAAATAAAAAAGCTTTATAGAACATATTATTCCAGCCAATTTTTATGAATACATAACAAATTTAGCATCAGCAAAATATCGCATCAAAGGGATAGATTAAACTGACTATAACAAGTGTTATTATCGAGTTTAGGCCGGTTTAATTAACAGAGTTTTTTTCAAACCAATATTTCTCACTCTATTATGCCACTCCATAATTATTCGAAACTTGATTTTGGGTTGAATTCTGCCAATGCAATTGGAAAGAAGGAACAAATAGAATTAATTAAAATAAAATTTAACCTAACTAAAACAGGAAATGGGCTTCGACTAACTAGGAAATTGTCGTGTCGATAGTATTTTTTTAAATTCGGATGAATTCGTTCAAATGAATCAGAAATAATGTCTGTTACTATTGTGTTAATTAGTTCAGGAAGTGTGGTTGTGGTCACAAATGCTTTATCATGCATAATTTCTAACGATCTGTTTGTTAGATAATATAAAAAGTTAAAAACTGATGCGCTTTGTAAATATCACTTAGTTATTAGTACCTATAGTTTATCTGATATTAATTCGAACATAAAAAAACCACGAAAAATAGCTCTTACCCATCGTTTCAACAGCAAATCAGTGGCGTGCTGTTTCCGAAAAGCTAGGTTTAATTAACAAAATGATTATTTGTGTAAGTGCTGTATGTTCTTTTAGTCCAATATAAAAATTCCCATACAGAAATACTATTCTCTACCATTTATCTCAGAATGTCAGATGGTGAACAACGTTAAATACTTGTGTTTCCAACAAAATGTATTTTTTGTTTCAGCCTTACAGGTTAAACAGTCATATTATGTTTGAAACTATTTTGCACTAGACATTTTGTTAATTTAGACAAAACGCAAATCTCAATTTTTCATAACACACCCTATACGTTGGACTGCAAACGAATTTAAACTAGAATCAGGGACACTGAGTACGCGTAGAGCAAAGAATTTAGACTGGCAAAAGTCTAGCGGGTAGACGGGGAGTCGAGAGGTGTATTTTGACGGCCAACCGGAGTGACCCAACTTATATTTAATTCTGTAAACTTTGACGTAGATACCTAGAAATCCTTGAGGAAGTTATTTCAGAACTAAAATATTCCATTAGCCCAATATAATGCTGTTTATCTACAGCAAGATGGTGCCCAAGTCACAACTCTAGGCTCTTAAGAAAATTTCTTGATAATAACTTTCCTCAAAGATGGATATGTACCAACAGACCTGTTAGAAAGATGGTCTCCGCGATCTCCAGATCTCACAATTTTAGATTTTTTTATACAAAATGAAGTATTTAAAACACGATATGACGGCATAGCAGAACTTCGAGAGCCAATTCATTTAGCATTACGAAATCTGCGATTGAGACCAATGGTTCTTTTTAACGCTATTCAATTACAAAAATGTGCCAATTTTGCATTAGAGAAAATGTTTGTCAATTTAAACACCTTTAAAAATTAGTTTTTTCTTTTTTTTAGTAATGCTATTTTTTGTGTTTGTTATATTGTTACTTTATGCTATAAAACTGTTATTAAAAAACTCTATAGGTATTTTTATATAAGAAGATACCTATATGCAAGGTATCCAGTTCTTCGTTAGCAATATGTAATTTTGAATTGTTTATTATTGTTATTTATGGCCTACTATTAAATTATGCATTTAATTTCAGAAAATTGTCATTTATTTGCGTGTTTCTGAGAAAAAGAGCATACTATTATATATTTTTGAAAGTTATTATAGAAAGTTAATAAGAAACAGTGATAGTTGAGATACGAGGGGTGCCTGAATATGCAACATTTTCAATTTAGCGTTGTATCTTAAAAGCTAAAAAAAATTTACGAATAAGTAGCGCATCGCGAAAACCGCAACTTTCTATCTATAAAAATAACGGAGGTAGCCGGCAAAAGTATCCAAAATGGGACACCCTGTACCGTGTGCTTACAATTTGACACTTCCGAATACAAAAGAACACGACGACGGACAAGTACTGTTAGTTATGGTTCGATTTGACTGATAATTGGTATCTTAAAATCTGGAATAAAAGAATCCAGGTCCGTATTTTGAAAAAATTAAGTCGACAGCGGTAGCCAGAACAGAAAACATCAGAAATTAAATACGAAGACACCATGTTGTACAGCAGAAAACATTCCAAAACTTTAAAATTTAAACTGTGTCTCGAAAATCAATAGGATTTTTGCAACAAGGTAAAAGATCTTGAATGAGTATCAAATCGGCAACTTTTCTCTAATTTAGCCGAACTCGTAACACTTACCGTTTTGGAGATATCAATAGTGGCACACGCTATTTAAGACACCTATATATATATATATATATATATATATATATATATATATATATATATATATATATATCTTTTTTTTTATTTTCTTGGGTTAAGATCCTTATAAAACGAATTTTTTCCTAAGTCATGTTATAAACTGACCTTTCGATCAACTAGTCATCTTCATCAGAATACATTAATTCTCTAAAGAAAATTTTCAGACAATAAAATTTCCAATTTAAAATTTATTAAAAATGTCTTACCTTTTACAACAAAAATTTGAACATTAGACGGTACTTGTAACAGATTTTTAATATCTAGAAAAATAAAACAGTATCACATTCAGCGTTGTATGGCTTATGCGGAAACAAACAAGAAACTAATATGAAAATTTGTATTTATCTGTAACAACAAAGGAACAATTGAAATATATGTTATTAAGAGGCCCAAATCAATTTTATAGATTGTTCTTTTGTTTTAATTTATATGTTATTTAATAATGTTATGGTATATTTTACTGAGTTTGTATCAGTTTTTGCATTGAATGAGTTTTTGACCCTTTGTATTTTTTTCATTTCTTGAATTTTCTCCCTTTATGTTGGTTTTCGATGATTAATATTATTAAAATTAAATGAATGTTACAGGGAATTTCATAAACTATATGAGCTCTTTCATCTTTAGGAATTTGTGATTTTAGTTTACTAAAACTATTATTTAAAAGGTTATAGTCTTTGCGAATAACTGTGATGTTTTTAAACACATTTTGTACTTTTTTCGATATTCTAGATATATATGGAGTTGACATGTATTTGAGGTTTTCTTTATTATCATAGATAAATACATATTTTAATATTAGTTTCTTGTTTGTCTCCGTATAAATCTTGTATCATGAATATGACACTGTTTTATTTTATTTTTCTAAATGTGTTACATGCACCATCTAATTTTCAATTTTTTGTTGTAAAAGTAAAACATTTTTATTGAATTTTAAATTGTAAATGTTCTCTGAAAATTTTCTTTATAGAATTTACGTTCTGATGGAGATCACGACATGATTGCGAAATGTCAATTTATAATAAGACTTATCAAGAAATGCGTAGTTTGTTTTGTAAGGACCCTAACCCAAGAAAATAAAAATCAAATGTATAAACTAGAACGTCCAAGAAAAGTGAAAAAATCGGTAATTAGAGTTTCAATACCTCTATATACCTATTTTTACAATATAAAATTATGCAAAACTTGATTTCAGAATCAATTTTGCCAATAAAATTGGCAGGATTGAATAAATGCCTTGAATTTACTGCTAGTGCACGCCACTGTCAGCTCATGTACTAATCAGCATAGGCGCCGGCTTTAGACAAGAGCGGCATAAAAGACTAAAAGACCGCCTAGAGGGATAATTTTTTTTTGTGCTACGCCCGAAATTTTTTGAGGGTTCCAAAATGTCCATTTATTTCAAATTATACAAATTTGTTTTAGGTAAAATTATTTATTAGTAGGTATTTACATAAAAAATAAAAATTCAGATAACCAACAAATAAAAACTTATTCTAAAAAATAACACTGCTAAACAATAAAAAAATTATAACAAATTCTCAAAAAACAAAAATAGATATGAACCGATATTTCACAGTTTTAGGTCGGTCGGAACTATAAATCTAATGAAAACATATTTTGCCTGTGAGTATTTCGTTGTATAAATATATATGCAATTTCATTTTGATCCATTTCCCTTAACATATCTTTATATGAATTTAAGACAATACCATCATTTAATCTGGCCTGCGTCATGCTTGTCCTTAAAAATGTTTTTAGTTTCCGTAAATTTGAAAAACTTCGTTCAGAAGTACATGGTGTTAAATGGATAGTAAAAAATAATTTTAAAACTTTACAGTATTCAGAAAATAATTCTTTTATATGTATTTTTTGATTTAAATATAAAGCGATTTCTGTTGCTGAATGAAAATTTTGCCCCCCGTTACTATCAAAAAACATTCTTTTATGTAAATGGAGTCTTTCTAAATCAAAATCGCTACTATGATTTTCCTGAATTATATTGTTTTCGTTGTCAATAAAAATTCTTCAATATCTCTTGCTCTTTAAGTATCTATTATTTCGTAATATAAACGTCTCTACATTTCTTCAGGTGAATTTGGATAATCTAGATTTTTTGAACCACCCAATTTGAGGGGAACCATTCTTTTCCTTGGCAAAACAGGTTCATCAATATTAGAATTATCCTTCTCGGAGACTATTTGTTCCCATATGTTTTCGAAATTAGTTCATTGAGTCTCGAGTGTTTTAGCAAGGCAGTCAATTTATTACGTCTGCAATGTTAATGGTAACTTTTTGAATATTGGTATTTAAAACCTCTATATTTTGAAAAATATTTATTAAAAGCGCGCGAAACAGTGCACACTTGACTTTCTTGTTTATAAATAAATAAATAAATAGTCGTTTATTTCCAACAGTCACCCACTTACAGGAAATAAAAAATATATATATTTATGTAACAAAATTATATGATATAAAGTATAAACTAATATTCTATAAGAGCTACAGAAAAGCACAAACATCCTAGTGAACAAAGAAAAAAAGAAAAAAACATAGAAATAAAATCTTATACAATCTTAATAAAACCGCAAACAAAAAATAGAAAAAAAAAATATCAGGTAACCCGCCTCGTGATAACACCTAAAGAGTCAAAAAATATATCGACATTGTCACCACACAGTTCATTAAATGTATGACACATATAATATATTTGGACTCTAGTCAGCATGCTTGTATTGGGACGATTACAATAAAATATACGGGTATTACGAACATTAAATGTCGGAACTAAGAATTTTATCTGATTTAATAAATGTGTACAGTCAATTTCACTGTTTAATAATTTGTATAAGAACGAAAGAGCGATTCTCTTTCTGCGGATCTCTAAAGGCATCATATTAAAGCGCTCCAGTAATACACTCTGACTAGTTCCTCTAGTTGGATAAACACCATCTTCCTTCATTGTTAGATACTTAATAAACCTACGCTCTACAGATTCTAATATACGCATATCACATTGATAAATGGGATGCCACACCATTGCACCATATTCTAATTTTGACCTAACGAAAGAATTAAACAATAATATAAGAGTAGCTTAATTTCTAAAGTCTTTACAGTTCCTAAGTATGAAGCCTAAAGCTTTTGAGGTGGATCTAACAATATTCATTATGTGAGTGCCAAAAGTAAATGCCCGATCAAAGGTAATACCGAGATCTTTTATTTCGCTGCAACGAGAAAGAGTGCTAGATTTAATCTCATAATCATAATGTATGTAAGTTTTCCTGCGAGTATATGAAACAACAAAACATTTAGAGATATTGAGATTTAGTTTATTAATATCACACTACGTATTTATAACGTTCTCGCTCTGCCAGAATTGACAGTGCTCCAAAGAATCAATACTAGGAAATACCTTCAAGTCATCAGCAAAGAACAGTTTTGAACCATTTAGTTTGTATGCTAGGTCATTGATGAAAAGCAAGAAAAGCAAGGGCCCCAAGTTAGAGCCTTGAGGAACTCCGGACGATACAAAATATTTAGGTCCATAAGGTCCAACTTTAACAATAGAACACCATGGTCTATCTGATCGAAAGCCTTCTGGAAGTCCATATAAGCAACATCAACTTGACCAGTGTTATCAAGTGAAGAGCAAATATATTGAGACAAACAAGTCAGATTCGTGTCACACGATCTTTTGTCCATGAATCCATGCTGATCAGGAGAGATTATAGACCTGGCCTGACTGAAAATCTGTTTATATATACAAATTTCAAAAAGCTTAGAAATGTTACAAAGAATTGAAATGGGTCTATAATTGTGCAGCTTCCATGGATCACCCTTCTTCAATACAGGGACAACGCAAGCTGTCTTCCAGCAGCCAGGAAAATGATTGGCCTCAATTGAAAGGTTGAATATGTACGTCAAGGGCTTAGATAGAGCTCCAATACAGTCCTTTATAATAAAGCTAGGGACTGAATCACTGCCAGATGTTAATTTGTTTTGTAGCTTTTTCGCGGCCTCGATGATATCCGACTCTTGTAATTTATTCAGTCCAACAAGACACTGGGGGATTGAATCTGGTGCTAGGGGAACATGATGATTAGATATAGTATATACACTTTGAAAAAAAGCTGAAAAGGCATCAACAATTGACTGTGAAGAAGTGAATTCAACAGTACCATCACGTATGATACCCGGTATTCTTGAGTGGCCCTTTTTTGTTTGAATAAATGACCAAAACTCCGAACTGTCATTAAAGATATTGGTTTCAGTTGTTTGAAAAAAATTTTTAAATTCAGTCTTTATTAGTATTTTTAGACTTGTTCGAATGTTTTTAAAAATGTCATGATAATAGTCAGTCTTAAATAATTTGTATTTTTTATAAGCAGATTCTTTACTTTTAATAAGATTGATGATATCTTTGGTATACCAGGAAGGGTACCGTCTCCTTCTATCAATTTTATGTGGAACAGATTGCAGGAATATGCTATTAAGAACAGAATAAAATCTCTCACAAGCTAAATCAATATTAGAGCAAGAGTATAATTCAGTCCAATCCGCATGAAGAACACTGTCATACATTAAGGGAAAATTGGCCTTTCTAAAATTAAACGATTGGACACTACTTCCACAAATATTAAAATCATTGTAGTGATCTAAATTGCACTCTGTAATAAATCTAAGTGGGGGATGGTGTTTATCCACCCTTGATATCGCTACTTCATCCTCTGCAACGTTACATATTGTGATATTTGACAATATCAGATCCAACATGCGGCCGTTGACATTTTTAATATTGTTAAACTGATTAAAGCTAAGATGATCTAAAAAATTTGTTAATACAATGCACCTAAAATCATTATCCCTTATACTAAAAAATGGAGCATTAAAATCTCCGAAAATCACCACTCGTCTACCTCTAACAGAATCATGTTGTGCTAAAGACTCAAAAAAACTTTCATAATAATCATTTGCAATTGAGGGAGGGATATAAAGAACAATTGTGGTTAGAACAAAGTAACTTACACTTAATTTGTACCCTACTATATCTATAAGAGAAAATTGATTCGAAATTCCAGAAAAGTCAATGGGAATAGGCTTTAAATTATGCTTCACTGCCATTAACACCCCTCCACCGGTAGAGGCATCGTGCGCAAATAAGTTGCGATCGGCACGAATAACCGAGTACGTGTCTGGGAATAACTCCGAACTAGAAACATCACTTTGCAGCCAAGTCTCACTAATACCAATTATACCATAAAAATTTGTAGCAGCCGAGTTGAAGATGTCATTAGTTTTAGTATTGGCGCCACGAATGTTCTGGTAGTAAAAAATCAGGTCATTATTCCTGCAGGGGGGTGACTTTATTAGTTTAAAGCCACAATCCTGGGAACACCCTGTATATATTTTATCTTCAGATTATCCTCCCCATTCTGCAATCTTTCCTGAAGCTGCTTTTTAAGTTCCTGATAACAATTAATTTGCCTAGGTGTCTTGTCAAAAGCAATGGAAATGTTTTTGTAGTTGGTCGATTGCTTAAGCTTATTTGCATTCTTAATGATTTTGTGTACATCATCCTCAACTGACAATGTAATTTTTAGTGGTCTTGGAGAGTTTCCTTCACCTCTATATTTCCCCAGTCTGTGAGAGCGTAGATCATTGCGACGAATATTAGGTGAAACCAGGGATAAAATATTCGTCTATTGCGAGGAAACCGCAACTACATTTTTATGTTTGAGAGGTTGGTTTACGCCGCAAATAATGTTTATCAATCTTATATAAAAAGAAACTGAAAGATGCCTGTAACCGCTATGCACTAACACTACATAATGTATCACTATCACGCCAATTTAAAATTTAGAAACACATATTTTAACAGAAAAAAAAATAACAAAAGCAAAATTAAAACACACAAAATTCACTCGAACCTCGAACTATAGTAAACGGAGTAAACATAGACTTAAAACGATCTCGAAG
The DNA here is from genome assembly GCA_030620095.1 of Kuschelorhynchus macadamiae. NCBI lineage: Eukaryota > Metazoa > Arthropoda > Insecta > Coleoptera > Curculionidae > Kuschelorhynchus > Kuschelorhynchus macadamiae. The sequence goes on from JAUTXW010005454.1 coordinate 1,067,041, forward strand.
TAGAAATCCTTCTCACTCCGTTTCATTACAGATCTATCCCCTTCCCTTACTCTCTCACATTTCTCCAGGCAAAATTTCGCAGATGACGTCCCGTGAAAATAGAGAATAACTAACAAGGCGCAACTCCGACTTAATAGAGGTCTATCATGCATATAGCAAAGACCCAACGACAATAATAAAATAATTGTCATTCAGTACTCAGGTGGGTATGGTGTGAGAATAGAGTGAATAGAGGAATGTTGAACATACTACTTGTTGTATTATAACACTTTCAAATTTATGTATAATTATTTAGTTTATAGTAACAGTGAGGCAATTACTAAGTTTGGCTAGTTATATAGTTACTGATTTTTACACAGTGTTCTAACACCATCCTGTCGAATAACTCTACGAGTTGGATTTTTCCAAATTTACATATCATACACTTTATAAAAGAAAGTTAATAAAATCTTTATTAATAGGGTGTTACTATTGAAAGTGACATAGTTTGAATTTATAATCAGTTTTAGTTCATAAGATACCGGCCTTCTTTATTAATGAAAATAACAATTTTTTCATTTACAATAAAATATTCTGTTTTTTTGGTCTCTTCTTTCAGTCCATTTCACTCACATGAATTATGATAAACATATTTACTCTCTTCTTTCTTGTAAATATCAATTTAAGACTTTGAGAACACTCGAACTATTAGAAAGTTTCAGTTGACATAACTTTTTGTTTTCATCTCTCCAAGCTGCCTTTCTTTATGTTTGCTTGGTATGGAATGTTAAACAGACATTTTGCTTATGGTTTTTCATTATTTTAAGCCCATTAGTAATCTGAAACAAAATTGAACATTATAACTTTGCAGTTAAATATAACCTTTAAAATATCAAGACTTTTATGTAAATTACATTTTACATACCTCAATATGTTTTATTCATAATTCATTGGATTACATTTTGTAAAGTATTTTCAACTTCTCTAAATTAAGACAAAAGAAATTTGTTTTTGCTTTGTTTATAAATATTCGGAATTTGCCTGCCTTTCTCTTCTGTCACTATGGTTTCATTAGTTTCTTATTTTTCGGCATCCAGCCAGCTTTGACAGTGTCTGATTTTTCATTTAAGTCATAATTTTGGTTCTGCTCAGGAGCAATTCGCCAGCTGTATTCGGGGACACCGAATGTTATCGGGTTCTTACTCCCTTCTACTAGTGGCGCCAGCAGTGAACTCCACTGTAAATATTATTTTATTTTATGGCATTAGGTTGGCATAAGTCTGAAGTGAGGAAGAATGATGGAGGGGAATGTCAAACTTCTTTGAATTTTCTGGAACTGATTTTCTCGTCCCTTTCTATTGGCTCTCCTTAGAGGTGCAACATGTGTCCGGCTTTATAAAAGTGCCTTAATGGACCAATTTTTTAAGTACTGAGAGTATGCCATAAATAATTATTTTAAAGTGCAGTGCTGTTGAAAGTCTAAGGCCTATTTATGGACATCATCTGGCCATAAATTTTGGTCCCATTTTGTTTGGTTCCACATTTGATCAACCACGTGGTAAGTCGATTTTCAAATTAGTTTCCTACTGTGAGCTAATTCGCAATTATCTTTTATAAACAGAATGGCGTCCTGAATTTTGTTTTTGGCTGTCGATCCTCAAAAAGCCTTTCTAGATGTCTGGAAATTCCCTTTATTGGTAACCGTTGACGTCGAAGGAGCCCTCTAGATGACTAGAGGTAAGGCAATGTCTTTGAATAGTTGTGTTGTAAATAACTTGTTTTTGCACATTCCATGTCGATTTTATTTTAAGACAAACAATTGTTTGTAGGGTTTCAGGTTAAGAATTCAAGTTTATGGTGTAATTTTTGGGGTACATAAACCAAGAGTTCTACAATGGTTTTGGAGTTCCTTCCTGTAAGAGTATAAGGAATTAATTCTTAGTTTTTATGTTTATGAATTTTATATAAGGTAGCAGAAAGGAAGTAAGTAACCTATTTTTTGTAAAACAGCCTTGGCGAAACACTTTATATTTTTATAACTTTTTTCCTTGCGGCAGTATAAGAGAAAATTCATGAATTTTTGATTCCCTGTGCGCTATTTAATTTAATTTTCATATTTACATATTTGCGACATGACATTTCGCCAGATGTTCATAGGTTGATGATATAATGGTAATAACGTTCTATCACATTTCATATATTTGATATATTTTATATATTTTACATTTTCTTGATTTATTTTTTTTATATCTTCATGTTAATTGAATTTTTGAATGTAAGCTTCACATGTCAAAAATTATTTTATAAAACAACTTTCTAAAAAAAAAAATAAAAGATCAAGGTGATCATTAAAATTTGACAGTCTGCACTTTATATAGTGTTTTATTGAAAAGCCCTCCAAATCTTTATTTTGTCTGCATTTAAATATCAATATAGATTTCTTCCTAATTGAGTCACAGTCAATTAGGTGGCGCCCATTTTAATTTCGAAAGGTGTACCCGAGAACCTGCAACCTACAGCTCTCCGAAAAGATGACTGGCTGCCGTTCGCATGTATTGGTAAGTTCATAGGGACTTTACGCCATAGTATGACTTTTTAAATAATGGCTTGTATTTGTGATTTTGTCAGTCTTAACTACCCAAATTTTAATTGAAAACAGGCAGATTTGTATGGGTGCTCCGCACCCATAAAAAGTTCGGTACCAGAGCACCCATGGAGTCGGCGTCTATGCTAATCAGTAAGTAATAATTATAGAGGCGAATTTAATCACATACATTTTTATTTACATTTATATTATAAGCAGGTGTGACCAAAACCACACTTTCTGAACTAATTAGCACAAAATTAACAGAAATTATTTCAGGAACAATCCGATTCGTTTGAACGAATCCATCCGAATTAAAAATCTATCGTTTCAAGCCCATTCCCTGTTTTAGTTGGGATACATTTTATTCTAATTAATTCCGATTGTTCCGTCCTGCCAATTCCATTTGGCAAAATTCATCCCGAAATCAAGTTTCGGATAATTTTAGAGTGGCCCAAAAGGACGCCGCGAATGAAAAATATTCGTTTGAAATAATATCTATCAAACCGGGCTAAACTTGATAATCAAACGTGTTAAAACCAGTTTAATTTGTTCCTTTGATGCGATATTTGGCTGATACAAAATGTGTTATACATTGATAAAAATTTGCCGGAAAAAGAAAAATATAAATGTATTTTTCCTATCTGGAAGTCTATACAATACATCAAAGTGTATAAAATGTATCATTTAATCTTTCTAATTATAAAGCCCAAATGAACCTACATTTTCATCAATAATATACCTTAATAAACAGTCCGGATTTCGCAGAGGCTATAATTGCGCTACAGCTGTAACATTTTATACTTAGTAATTCATCCTTAATCTCAATGGTACATTATTATGGTTTTTCAGATCGCACTATACGAGGGTGGTCTGAAAAGATTCCGACCTATAACAAAGAAAAGACATTTTTTCTTAAAATTTATATTTATTTTTCTACATAGTCTACAAGGAGACTATACACACTTCTCCCAGCTCCCATCTCTTTAACCCGTCCAAATAGTACTTTTTAAAATAATTGTTCACGAAGGTGATTGCCTCGTCATTTGATGAAAATCTCTATCCTCCGAGCTGAATTTTTAGATGAGGAAACAAAAAGAATTCGCTTCCGACTAGATCTGGTGAGTAAGGCGGATGGTCAAGCAGTTCAAACTGTAATTCGTGCCATGACAACCACTAAGGTGTGAGACGGAGCGTTGTCTTGGTGAAACAGGAATTTCTTTTGCTGCAAATGTGGCCGTTTTTCCGCAATTCAGCTTGTCAAGTAATGCGTAGTATGCTCCTGTAATGGGATTTCCATTTTGAAGATAATCGATTAAGATAACTCCATTACTATCCCAAAAACAGTCGCCTTCACTTTCCCAGCCGAAAAAACAGTTTTTGCTTTCTTCGAGCTGTTTCCTCCTTTGCAGTCCACTATTTCACTTTATTTTTGTTTCGGAAGTATAATGGTGTATATTACTAAGTTTTATCTACAGTAATTAATCGGCGCCAAAACGCGCATTTTTGGGCCTAAACTATGCCAACAGAGTGTTGGAAATGTTCATTAGAGCACGATTTTGTCTAACATGAACAAACGCGGCACCCAACGCGCGGACATCTTTCTGACAAACACGTTCTTTGGACATATTCATAGCCTTTGCTATCTCTTTCACTTTAATTCGACGGTCATCTAGCACCATTTGGTGAACTTTAGCGATGTTATCATCAGTAGTTGCAGTTTTTGTATGTCCTGAACGTTCATCGTCTCCCAAGCTCTTACGGTCACGTTTAAATTCAGCTGCCCAAAATTTCACTGTAGTACATGATGGTGCAGAGTCCCCGTATACAGAGCCCAAATCATCATCGATTTGCGTAGGCGTATTGCCTCTCAAAAACAAATAATTAATGAGAGCTCGATACTCTATTTTTTCTATTTTCACAAAAACACCCACATCGACTCCCTTAAACCACTGTCAAATAACAAGTGCGCGACCAAAATAGCTGAATTCCCTAGCTTTTATTGACGAGTGCTGCCGTCTTCACGTTGAAGTCGAAAACTTTTCAAACCAGCCTCGTAGGACTCCAAGGGAGCCTACTGGGACCACTCCTGTGCTCGGTATGTCCCACAAACTTCGTGACCTAAAAGACTGTTAGTACCATCTTTTTACTATTCTTTTAGTTCTCACTCCCTTTAGGTTGCCAATAAATCAATAAAGATCTAATGGCGATATATAAAATTTCAAAAAAAAAAGATGTGTTAAGTTTGGATACACCATTTCAGGAAAATGCCCGAAATCCATGACTAATTTTCGAAAAATAAGTTGAAATTTAAAGAGCATTTAACTTCAAAAATGAAAGTAGCTTAAGGCACCCTTAAAATTATTTTTAATCATAGAAAATTTTAAAATAAAATAACGAAATATAGACTGCAATGGCGACGAGGATTTTCTAAAGTCTTCATTTATTTCAGGGAATTTTTAGTGCCATGACGTCTAGTTCTTTTAGATCTAATAATAAAAGTTTATAAAAAAATCTAAAGAAATCAGATCAGGCGAGAGTGATGGCAATCTAAATACAACATTGCTAAAAGTCTATCTATGACGGCCTGGTGAGCTCTAAAAGGAGCTAAATCGTAGTAGTTGGTTAAAAAAGCGTATAGTATAGGATTACAGGATATCTTCCAGACAAGGATCTTGGTATACTTGTTGTGATCTTGGTGTAACGTAAATTACACAGATATCGACAGTGTAAGCCAATGCCGACCATAGTATTCACCAACGGAGTAATTATTTCTTGCACCCTTGCATCTTTGTACAGTTTTTGGGAATGACGTTGAATGAAGTTTCCAAAAACGTAATGACTGTCTAAAAGTCGTAACGATTTTATCCATTATGTGAAGCTTGATTTATCTGCTAGTGTACGCCACTGTCAGCTCATGTACTAATACCCAAGTAATATTCACAAATGCTCAATGTAAGGCAATCAATCTTTAACTGATTATGTTATCTAACAAATTGTGTTTTTAAAAAGCATGCACGATGCAGCAGTTGTGATCAAAACCACATTTCCTGATCTAATTAGCAAAACATTTACAGAAATTATTACAGAAAAAAACCAGTTCGTTTAAACAAATCTATCCGAAATTTAAAAAAAACTATAGACCCGATTTTCTTTGACCAATTCCTAGTGTATGTAGCCTGATAAGCACAGCCTCAAGACATCATCGCTACCGTCCTATACAGGGTGTTCTCTAAGACCCGTCATTTTTTGAAAAGCTTATTCGACCAGAACTCTTACTGTGGAAGATTTCTTTTTCTCTTTGTATAATCAAAATAACATAGAGCTAGATACGAAAAAAGCAATTTTCAGCGGTTTTGAAATGTTTTCTTCCTTTCCAACATACAAAAAATTTCGTGAGAAATTCAACGGGGCAGGAGAGACTTTCGCATACATTGCTGTTGTCCAGTGAAAATAAACTTCTCCAAAATATGTCGGAGCATCGACGTTTTTATGATGACGTCATTGACGAATTTGCAAAAAATGATCGAAGAGTCAAATTACATTACAAACAGGTAAGTTTTTAAAAATTGCTTCCGGTTCTTAAAATTTCATCGCACGCCCCTGATAAAATGCATCGCATCAGAACTTTTCATAAAATGTAATACACCGTTATTAAAAGTAAAAAAAAAACTATAATGTTATATGAACTTTACATTTTTTTATGAGACAAATCTCTGCTAGAGGAGAACGGATATGATTTTTTTACAACCTGAATATTTGGCAACACAATAATAGTTGAAATTCTTAAGAAGCATTATTATAGAAGTTATAATTCCTTTCGTCAAACAAGCAGTGAGATATTATAGCGGAGAACCAAACAGAGTTAAGTGTCAATCAAAGTGCCTAACCAGATAAGGACAACGCCTCAGTCTTCATGGACAAAACTGTATAAGTGAAAAAACAATACAACTTGTCTTGAACAATGACAAGCACAACAAGAACAAAAATATAAACAAGATTAACACAACTAATGCGAGCCCAAACTGAATATGACAGCTTGTCGGAACTCATCGAGGTCATCCACTTTAGAGTAACGACCTCTGAAAATGCTTTCTGTAATCGAAGAGGAAACTATTCCACTTTAACAAGATCTAATTCTTTACATATTAATCTACCTTTTAAAAAATAACAACTCATGGAAAATACAAAAAGAAGTTAAAAGAAGGTGTCTTATAGATATTTAAAGAGAATTAAAACGAATTGTAACAGAACAATTCCTTTATCTTTATTCAAAAGACTTTGCGGAAAGAACAAAGCAATTCAATATATCCGGCGTCTGAAATATAACGGTAATAATAATAACAATCTGTTGAAATTCCGGCCGCGTTTTCCATTGTCTAATATTCCCGCAAATTTCGGGACAAAAATGAAGCCATTCCGCCTCCCTCGGCAGATTATGGCTTTCCAAGGTAAAGGTTAACAGGTTCACATCAAGGGATAACGGAAGTATTCTTATTGCTTTCCACTTTCCGTAACCGTTTAATTAGGGAGCACTATTGTTACCGGGAAGACTTCAGAAGTATGATTAGGTGTTGATAATAGAAAAAGGAAACGTTTTATATTAATCTGGCTGCAGAAATAATGTCCTATCAGAAGAAACAATACATGTTTACTTCATTAAAAATGTTAACTGTTAAACGAAAATCCATTTGCTGGTAGCCAACGAGAGCTAAAATGATTTGTATTGCATATGTTTAAATCACTTGGTTCATTTATAAATCTCAACTGTTTTGTTTATTCCTCCTCATTTTTCTATATAAAGGAATGAAGGAAAACAACAATATAATATTAACATAACTTATTAAATGTTCTAAAATTAACCACACAGGCCTCAATTATTTACATAATAATACCTTAATAAAGTTTAAATACAAAAACGAAATAATTACACTGGCCGACAAGATTTTTCTAACACAGGCCAGCTCATTATTTTCACAATGGAAATACCCTCCCAATAATAAAAAAAAATATTGGGAAAGCACTAATACCTACCATATTTTAATAGTCTAATTAGAACCTTTAATATTGGCAGGTAAACAATTTTATTCTGGGGCGGCTAAAATGGGTCCATTTTACAACGGAAAAATTACCTAGACTGGGTTGTTTACAACATCAGGCATAAAATAAACGTTAAACATCACTCTTCTGTTGAGTTTAGAATTGAGTGGTTGTCTTTGTATCTATAAGCAAGTGTATGTGAAGACGAGAATGTCGAGTCAAACGCGCCGAAGTTGCAAAATTTCTCCTAACAAATTTTGTTATATTTGTGGAGAATTTTTGGTGAAATCACAAGCCAGGCCATTTTCTGAAAATGTAAAAAAAAAAGATAAGCGGTGGGCTCCCCATGTGCGCTGTGTTAGTTGTAGTGTATTATTGGTGCAAAACATGAAGTGAAAGAGAAAAAGTATGCCTTTTGCAGTTCCAATAGTATGGCGAGAACCCACCAATCATTCTGACGATTGTTATTTTTGCCTGACAAGACTGAATGTTATTCCAAAAAGGGAAAGCATAATATAGAATATCCAAATTGGCAATCTGCCATACGACCTGTTCCTCATAATGCAAATTTGCCAGTGCCGACTGGGCCTTTAAATTAGCAAGCTATTGATTTGGGGGATAATGGAGATAAGGCATCATCAGGCAGCTCATAAGAACAGTGCACCAATCCCACTTTTACCACAGGTCCCAGTTCCGGCGAGCCACATTTGATTGTTCAAAGTGAATTAAATTATTTAGTACGTGATTTGGGGTTATCCAAGCAACAGTCAGAACTTCTGGGTTCCCGTCTTAAGGAATGGAACCTATTGGCCAAAGAAACATGCCTGTGTTTGCCTCCACTTCACATTAAACTTGGGCTGATGAAAAACTTTGTGAAGGCTTTGAATAAAGATGGTGATGGATTTAAATACCTAAGACAAGTCTTTCCCCAGCTAAGTAATTCCAAATTAAAAAAAGGCATTTTTATTGGGCCACAAATTAGAAAATTGCTGGACGATGTCAATTTTACGGAAAAGCTTACCAGGCAGGAACTCAGAGCATGGAATTCAATTGTTAATGTAGTAAGAGGATTTTTAGACAACAATATAGATGAAAATTATGAACAATTAGTTAATGAACTCTTAGATGCCTATAAAGTGGTTGGTGCCAGAATGTTATTAAAAATTCACTTCCTCCATTCCCATCTGTCATTTTTCCCTAAAAATTTGGGGGCTGTTAGTGACGAGCTGGGTGAAAGGTTTCACCAAGATATCAGAACAATGAAAATTCGGTACCAAGGACGATGGGATCCAGCCATGATGGGTGACTACTGTTGGACAGCAGTCATTTATTAGGTTTAGTTTTATTGTTAGTTCCAATAAGACTCAAGCTCAATTGTTTCACGAACAACATCATAGAACCAACTATGGCTAAACAGCCTTTATTGATCGTTTAGTATGTAATGAATGTCTTTCCTAACTATGAGATTTTCTCTCCCAACCTAGACTGTTTAAAAAAAAGCTTAACGACTCATAAATCTATATCAATTTCCTTCTAATCAATATACGGATTTATAATTTTGCTTGTCTTAATATGCATTATGTAAGCAGGTTTAAGTATATTGTACCAATTGGAATTTGTTTATTCTGTAGTGTACTGCAATTAAATAAATAAGTAAGTAAAATCGGGCGTACCGGAACACGTTTGGTCAGCCAACGCCGGATGTAGTGGTCGGAGGCTAAAATTTTGTATAGGGAGCAGCACTGGCGAAAACGAAATTTTAGAGAAGTAGGTTTTATAGAAGGGTATCAAGGCATATTCAGTAAGCCTAGCGTCGACATTCCAAACATATGGAAGCCGCCTCTAGCACAAACTGACGAAAGGGCGGAGACACATCATCACACACGACCAGTACATAAACCCGTTCCTTTAGAGTTAACATTTCGTTTACACTTGAAAACGATTGGAGACGGTTACCATTCGAAATATTGTGAAAACCAAAATAATAGAAGACAAAACAAGTTTAGTGAACATTATACATTGTCTACTACCTTCAAACAGTACCCTAGTGTGCTGCAGGCCACCCAGCAAAGGTTTGATATTTCTTTAAATAAATAATAGTCCTGTAGAATTCATCGTCTTTACAGTCGTGTTGAACAGGCGCTTTATAACGAAGTTAGTCACTTTCATGAGTGGTCGTAAGAAAAATATAACATTCCCTCACAATTTGAGTCGACAACAAATTAAATTTTTTGTTCACCCCCTCTAATAATGTAAACTAGATATATTCCCGTAACTGTCACACGAAAAGAAATTCAGTTACGCGTAGCACCAATGTTCGCCTTTAATAGGATGTGAAACTCGAGGTAAACGAATTATCGACTATTTTGCCTCTGGAATTTATGGAAATTGATATTGACGTGAACCGCGGCAACATTTTTGGAATATTTAACAAGACATTCGACATGCCTAAACGGAGCACCGCTTTTATATCACCTTTTAGTCGCTTGCTCCCTTCGAAATAGAATTAGAGCTGTGTGGGTCCTCTCGGTGCGCCACGTCTTTCTGTGGGACTGTTTAAAAGGATCACGTTCCCCAACTGCACGTTTCATCAGCTTCTCCAACAGTTATCTTTGCGAATTACTGTTCTCTTTTTGTCAATAAAAAGTTTTATAAATAAAATAAAACCGGTTTCACAAAAATGCACTAAAAAGTAAGAAATAATATTTTATTTTATTCGAAAAACTTTGCTCCGTGAATATTAATTACCGATCACCAAAAATAGATTTTTCCTCCTCCCTGTATTGTAAGCAACCTATTTTGACACTGCTTTAACAGACGTAAGTTAAAGTTACTCAACAAGGTATTGCTTGCCCTTAACGACAGGATGTAAGTCAACTTACATCCCTAGGGAAATAATAATCTAAAATTATTATAAGTAGCTCTAATTTTTGATTTCACCAACATATTACAAAAATCCAAACAAAAATCCGGTGATTTTAATTAAAATGAATATTAATGGTACAATTATTACAATTATTCACATTATTAACAAACATTATTAACGTTTTCTCGTTTTTTCTCGATGTGTATTACATTTTCTGATTCCACAGATCCTTCGTTTCTAACCAATGTTTCTGTCACTGTTGAAGCACTACAAGAGACTTCTCGATGGGTCTTATTGTACAAAATTTTCTTTGCTACTTCCTTTTTATTATTGAGGCTCTCAGCTACGTAACTTTCCGCAATAGTAGCGGATTTCCATCCACCATGTCGCTTCATAGCTAGTACATCAACTCCAGTATTTACTAATAAAGTTGCCAACGTTCTTCGAAAAGAGTATCCAGTATACATTTTGAAGTTCTCAAACTTTAGAAATTTCGCAATTTTACTTGGAACTGACGAAAACGTATTTTTCCCGACAGGCTGGTTTAAGCACTTTCCATTTTGATATCGCATAAAGAAGCGCGGATAAATAGTCGTCATGTGGGATCTTGTATCAATGTACTTTTGAATTATTTTTGAATTGACAAACCTGAGTGTCGTCACTTTTTGTCACTGTAAATGTACAGGGTGTCCCACATAAGATCCTCTATCCCCTTATCTCGAAAGATATACAATTTAGGAAAAAAAGTTATATATAAAGTGTTATTGTTTTTAAGTGAACTTTTATATTATATACCTTTCATGTATACAGGGTGCTGAGTTTTTCCTGGTTAGGAGTCAACTCCTAAAAATTAAATGGGACACCCTGTATATTATCCTGGATATGGATTCCTCATTAAAAATAAGGGTAACTTTCATTAAGATATTGTATACCTATCTCTCGTCGTTTAGGATATAATAGCCGTTTTATTTAATTTTTTGCTAAAAACGTATATATATAAGGTAGTAGAAAAAAATATAAGTATATAATATTTGGTGAAGCTGCCATTTTTATATTAAAGACAACGAAATATTGTGAAAACCAAAATAATAGAAGACAAAACAAGTTTAGTGAACATTATACATTGTCTACTACCTTCTAACAGTACCCTAGTGTGCTGCAGGCCACCCAGCAAAGGTTTGATATTTCTTTAAATAAATAATAGTCCTGTAAAATTCATCGTCTTTACAGTCGTGTTGAACAGGCGCTTTATAACGAAGTTAGTCACTTTCATGAGTGGTCATAAGAAAAATATAACATTCCCTTACAATTTGAGTCGACAACAAATTAAATTTTTTGTTCACCCCCTCTAATAATGTAAATAATAGCCGTTTTATTTAATTTTTTGCTAAAAACGTATATATTTAAGGTAGTAGAAAAAAATATAAGTATATAATATTTGGTGAAGCTGCCATTTTTATATTAAAGACAACACCACAATATATAATTTAAGTTGTTTACTTTGACTACAAATTATACAGGGTGATATCAGAAATTCAATCGATCGGAATATATAAAATTACTTATAAGTCAATAATCTTAAATGGAACACCCTGTATATTATTGCAGATTTCGATGGTTCACAAAAAATTAAAGTAACTTTGTATATAATAACCTATACCTATCTCTAACCGTTTAGAAAATATTCGCTATTAAACTTTTTTTATGCAATAAAAAATACCTTTGGTTTAAATTTAATGACGAAATACGTCACAAATATTTTTTAACGGGCTGACCATAGTAGATTTTCAACAAAATACTGTAGTATTGACAGAACAGTAGACAGAACGAAGTCACAGCCTACTATAAAATTGCGTCCCGACAAGTATTTTATTATATCGCTATATATGGTGTTTTTACTGTAAAATATAATATCAGCCAGCTTTAGTAAATGAATAATGTTACGCAACTATAAATTAGACTTTTACTTACAAAATATGTAGTATTCTGTTTACATATAACTGTTGATGCAAATTGATACTCTTTGAGAATTAAACACTTAGGTACTGCTAATTATAAAATATACTTTTCTACCCACCTTAGCATATGAAAAATGTTAGATATCGATAGATTAAGCTTCTACCTACAAGAATTGTATAATTTCGTTTAACTAAAACTACAAGTTTTATTTGGACGTATATTTATTGAAGCAAAATAATATTGTTTGAGAATTAAATACTTAGGTACTTCTACCTGCAAAATATATTTTTCTACCCACTTTAGTAATTCAATGGTGTTAGATGTCAATAGATTAAGCTTCTACCTAAAAAATTTTTATAATTTTTTAACTAACGTAAGTAATTTATTAATTTAATTTAGATTAATATCTATTAATGCAAAGATACTTCTACTTGTAAAATATACTTTTCTACCAATTTTAGTACACGAAAACTCTTAGATAACAATAGATTAGGCTTATTTCTACGAAAATTTTAACAGTTTGCTTAACTAAAATCAGTCATTTTTATTTTATATGGGCTTACATTGATTCATATTGATACTGTTTTGAATCAAGCACTTTGACTTCTATTTCTTCTTATGAAATAAACTTTTCTACCAACTGTAGTACATGAGGAATAATAGGCAACACCAATTTTTTTTATTTTGAATTACTAAGCTTACCTCCGGTTGCTGTTTAGAATATTTAACCGAGCGGATTTGACAAGCTGCTTACAGAAATCTAGGAGCCCGCTGTCAAATTTGACATTTCGTTAAACATTTTAAACTTTAATTAAACTTTCTGCAACCGGCCATTAGTATTCTCTAGTTTATTTGGAGTTAATATACAGGTTACTTAATTTACACTCAATACTTTCAAGTTATGTACAATAATAACAAACGCTTAAAAATTAACAATGAACAAAATATTTATACTTTTATATAATATTGTTCCAGATTGGCCGGTACACAAACACGTAGATTCTGAATGCCCTCCTTTTATCAAAACACAGGTTACAGGTATCAAGGGTAGATACTGGTTATACTTAACAATCGTAACTAAGGTAACTTTAAATTTGTCAATGACAGGCTTTAGAAAAGGATGAAACGATCTAGAAAATTCTAGAATAATCTACATACTACAGGGTGAGAAGAATTAAGCTTAATAGAACATTCGAGAACGATTTTTGACACTATCATAGTCGTTACATGGATAAAAATTAAGGTAAATCTACTTCAATAAAATAACAAATAATAAATAAATTCATCTAAATCTTAACAAATCTATAACTAGGGCTAAATTCGCAACAATATCAACGTTCAATTATCTGTTAATATTTATCGTTATGGTACAATTCGAGTTATTAGCTACATTAATTCCTAATGTGCAATGGACATTTCCGTCAGAAATAATATTGTTGACTTCTGCGTGCTTAGTTTGCTGCAATACTTGAACAAAATTTTCACCACCTTGGATCATTCTAGCAATTTTGGTTTTACCTTCAACGGCGTCTTCGACATATTTCTCAGCTACTGCCGAACTTTTTCAACCACCATGTCGCTTTAATACTGATGAATCTACACCTGCATTAGCAAGCAGGGTCGCCGAAGTCCGTCTGAAACAGTGACTTATATAGTTTTCAGGAGTGTCAAATTTCAAATACTCTGCTATTTTTTGGGCATTGCACCTATCGTGTGAATTCCTACCCTTTGACTGATATATCTGTTAATTTGGTATCCAACAAACAGAAAGTTTTCTTGAACATTTTTAGGACGTATGGGAAGATATTTCCGGTACATTTTGAGAAAATTCCTTCTATTTCATTTATCACAGTAAAAAACACGTTTTACATTAGTTTTAGTTTGTGGAATTGTGATTACCAGCTGTGTTCCTATGTCTCGAACATCATTAAGAATCATGGAATACAGTTCTTCTCGCTGATAACCTCCAGCAATCCCAATGATAGCAACAACTTTGACCAAGAGATAGTCTTCAACGCGTGCCTCCTAAATTTATTCCTTTTCTTGTCAATACTTTTGGCTGAGTCGGTTGGTACCGAGTGCTACGTTTTTTCTGCTATGATTTTCGGGAACTTGCTGATGTTCACGTTCTCTTTAACAAGTAACACTGCCTTCAGCATAGAATATTTGACCCACATTATTTTTAACTATAAAATAAAACTTAATAAATATTGTTCTCATAAAAATTTCCTGCAGGTTATACTTACTTGATCTAGAAAATAAGCTCAGATTACATTTTCCTGTATATTTGTCACTTTATGTATTTGTTTCCATTGAAAAAACAATCTGTATTATTTGTCATATCTATCTGACTTTTTCGGGATTAACTTTCCTGTTGCTTCTGCAGATTTATTTAAAATTTCCTTCGAAATCTCCATAATACAAAACTGATTTTAGGTCATATTTATTTGACAGTGTAAGAAAAAGATAATCATAATTTGTTATTGAAAGCAATTGCTATAACGTCGCTAAAATAGGACAAAAAATGTTTTTGACCTGCCCAATCGTTTTTTTCTAGGAGGTACCGATTCGTAGGTACTAAGGTCTAAAATCAAAGACAGTAAGTGAAATAATTGCTTAAATTTAGGACAATTTGTAAATATATATATATATATATATATATATATATATATATATATATATATATATATATATATATATACTGGGTGATTCACGATCCACTGTACATACTTATGTGGTGTATAGGGTATCCCTAGGGTATATCGAAATGGATATTTAAATTGATTAATTCGGCTTTATTACCAAGATACAGGGTGATTTTAGTATTTTGGTAAAAATTTGTTCACCCTGTATCTCCTAAACGGCTTAATCCATTTTTTTAAAATTTTGTACACAAACACTCTTGGTATATCATAACTTTTTGACGTTTGAAAAGTATCAAAGTTCCAGGGCCGTATCCAGCCAATTCACACAGGGGGATGGGGGCTAGTTTTGAGACACCCTGTACATCGGAATTCGGTATTTTTGAATTTTTTTCTTAAACTACATTCATTTGTGAACAATAATATGCCACCATCTTGAATGGCACACTAAAGGTTATGTACGAAATTTAAATCTTTAGATAGTACATACCCCTTTTAAGCGGTATCTGTATTAAAGCTTTTAACTAAGTATAAAATTATTTCAATGATTGACTTAAAAAAAAATTAAACTATCTCTACTAATAAAACACAGCCTTGTCGAATTATTTTTTATTTTTAGTGGCTCAAAAATACCAAAATCTACCCTAACACAATAACGCCTGTCTAACGGTATCTCTACATTTTTGTGCACGCTTTTGTGAATTGCAATTGAGCGTTGAATCATTTACATTTGAGGTTTTTGTCTAAATGCTTGACTTTTAAAAAAATTAAACTATCTCTACTAATAAACCAGTTAATTTCTGTTTCAGTCTCTTTCCCCTCATCTCTTATCTAGTGCTCGAGATCGTGATCATTTATCGGCTACCGTAAAAATTTATCTTTTTTTATTTTTGTTATTGTATACAAATTACGTGTAAGAGCTTGTTTTTTTTTAATCTTTTTATTTACCTTTATTTTTTTCGTAATCTTAAAACCTACAAAAAAATACAAATTCAATAAATTTTAATACCTAAAAATAATAAAGTAAGCCTTGGAATTTAGACAGATATTTTAAAAATGACATTACGTACAGGGTGATCATTTATAATGTCCCCCCCTCTAACTTTTTTATTTGACGTTTGGTAGAAAAACGTCAAATATAAAAGTTTCACAAAAAACAATAAGCTATTTGCAGCATACATTTTTATATATACAGGGTGTTGCCGAAATCACCCACAGATAAAAGTTATATTTTTTTAAATGGAACACCCTGTATATTATACGCTAAATTAAATCCTATGAAAATTCTGCATATTTTTTGTATAACATGTCCTATACCCAAATACAATAGTTTTCGAAATATCTGCGATTTTATCATTCAGAAATAAAAACATTATTCTAAAGCTTATAATTTAGCTTAGGTGGCTGTGAAGTAGATCGATACCAACAAACAAAATATTTGTTTATAAGTGACAGTGACAGTTACACATTTAGCAACATTATACGTTCTTTTTATTGTAAAATGCCTTATTCGGAAAGAGAAAAACAATTAATTTTGGAAATTTTTATTACAACAAACATCCAGACTAGCGAGAAAAAAGAAAACGTTGGAAATTGATGAAGGCAGTGATTTAAACATTTTACTAAAAGTGGAAGAAAAGCCCAATATTTCCATAAGAAAAATATCGGGAAGCCTGAAAGCTTCAAAAACAAAAAAAACTTCTAAAACTTAATTAATAATTTAGATAATAATATAATACATTTATTCTTACAAATGGAATTGTTCAACTGGTCCCCCGTTTTCTTCAATACATTTGATGTATGTTCTTCGTAATTGATCCAAAGCGACAGTGATAGACTGGGAATATTCTTGATTAGAGACTTTTAAGTGTTCTCTATTTTCGATGTTATTTGCGTTCACACGATCTTTTAGAGTTCCCCATAAATATGCATCCATCGGCGTCAAGGCAGGACTGTTAGGTGGCCAGTTTATCGTTACCATTTTTTCCAATCCATTCCGTGAACTGTTGGTTTAAATAGTCTTTAACCAATACGACACAATGAGGAGGAGCACCATCTTGTTGGAAGACGAGGTTTCTCAGTTGCTCCAATGGGAGCTCATCCATGTAGTTTTCTAATTCGTTCCGGAGAAAATTCATATAACCATTACCGTTTAAAGTATCTTCGAAAAAATGAGGGCCTATTATCTTATTATTTAAAATAGCACACCACACATTAACATTTTGACGTCCTTGAAATTGAAATTCCCTGTAGCAATGGGGATTTACTGTGGCCCACTGTCTGCTATTTTTTCGATTTATCATTCCACTAGTAGAAAACGATGACTCGTCGGTCCAAAAAACATTTTTTAAATAATCTTCATTTTCATTAACTTTTTCCAACATTGCATGGCAAAATTCAACCCTTTTTTCTCGATGCCTGGGCGTTAATTTTGTGGTAGGCCTAATTTTGAATGCCTTATATCCTGCATTTTTGAGAGTGGTTTGAATCCTCCCATAAGATGTATTTTTTGGATCAATAAGCTCTTCTCTCAGGCTTCCCGATATTTTTCTTATGGAAATATTGGGATTTTCTTCCACTTTTAGTAAAATGTTTAAATCACTACCTTCATCAATTTCCATTGTTCTCTTCTTTCTCGTTAGGCTGGATGTTTGTTGAAATTGTTCATAATTTCGATGAAAGGTTTTTTTGTCCGGAATGTGCATCCGGGGGTTAATTACACGTAATTCTCTTTGAGCCAATTTAGCACTCTTATTTGCTTTGATAAAAGTTTCCAAAATTAATCGTTTTTCTCTTTCCGAATAGGGCATTTTACAATAAAAAGAACGTATAATGTTGCTAAATGTGTAACTGTCACTGTCAGTTATAAACAAACATTTTGTTTGTTGGTATCGATCTACTTCACAGCCACCTAAGCTAAATTATAAGCTTTAGAATAAATCGCAGATATTTCGAAAACTATTGTATTTGGGTATAGGACATGTTATACAAAAAATATGCAGAATTTTCATAGGATTTAATTTAGCGTATAATATACAGGGTGTTCCATTTAAAAAAATATAACTTTAATCTGTGGGTGATTTCGGCAACACCCTGTATATATAAAAATGTATGCTGCAAATAGCTTATTGTTTTTTGTGAAACTTTTATATTTGACGTTTTTCTACCAAACGTCAAATAAAAAAGTTAGAGGGGGAGGACATTATAAATGATCACCGCGTACATACAATTCAATCATTTGTGTTTGACATTGTTAATTAAAGATTTTTTATTTGAATCCAACCACAAGCACTAGGCGAATTTCCGCCCAATTAGCGATACCGCAGACAAGAGTATGGAGAACTATAAAAAATGAAAACTTATACCCTTTCCATGTACAAGAGGTACAAAGATTAGAAGAAGGCGACTACTTGTCTAGATTAGCATTTGCTAGGTGGGTAATAAATCATCGAAGAACTATTTTTAGAGCACTATTCACTGATGAAGCCCAATTTACAAGGGACGGAGTCTTTAATTCTAGAAACTCTCATGTATGGGCAGATGAAAACCCTCATTCGTTGCGATTGGCCAATTCTCAACGAAAGTTTTCAGTGAATGTGGTGCGTCTTAATAAATAATCATTTAATTGGACAACATATTTTCCCTCAACGACTAACGGCTGTTGTGTATTTGGACTTTCTACAAAACATTTTACCGGGCTTATTAGAAAATGTAAGTTTAAGAGGCATATGGTTTCAACACGATGGGGCACCTGCACATTTTGGCATTGATGTTCGAAATTATCTCAATCAACAATTTGCTGATCGGTGGATTGGACGCGGAGGACCACATCCTTGGCCAGCAAGGTCGGCAGACTTTAATCCAGCCGACTACTTTTTGTGGGGGCATCTAAAACAAAAAGTTTACAGTGTTCCAATCGAAACTAGGGATCAATTAATAAATAGGATACATTTTTATTGCGACGAGGTTAGACAAAACCCTCAAATGATTCACCGCTCAATTGCAAACCTACAAAAGCGTGCACAAAAATGTAGAGACACCGGTGGTATGCATTTTGAAAACATTTTGTAGCTTTTAAGACGTTATTGTGTTAGGATAGATTTTAGTTTTTTTTGGGCTACTGAAAATAAAAATTAATTCGACAAGGCTGTGTTTTATTAGTAGAGATAGTTTAATTTTTTTTTAAAGTCAATCATTGAAATAATTTTATACTTAGTTAAAAGCTTTAATACAGATACCGTTAAAAAACGAAGTATGTACTATCTAAAGATTTAAATTTCGTACATAACCTTTAGTGTGCCATTCAAGATGGTGGCATATTTTTGTTCACAAATGAATGTAGTTTAAGAAAAAAATTCAAAAATACCGAATTCCGATGTACAGGGTGTCTCAAAACTAACCCCCCTTCCCTGTGTGAATTGGCTGGATACGGCCCTCGAACTTTGCTACTTTTCAAACGTCAAAAAGTTATGATATACCAAGAGTGTTTGTGTACAAAATTTAAAAAAAATCTATATATATCTATATATATATATATATATATATATATATATATATATATATATCTTTATTTATTTATTTAAAAAAGTCCCAGTGAGATCACTAATGTGTTACCTATAACAATGAATTATAAAAATATTTTTTTATAGGCAAACCTAGCTAAGAATACTTTCGGGGATTTAGCCTCTACATAGAAACAAATAATGGATAGATACTTACATACATGTTAAACACATTACCTTCCTTTGCATGCGCAAGCCGGTAAGAAAACGAAATATTTAAAATAATTGAAATTGATTTTATTACCCAGTCTTTAGTCCACAATATTTCAAGATTTAAAGGAATTATAATTGTTATTATGTTTCTATCCATATTCCGAAATAATACCGCATCGCTCGTTATTGAAGCCGCTGGAGTCGTTTTTCTCCCTAAACGTAATCTCTCGAAATCTCGTAAACTAAGTCTATTAGTTCCGTTTATCCCGACCCGAACTTACCCACTCCGGAGGGTCTATACACAAACTAATTAACAAATATTCTCGCGGCTTTTAACAAGTTGGGAAAACGGTTACCTAAGTAATGCATTATCCCCCCGGGACGTCTCAGTCTTAAGGAGTCGGGCACGGCGCGGCGTGGCCTCTTAAGGATAAATGGCGATAAGAAACAGTGACGAAGTGCCCCCGTTTCATTATTATACATTTTCCTGCTTCTTTGGCCTGTCGACTTGAAGTCCGACCGAGGGTGATTAATTGTTTTGTGAGGAGTGCTGTTTTATTATCATGTGTGGTTGGTATATATTAAAAGAAGAAATCTGTTTCTTTTTAATGACTTTTATATTTATACTCAATATTCTTTATTGTCAAGAAACCACTTTTCTAAAAACGATGCTACTTACACAGAAGAACAAAAATATCCAATAGCAACAATAAAAAATGTTAAAATACAATCACTTTAAGTTCAATAAAATATAATACAACCATTTTTTTATAAATTAAATTTCGTTTTCTCTAAAATTATATCCAAGGTTTATTATTTCCACAGGGAGGTTCTTGTGACATCGGTTTCGCATTCAATGTCTTTTATACGCAGACGACTTAAAATTCTGTTCACCAGTCTCATCTGCAGTCTGATATTGAAAGGCTCGTCAAATGGTGCAGAACTAATTATCTCTCTCTTAACATCTCGAAATGTAAAGTGCTCCGTTTTTACAAACGTATTAATCCCATACCCTCCACCTACTTCATAGATCATGTAAGTCTTGAAGTTGTTAGTTCTTTCACGGACCTAGGCGTTATTTTTGATAAAAATCTAACTTTTAATCTACATCAGCCATGTCAAACTCAAAGTCACTGGTGGGCCAAAAGCATGAAGACCATCGACTAGGTTATATGTATATATATATATATATATATAGTTATATGTATCTTATATGTATATATATATATATATATATATATATATATATATATATATATATATATATATATATATATATATATAGTTATATGTATCTTACTACTTATTTGATTATTGTTGTAGGGGACAAAATGAAAAGATTTTTGGTGGTAAGGCTGAAAGACACTTCTAAAAAATGTTGCAAACAATTCACTAATGGCCGGCCCTTCGGCTAATTCTCTATCAAGATGCATTATATTAGGTATCGTTCTACTACGGTTTTTTATCGATACAAAGTGCCAAAATTTTTTTGAGTTGCCTGGTATATCGTCCTGAATGGAATTCAAATAAGTAGCATGATCCCTCCGGATGAGATTTTTAGAAAGACGCCTGAGGTTACAAAACAATATAATCTCTTATGTGTTTAGTTTGTTTCCATATTTTATGTTGTTTATTTTTAAGTTTGATCCATTTAATTGTATTATTAGTAAAATACGCCGGAAATTTATTATTTACTTTTCTTTTCGGTATATATAAGTCAGCGACTTCGTAGAGCTGATTATAAAATGCTTCAACAAACTGATCCACATTGCTACACTTCCGAAATAAATTTGCCCAATTTATACTCTGGATTTTTAAGTTGATCGCATCATAATTATCTCGTCTGAAACTACGAATGAAATCGATATTATATATTAAGTTCACCGGAGAACGGCAAATCAAGTTAAATTCTATACTTTTGTGGTAAATGTCTTCATATATTAGAGGGTCTGCTGCCCTTAAGTTGCTAATTAAAGATTTATTACAAAATATTAAATCCAAGATTTTAGTATTGCTATTGAATACTGAGTTGTATTGCCTAAGGCCATAAAAACTAATTATATCCCATAAGTCATTAAATTTTCTAGGAATATTTTCATATGTCAGATAAGTACAATCAACTTTTGACATCCAGAGTACGTCCGGCATATTAAAGTCTCCGCAAATTAATACCGTGTCGCTCGATATCAAGTTAAAAAGACGGTATAGGTTATTGGAAAAACATGACAACGCATTATCATCACCGGGCGGCAGGTATACACAACATAGGTTGATTTTACCTTTGTTCTGAGTGTAAAGCGTTACCCAGATGTCCTCTGCGTCGCTCTGCCATTCAGGATGACTAACAGCTTCGTATTCCCTGCTCACTGCAATTAGAACTCCGCCACCATCATGTTTTACACTAGCACTAGTTTCACGATCTCGCCGAAACACACGAAATTTTTCATCAAAAATTTCACAAGAAAACACTGACGAATTCAACCAAGTTTCCGTTATAAACATTAAATCATATTCAGAGGTACATGCACTTAACTTGAAATCAGTTGTCTTAGTCCGTAATCCTCTAACGTTTTGAACATAGATTGACAGATTTTGCCCAATTGTGGAAACATAAATGTACCTGAAACACAAACAAAAGAAGGAACCGAGAGAAAAAACATTTAAAGGTGGATTAGGTCTTCTTCCGACTGCAATTGTATGACCTTACTGCCTTCTTCCTTGCGCAGAAAAATATGGCCGTTTTTGACCCATACGAATTTAACGCCCTTCAGGCGTGCTGCATCCCTTGCTTTCTTGAAAAGCATCTTATTTTCGGAGGAAAGGTGTTCGTTGAGAAACATTTTGTCAGAAACATCGTCAATGCTCAAAACATACTTCTGAGTAGATGCTTTAGTCATTTTATAGGCCTGCATGACTTCATCCCTAAATTTCTTTGAGGAATACTTAACAATTATATTTTTAGGAATTTTAGTATTAAAGGCATGATAACTCTTTGAATTGAGATTATTTTTTGGTTCGACAGCGACACCCAGGGCGCCATGGACTTTCTGTAAAATAATGTCCAAGTTTTCATTATTTTTTTCGAGTCAAATATATACCTTGAAGTTCAATATTATTTATGCGGGAAAATTGTTCTAAATCATTAACACCCTTATTTAGCACCTTTAAATGTTTCTGAAGATTTACGTTATCCTGCTTCAAGACATCCACGTCCTTGAGACATTGAGCTTACTTCGCCATAGATTTTTCGAAATCGGTGATTTTATCCGAGCAGAAGCTAATTGATTGTACTAAATCGTTTTGTTTATTTCTAAGATCGCCTAAATCTTGTTTTATCGTCATTAAGACATTCATAATTTCCTGCGATTCTGATATATCCCGGGCGACCGGACTGCACGGCAGCATATTCAACGCCGGCGCTGTCTTTATATCTTTTACACAGTCGGGGCACTTCCAAACGAGTGATCCATTACTCCCTCGCAGAAAGTTCAGCTGGTCCGCTGTAATACCAACACACCTGATATGATAAGAGTAAATGCAGTGTCCTTGACACGATAGACCCGGCGATTTTTTTCCGATTGATGTCGCACAAATTTTGCACACCAAAGACATTCTCAGACCGTTTTACGGAAAACAGGCCACACTTTTAAAATAAAAGTCAGATGTCCTCTGACCCTAATATCTTACTGTTAGGATACGATAAAAAATAGACTGAAACGGTCACTTTATACCACTAAAATAGGATAAAATAACGGAGATAAAATAAACACGACTGTTCACCTTGACCGTAAACGTTTTTTGATATTTACTATAAATGAAAGATCTTGTAAAAAAGGTACATGACATAATAAGCTGAAATCTTCTCCTTTTGTTTCCATGAAAACGCGTATTTCGTCTTTGAGTTGTCAAAACCGGTCGAGTACCATAGAACACGAAAGCCATCGCACCTCTGCATAATATGGTAAACCAGTGTACTCACTTTCTAAATCACATAAAAATGCAGAAAACTGTCGCTGATTAAGGCCTCGTGGCCTTAAGAAGTTTATAATTTTTTTCACTGACTTTAAAACACTTTCCAACTTGATCACTTTTGAGCATAAAACTTCTTGGTGGATTATACAATGAATATAATGAAAATCTGGTTTGTCACTGCCCGTTTCTCTGATCTTTGTCTGTAATATTTTAACGAAGCCATTTTTTACTCCATTCATTGAAGGAGCTCCGTCTGTTGCAACGGAACACAGTTTTGACAAATCTAAATTGTACTTTTGCAGTCCATAAACAGCATTGAAAATATCCTTCCCGGTTGTTGTATCATACAATGGTACTAATTCCAGTAATTCATACACATTGATATCTGTATCAACCACACAAAGAAGGCAGCGAGTTGCGCCACACCACACACATCCGTACTTTCGTCACAGGCAATAGAAAATGCAATGAAAGAGTCTGATTTTGTTTTTATCTGATCACCTATATTGGCAGCCAACCCAGTAACTCTTTCAGCGAGAGTATTCCGGGACAAGGATAAATTTTGAAATGCTCACGATTTACAATTTCCGCGGCCTTTACAGATTCATTTTCTTGCTTTGGACGTGTAAACATAAGCTGCTGATCTTTTAACCGTGACTTTAACTTATTTAACTTTTCGTTTCCGACCATGCCTGTATACTTGTCAAACATAGTTTTATAAATATCATAGTGACGTATATAATTTTGGGACACCGACTGTACTATTACAAATCAAACAAATAATTTTTTCTTTCACTTCACAGCAAAAAAACTCTAATTCTTACTTTTCTTAAAAGATACGATGCTCATCTACAAGTTTCCTCTTACTTCCACTTGGTTTTGAAAGATACCTGTTAAAAACTGTATCCGAAATAAATTATAATAAGTACTGTTAAGTGTTGTAACAATAAGTGCGCAACTCAACTCGAAACCTATCGCAACTGACTCATAACTGACTAAACACTGAACGACTGAACTCAATCGAACACGGCTTATATACGGATTGTGATTTCTCGAGTTCTTTCCAGAATGTTCAGATAGCGTCATCTGTGTTTTTGCACAATAGAATTTCATGGAACAAGCCAGATAACGTTTGGCTTTAGGTTGAGTATATGTAATTCATCCTCCTAAACATAGAGGGCACTATGTACAATTGTACATTTTATTATACCAATCGTTGTTGCAGCGGCGCGCGCTTTTAAAAACGGTTTTTAACTTGTTCGCGAGCCGCATTATCTGGCTGTTATCAAAACTGATTTGAGCCGAAGAAAATTGTCACTGGGCCACATGTTTGACATGGCTGATCTACGTATTGATAACATTGTACTTAAGGGTTTTAGACTACTGGGTTTTATAAAGCAACATACGAAACACGCAACCGATACCAAAGTAATTGGTTCTCTATAACTCATTGGTTCGTAATCTTCTAGAATATTGTTGTACAATATGAAGTCCATCATACCAGTGTCAATCGACAGAATTGAAAAGGTGCAAAAAAGGTTTTCAAAATACCTCTTACATAAATTTCATTTCCTACATCAAGATCTGTCATCTAATACTAGAGCTCTTCTTTGCGGCCTTCAAACTCTTGAATTTAGAAAAAAGAAGACACTTCTGGTCTTTTTGCATAAATTGGTCGATGGAGGGATTGACTGTGAAGTGCTGCTGAACGTTTTTATTTCCTATTTGTTGAAAGGTACCACCGAATAAATGATGGGTTTAGTGCATTTGTTGACCGACTAGTTCACAATTATAATCGTCACTTCTCAGAAAATGACATTTTCAGACTAAGCATTTTGCAGCTAAAAAGACAGTTAACCGGATTGGTTTTCTGATGTTTTTTGGCCCATATTGATGTTTGTTTTTGTTTATGTAGTTTTGTAGTTTTATAATTATTCATGTATTATTTTACTTCAATTGAAAATTTTTCTCCTTTTTGGTAATTTTTGTTTGCTGATCTGACATATTTTTCTTAGAGTTATTGACTTCATTATTTATTTATTTCACGTTATTTGCGAATCCGTACCATTCGGAATGTTTAACATTCTGTAGTGTACGTTTCTGAAAAAAAAGGTTATCTTGTTTATAAATCCACCTCTTTCGTGTTGTTACAGATATAAAAAATTTTAATAAAAAGTCTTTCCAAATTGCTTTTTTTTTCGGTAGTTTGCATATATACAGAGTGTTTCGTTTTTCTGAAATCAACATCATCAATTTCTTGATTCTCAGGCCTGTAGACTTGAAGTCCGACTGAGGATAATTAATAGTTTTGTAAGGACTGTTGTTTTATTTTTGTGTATGGTTGATATATATTAAAACTTTATAGGAATAGAAAATTAGCGAACCACCTATAGGTATATAACAAATTATTATTGTGTGATAATATTTTTTAATAAGATGAATGTCATATAATCAAAAATTATGTACGGATTTGTAACCGCACTCCATTAACTTTTGTATTTTTATAAATATGAAAGATACTTTTCGGTTTTCAGAAATCAACACTTAGAGAAATCCGGCACAAGGGCGGCAGATGGCGTGACCTCCCTCTTAAGAATAAATGATGATGAAACAGTAACAAAGTACACCCGTTTCATTATTATAAATTTTTTTTGCTTCGTTAGCCTTTTGTCTTAAAATCCGACTGTGTGATTATTAGTTTTGCAATGAGTGCAGTGTTATTACCATGTATGGTTGGAATATATTTAAGGAAAAAATCTCCTTACTTTTACTAACTCATAGAAAATTATCAAATTATCTGTGTAAACAAATTATATATTAAAAAAAAAAATTGAATGTAATATGCTCCAAAATTATGTAAAAGGGGTCATATATATCTTTGAATGTTATGGCTTTCGTGGCACTCATATATAAGAACCATGATTTTTAGACAGTAAAGCTCATAAATATTTTCAGGCTATATGAACAGTATATAGGTGTCTTAAAATTCCATTGTTATTTATATCTATGGATATACACATATACAGGCTTATATAAAAAAGGTCTAGAATTTTATGTAATTACTTTCGCGAAAAAAATATCAGGACTAGAGTAACCATCCCTTCTTCGAAATTCCGGTGGTCCTCTTAGACAGACTAATAGGCCGATGAAAGTAAAGCCTAAAAAACATCGTTTTAAGAGATAGCCAACCTTATTAGGAAATGCAGACTATCCCTTAAGATGATGAAAGAGGCAAGTTTGCCTCCTGTGTTTTGTTATCGGAACATACAGAGAAACAGAAAGAAACAGATATTATATGGTTATTAGGGAATTAAAGAAAAATGTAACAAAATACTGGATGTTGAATTTAAGTTAACGATTTTTTAATACAATGTGACTTGTTTTTTTATTTGATAGCAATTTTTTAATAAAAAAATTAAAAATCACAATTTTTGTATTTTAAAGTTTGTTAATATTTACATCAGTAGTATTTTGAAATGTTTCGATTTAATATTTCATTTATCTGAATTGGCGCTTGTTGAGATATATTATGATGGATATTGCTTGCATTAAAAAATACTGATTAAAACGTAAATATTTCAAAAGTATCAATGTAAACATCATTAAAGTTTTTATAATGATATTTGATAGTTTTTGAAATATTTACGTTTTAGTTACCACTACTTATTGTAATCAGTGCCTCGAACAATCATAATAATAGAATCAAGCGTCAATTCAATTTTATTAAATTTTAAATATAAATATCTCAAAAACTACTAAAGGAAAAAAGACTATATCGTTTTCAACGGAATGAAAAAATGTTTCACTTTCAGTGTAGCCGATAATATACAGAGTGTTGTTAAATTTAGAAAAACACTCTATATCTACAAAGTAGACCAAAAATTATCTTACAAATTTAAAAACTTTTCTATTTACATTTTTGACATCTATACGTACGAAAGTCAATTGGGGGGTGCAATTTATAACAAAAAATCCTGTACAGAGTTATAATCAACGAAGTTTGGTATACTTATTTTCAAATAACAGAAACTTTTTACATGTCTAAAATCATATAGGATGTTTAAAAGACGCGGTGGGTACCAATGTTTTTTCTTTGTAAAAACTCTTTGTTTTCCGTAGAGGGTGGAGACTTCAGAATCCACTGAGGTTTGTGTAGCCGATAATATACAGAGTATTGTTAAATTTAGATAAACGCTCTATATCTACAAAGTACACCAAAAATTATGTTACAAGTTTAAAAAACTTTTGTATTTACATTTTTTTATATCCGTAAAAGTACGAAAGTTAACTGGGGAGTGCAATTATAACCAAGAACTCTGTACATAGCTAATGTTGTAATTATCAAAGTTTAGTATGCTTATTTTCAAGTGACAAAAAGCTTTATACATGTCTAAAATCAAACAGGATGTTTAAAAGACACGGTGGGTTCGAATAAGTAATTTTTTTTTTAAAAACTCTACTTGTTTTTCGTAGATCGGGGAGACCTTAGACTCCACTGTACCGCTTGTATGTCTTTACATGGCAAAATATTACAGCATCCCAGTATCTTGAAAGAACCGAATTTATAATAATTTCACCTGATTTTATTTCTGTTTAATAATAGTTTTAAAAGGAAAACATCCGTAGCTGCAACACGTGATAATTAGTTTTACTTGCATATTTTTTAAAATATATTAGTTTTTATTTTTTTTAGGTTCTGACCCGTCTAACAACTACCGATTTTACCTTTAGATGGTTTTATTTTCTGAGCCTAATTTCGACACCGATTGCTGACTGCATTTTATACTAAATCGTCAGGTAAAAATCCGAATAAGAGAGAGGTAGTTTATCATATTAAAGTACAATATTGTCCACTTCCTGTAAAAGCAATTGATTAACAGAATGGAGCGTTTTACACTTACACAGTATAAGTAGTTCTATGTTCAAAACTCAGTTTAATGCGGTTTTTGTCCAAAAACTTTTTGTTTACATTGAAAAGCGACAATACCTGCAAAGACCAAACTCAAACTTTGGATATTGCCGTGGAAACAACGGAATATTTCCCGCAAAACATTATAAGTCCAACGTTAAGTATTTAATCCTAAACATGTTGCCCAACCACCACATACAGAATTCTGATTGTAATCTCCTGTTACGAAATATATAATCATTTCTAAGGGACCGTTTCAGTGGGAAAATATAAATTATTGTACGTGCAATTTAAGATTTTTATATTAGATAATTACTTACATATGGAAACTAATTTCGCTATGAATTTATGAAATTTGTTAGGCATAATGTAAAACAACAAAGTAATTAATCAATGGGACATACATTTTTAATATAAAACACAAATAATTTTTTATATACCACGGCACAAGAAATAATTTAAGATAACTTGTGTATATAGTCAATTTATTATAGAAATGGATCTCACTTGGAAATAATATTTTTTTGTTAGGTTGGTAAAAGTGGAAGAACGATTTAAAGTCTTACCCCTAACCACCGTATAACGTTTAAATATAAACTAACTTAACAAATGTCACAAAATCAAGCAGGTGTAAATATGTTTTACGACGTTGTCATTACCAAACTAAGTTGCCAAAATTAATCCTTTAAAACATTTTCCTTTCCAAAATCAAAACCAGACCTTCTCCACAGAATAATTAGATCTAAATCATCAGATCTGTTTGGGGTAAGTATGGCCAATGTTATAGGGCATAACATTTACTACTTGAACTGGAGATATATATATATATATATATATATATATATATATATATACAGGGTGGCCCATCGAAAACGTACCGCAAGGCATAACGGCCAGGGTAATTTTTTTTTCAAAAAATCCAAAAACACGTCAATTTTGTTTGTGAGGGGGACAATTTTTGCCCTTAAAATGATCGCAAAATTTTCAACCCTCTAAGCGGGGGTGTCATCCCCCAAACTTTTTCAAATGGGAAGAGGGGTCAAGTGGTACCGCAATGAAAAGGGCTTTCTATTCTCTATACATTCCCGCTGTGGTTTTGAAAATCGGTCAAGTCATTTAGAAAAGATGAAGGATTGAAATTTAAAATGTTTATTTACAAATTATCAGAGTAAATGATAAGGATAAATTCCTTCGACCAATTCGCTATTTTTGTCCTGTTATTTTAGATGTTTACTGCTGATTTTAGTGATTTGACATGCCACAACGATCAGGTGCGGTAGTTGCTAGATAGCTGTTCTGTAACTTGTGCGTTTAAATTTCTCAATATCATTAAATTTTTTATCAATAATTATGGTGTACTCACTTGCAGAAAAAGTGGAAATAATCGAACTTTATTTTAAAAATAATGAATGTGGCAATCGGGTTGCGCAGATATTTAATGAACGACATCCTGAAAAACACCTTTCCGGCAAAATTGTTCGCGAGTTAGTAACAAAATTTCGCGAAACTGGATCCCTTATAAATAAAAAGAGGCAGATGGAAAATCCTGTAGTAAATGAAGCTATGGAGGTCTTTGTATTGGGCCAAGTTGCCATGGATAGTACGCTGAGTACAAAAAAATTAGCCAATATATATATATTATATATATATATATATATATATATATATATATATATATATATATATATATATATATATATATATATATATATATATATATTCTATTGTGGGTCCTTTTTTTCTTCCTGGAACTCTAACAGGTGATATGTACTTAGATTTACTGGAAAATACCATCGACCCAGCCCTAACTGACATCATCGAAAATAATCCTGGATACGTTGAAGCGGAACTGATATTTCAACAAGACGGTGCACCTCCACATTACTCTCAAGATGTGCGTAATTATTTAAACACTAACTTTCCCGGGCGGTGGATAGGACGAAGGGGTGCCATTGAGTGGCCTCCCCGGTCACCCGACTTGACTCCTTTAGACTTTCTCCTATGGGGACACATAAAAAGTAAAGTGTATAGCACTCCACTTGCCTTATTAGAAGATCTGCGAACACGAATTATTGACGTTTGTCGCGAAGTGACCCCTCAAGTTCTTCAGAATGTTCGAGAACGATTTGAAGCTAATTTGTATTACTGTATGGAGGTCGACGGGCAACATTTTCAGCATTTGCTTCATTAATACGGTAAGTTTTTTTTTATTTAATTCAATTTATGCGTTTTTTGAAAAATGTATTTTTCAAATTTCAATCCTTCATATTTTCTAAATGACTTGACCGATTTTCAAAACCAAAGCGGGAATGTATAGAGAATAGAAAGCCCTTTTCATTGCGGTACCACTTGACCCCTCTTCCCATTTGAAAAAGTTTGGGGGATGACACCCCCGCTTAGAGGGTTGAAAATTTTGCGATCATTTTAAGGGCAAAAGTTGTCCCCCTCACAAACAAAATTGATGTGTTTTTGGATTTTTTGAAAAAAAAATTACCCTGGCCGTTATGCCTTGCGGTACGTTTTCGATGGGCCACCCTATATATATATATATATATATATATATATATATATATATATATATATACATATGGTAATTTTTACTACAGCTCTTTTTCGCCGATTTTCATGATTTTTGGCACTTTGGTAGATTTCGGGTCGCTGATCGCGATTCCGAAGTCAAATCGATTCGGCAACGTTTCGTTTCCGAGTTATTCTTCTTCAAATTTCACTTTTTATGGATTTTCCTTTTTTCTTTAGGATTTGTCCTTTCTTGTAGCATACATTTAATGGACATGATATAAAACAGTGTAATTACTAAAATATATCTATTTTATTGAGTTTATGACTAAAAATCACAATAATAGAGCAATAAAAACAACTTTTCAAAATCTATGGTTTTTACACTACGTCATCCGCAAGTTATCTTCTACTTTTTAAATTGTAATTTTTAGTGTATATCGAAATTGGCGCCGCCGTCCGCTCGGTTTGAAGAAAAATCTAAAAGGTTATTTTCACCAAATGCAGTTTATTTTAATGTTGTTTTTGTTACCGATTCAGAATTATTAACTATTTACTGGACAAAAGTATATTTAAGGCAACTAGATCGTGCCCAACTTGTGAAAATGTGAAACCTCTAAATATTGAGAGGCTGACATATACTTGCAGAAAATATTATCAGAAGTATACAAAAACGAAACAAATTAAACTTTCTTTGTTTAAAAGTGCCAAAAGCAATACTTTCTTTCACTATCATTTGAGCGAAGAAAAAGTAGCACAAATAATAGCATTTTTGAGAGCAAGAAATGTGCAAATACTTGACAATTTCTTCTAAAACTTTCGTGGAGAATCAATAATTAGAACAAATGAATTATGGACACTTCTGTTACATAGATAGGTGGATCGATACCTGCAGGAGGGCGAACACACTAGGAGGATTAGTATAGGATTACCACCAGGTTAGGCGCCGTAGGCATCATCGTTAAAACCCAAAACAACAGCGCAACAACAACAGCACCATCCGGAAAACATAAATAACGCCAACGGCCCCGAGTGGGGGTATAAAAGGAAGCGTCGCAGTCACCAACACTTCGTCAGTTCACTTTGAGCATTCAGACAGTGCGGATTGATTCGGTTCACCCGGCTCCGTACTGAAAGATTACGAGAAGTGACTTTTTTCCAATTGGAAAAGTGCTAAGTGTGATTTATTCCCTACAGGAATAAATATCTGTGAAGTCGTGCTGTGCAAGTGCAGTACATCGATATGAAACCAGAAGTGAGTGTGTCCACTAGAAGTGCCAGCTCTAGTGGAGCAGTAAAAACCAAAACCGAGAGGATTGCTAAACTTAAAGAGCAAAACGCCCGCCTCCTACTAAGGTACCAGGCCTTAGAGAGGGAAAATAAAGAGATGACGGCCAGGCTGGTCCGTCTAGAAACTCTTTTCATCAATCGAACAAGTGCGGATACAAAGCGGGTTCAGGAAGTGAACACCAACACGCCCGCTGTACAGCAAAAAATCAAGAGGAAAAGGGCAAAATCTCCACCCTCAGAGGACGCCATTCTAATGGAAGAAGAGACACCTGAGGAAACAAAACCGGAGGAAGCAGAGAACGCCAAGACTTCTCCGGCGAAAACCAAAATCCCGCCTATAGTAATAGATGACGGGGGAGATTGGACAGTAGTGCGCAAAAATATCAAGAGCGCAAACATTGCCTTCTCAAAGGCAAAAGCTGCAGGGAGCAGACTGCAGATTTACCCCGAAACGGCCAAAGACCACCGGGCCTTAACTAAACATCTCAAGGAAGCTAACAAACCGTATTACACGTATCAACTTCCTGAAGACAAGAAAGTCCATGCTGTTATCCGAGGACTACACATGGACACCCCCCTAAAAGAAATCGTTGAAGAACTCAGCGAAATCGGACTCAAAGAAATTGAAGTAACACGTCTGACCTCCAGGGTCACCAAGAAGCCAATGCCTCTGTTTCTCGTCAAGGCAGCAGACAAGAGGATAATGGAGATTAAAGTACTCCTAGATAGACAGGTTAAAGTTGAGCCAAAGAAAAAAGACCAGACGGTCAAGCAGTGCTACAAATGTCAGCAATTTGGGCACACTCAGTCCTTATGCACGCATCCGGACAGATGTGTTAAATGCGCTGGTCAACACAGGGCCAGTGCTTGCAACCTGCCAGCTAATGAAGACGGCACTAAAAATGCCACCTGTGCTAATTGCGGCCAAAGTGGGCACCCTGCCAGCTACAGGGGATGCCCCAGGTTCCCCAGTCCCAAAAAGACACCTGTCGCCCCATGGGCAAACTTCAAGCCAGGGCCAAAACCACCCAAAGAAGATGACAAAACAACTAAGGACAAGGCCCCAACACAAGCAAAGCCAAATACATCTAAGGGCGAGACTTCCAGTCCCCCCTTGGATTTACAAGCTGCCATCCTGCAGGCAGTTACAGGAATGATGCCCTCAATTGTTGAGAATATAATCCCAACAATTACAAAAGCTGTGGAGGAACAGCTTCGCAGACTGAAATAAAAATGCCAGCACAACAACAAAACGAGGAGTTAAAATTAATTTCCTGGAATACCTGCGGAATAAGGGCCAGGAAAACAGATGTCATGGAGCTTCTGGAGGAACACCACCCAGATGTCGTAGCAATCTAAGAGACGAAACTCAGACCTGAGACTAGAATTTCCTTCCCGGGGTATCATATGTACAGATATGACCCCCCCGGCAACCCAGCTGCGGGAGGAGTAGCTCTACTAGTCCGGAGAGGCGTCCCACATTCCTTCCTGGGGGTTGAGGATGTGGAACTAGACGCCATTTCCATCGAGGTCCAAACACGGCGAAGTAATGTCAAGATTACTTCCGCATATCGTGCTCCCAGACAAGAACTACTAGGAGAAGACATCGAGCATCTAGCCACAGGACATTCCCCAAAAATCATTATAAGCGACTTCAACTGCAAATCAGAAGAATGGCATTGCTCCTATACGAACAACGATGGTCGCAAACTATCCAGACTCTGCGAAGATCACAGGCTCGCCATAATAGGACCCGAGCAACCTACCCATCTCCCCCGTGGACATGGGAGACCTTCAGTCCTAGACATTGCACTCCTGAAAAACATCAGGGAGGAGCTGGACATAAACACTCTGGAGAAAGGAATATCAGATCACAACCCAGTACTTCTACAACTGGGTGTGAACCTTAACAGAGTAAACCACCGCATCAAGAAGACAACCGACTGGAAGGCCTACCAAAGGCGTCTGAAAACCGTAATCGAAATCCCTGAGATCCGCGCTCCTCAGGGACTAGAGGAGGCCGTAGGACGTCTAGAGACAGCCATCCTGAATGCCTTCCATGAAAACACAGTAGTGGAGGACATAAGCAGGCACCGGCATACAGAGGACCTCCCGGAACCTCTAAAAGCCGAGGTCCGGACAAATAGACGACTCCGAAGGGTCTACGCCAGGACCCGAAAGGAAGAAGACAGGATTGTACTAAATCGCCACTCCCAATTCCTGAGGGACAGTCTCAAGGAATACCGGGATAACAAGTGGAGTGAAAAAGTGAAATCCCTGGATACAACTCACCAGACTGCATGGCAAATGCAGCGTGCCTTAAGGTCTGACAAACGACCCTTACCACCTCTTCAAAGTGTAAACGGCCCTGTCTACTCAGATCAAGACAAAGCTGAGATCCTTGCTGACGCCATTGTTCAACAAGGTCAGTTAAACCATCACCCCAACGAAGACGACGAACACATAGAAGAAGTCAACGAGATTGTAAGGGATCTGGACGCACAGGTTCTACCTCAACACAATCCAACTCCTGTCTCCCCTGGAGAAGTCAGAGACATAATAAAAAGGCTAAAGGTGAAAAAAGCCCCTGGAGCCGACGGCATTACAAACAAGATGCTGAAATACCTTCCAAGAAAAGGTTACAGTGCTATGACCAACATCATCAACACCATATTGAGGACATGCCACTTCCCCAGCATGTGGAAAAAGGCGGATGTCATAGTCCTTGAAAAACCAGGCAAGGACCGCACCCTACCGCAAAACTACAGGCCCATAAGTCTACTCCCTGCACTAGGCAAAGTAGCTGAGCGAGCCATAGCTAGAAGACTAAAAGATGAGACCCAAGAGCTAGACGCCATTCCAGACGAACAATTCGGCTTCAGGGCTGGGCACTCATCTGAACAACAAGTCCTCAGAGCTACTGAATACATCACAAAAGGATTCAACAACAGAGAAGCCACAGGAGCAGTCTTCCTAGACATCGAGAG